>APFE030083245.1:266546-407235 GCA_000404065.3 Pinus taeda
AAAAGCACATTTAACTTCTGTTTTAAAGTTACTTTATGTAGAAATGTTCTCACCCATTATAAAAGTGAGTGACTTATAATTCTAAAGTTTCTTTATCTTTTATTTAAGTTACAATTTAGTGAGTAGCTCATAAAGTACCATTCTAAAAGTGAATTTCATTTACTTATAAAAGTGGGTCACATAAATCTTTTTGAAAGTGAGCTAGTTAGATTAAATTTGCAAGGGGGGGGGGTTTAAATATAACATTTTCATTCACTTTGGTACATTCACACACTTCATCGGCATCTTCAACAACATTTCTTCAAAAATCCATATCTTCTTCATCCGGAAGTTGTTTCAGAGCTTTTTTTTTTAATCAACCTAATTTTTCAACATCTTTCCATTGGAACACTTAGTTTCAGCATCTACATCATCAGTTTCTATTAAAATGGAAAGTCCATGCCTAGTTATTCTTGACAGCACCAACTAATTACAATGGTAGTCCTACATTGTGATTTACTTAGAAGTAAAGGTCTTTACAGAATAGCCTCTAGCCAAGAAACTAAACCTAAAGATGAAGATAAGGCAGCCAAATGGGAAAATAGACAACATCAAGCATGTGGGTTGATAGGGATGTCTAAGTCTCCATACCTTAGATTCCATACTGCCCTAATGAATCAAAAAATAACTCACTAAAGCTTTTGGAATTGAAAATGAAATTAGAGCCTATCAACTCCAAAATAAGTTTCTTACATTGGACCCAAATATTTTTTCTTCTATTGAAGATTTTTTGTCGAAGTTCAAGACCTTTCGACTTCTCTTGGGCGGTGTCAAGGTTAAGAAAAAAGATGGTAACCTTATCTATTCTCTTACTAAATTGGGACCATCCTACTCTGTGTTTGTTTCCACCTTCCATTCTACTAGAGAAGCATTTATTTCTCAAGGACAAGACTACAAGTCCCCCTCTTTTGATGCCTTTTGTGATTCTTTAATGAGAGAACAAGAAAAACTCTTACATCTTGGTCTTCTTAATCTTTGAAACTCTTCTAAGAAAGCCTTAGCTGCACAACAACAACCAAATTCAAAGAATCCTAGGAAGCAATATCCTAAAAAGAATGGTCATAAACCAAACAAGGGCCCTAAGAAATTTCAGTCTCAAAATAAAAAATCAATTCAACAAAATGATAAGACAAATAAAAACAAAAGGAAGAAGACTAATAGACATTGTAACTTTTTTAATCGAGATGTCCACTTAGAAGCCAAATTCTTTAAGAAGATGGAAGCCTTGCAAGCAGGAATGAAGAAGCA
Organism: Pinus taeda; assembly: GCA_000404065.3. NCBI lineage: Eukaryota > Viridiplantae > Streptophyta > Pinopsida > Pinales > Pinaceae > Pinus > Pinus taeda. The sequence goes on from APFE030083245.1 coordinate 267,834, forward strand.
TAACATCCATTTGGAGAATTCTTCAACTTCAAATTCATCTTTAGAAATAACACCTTTTGCATGTGGCTGTCAAGCATCTCGGCCTGCTTATGCAGTAAATGTATCTTCTTCTTCTCATTCTCATGAGTGGCTCATTGATTCTGCAGCTTCTTATCACATGGAAAAAAACAAAGCCATGTTTTCTTCTTTAAATGATTGTAACAACAAATATATATATGTTGGCGATGATAGATCTCTTAGTGTTGTAGGTACTGAAACTATTCACCTAGACAATGGTTAATTTAATTATGTATTATGTGTTCTAACCTTATCCTGCAACCTTCTATCTGTATATGAAATAATTGATTTAGGTGAAGGTAAAACCATCGAATTTTGCACCTCATGATGTTGTAATTAAGAACCTAAGAGATCCTAGATAGATTTTAGATACTGGCATGCTTGATGATTCTACAAGGTTGTATAAGTTTAATGACTTTGGGTCATCAACTCTTCCCTAGGTATTTATTTTTTACAATGATGAACTAAGCAAACTTTGGCATGAATGATTTTGTCACTTAAACTATCACTCCCTTCAAAATATATGTAAAGAAAATATGGTGATAGGTCTTCCTATCGTATCTTGTAGAGATGGTGTTTCTTCCCGATGTGTACTCACAAGACATCATCGAGATAGTTTTGAAAAATGTGCCTCTTGGCACGTCTCAACCTCTTTACAACTTTTGCATAGTGATTTATGTGGTCCACTTCCAGTTGTTTCATTCTCTAGCTACAAGTATTTCTTAACTTTCATTGATGATTTCTCCAAACGCACTTCGGTATACTTATTAAAGCCCAAGAGTGAATTATTTAACATGTTCTTGGCATTTAAGGCCTTTGTTGAAAAACAATCTGGACATCAAATTCTTAAGCTAAGATCAGATAATGGCAGAGAATATGTTAACAACAAATTCATCAACTTTTGCACTGAGAATGGAATTCAAATCCAACATATTGTTCCATATACTCCACAAAAAAATGGTGTAGATGAAAGGAAGAATCACACCTTAAAGGAAACGACTAATTTTATGCTTCAATCTAAAGGACTTAGTCTTAATTTTTGGGCAGAAGCAATTAAATGTGCAAATTACATAGTAAATCACATTCCTACTAAGGTTTTAAAGAATATCGCTCTGGAAGAAACAGGGAGCTCAATCAAAACCAGATGTAAGTCACTTTCCTGTTTTTGGAAGTGAAGCATGGGTCCATATTCTAGATGAGAAAAATAAAGCTTTAGAACCTAAGAGTGAAAAATGTATTTTTCTTGGATATTCTGATAATGTCAATGGATATAGACTTATTCCACTGAAGTCCAAAAATGATATCATTAGAAGAGATGTAAATTTTGCTAAAAATGTATTAGCCTACAAGCCTAATTTAGTGGATGTGCCACTTCCCTCTATCCCTTCTACTTCTGAAAATATTTCTTCTTCACATGATGACAGTGAGGATGATAATCCTCCCCCACCTTCTCAAGATCCTCCTTCAGCTCCTCAACTTCGAAAATGGTTCTGTGCTACTCGGGATATAACAAGTGCTCTTGTAAGTGATCCTACAGATCAGTGATGTACATGTTCTCAGTTCGATAGAGCCTCTTCTCTTCTGGCTCAAGATTCAACGAATTATGATCCTGACACCTATGGAGAAGCTTCATGCCATCCATATTGGGACACAGCTATGAATGAAGAATACATTCCTTAATGGCAAATGAGACATGGGATCTTGTTCCTCTCCCAAAGGGACAAAAACATGTTAGATGCAAATGGCTTTACAGAATCAAGTTTGGACCAAATGGAAAAATTGATAAACATAAATCTTGTCTCGTTGCTAACGGTTTTTCACAAGATCAAGGAACTGACTATACTAAAACCGTTTTCCCTGTTTGCAAAATGAACTCTATCTACCTTGTTCCTTCCCTTGTTGCCTCTTTGAAATGGGAAGTCCATCAGATGGATGTTAAATCTGTCTTCTTGCATGGGAACTTGCATGAAGAAATCTATATGGAACAACCTCCTAGCTTATACAAATAGACTCTAGCCTTGTATGTCAGCTTAAGAAAACCTTTTATGGTCTCAAGCAAGCCCCTCGGGCTTGGTATAACAAAATGGATAGCTTTCTTTTAGATAATGGCTTTTATAGGTCTCATTCTGACAATAGTCTCTACACCAAGAAAGTGGGTAAGCATCTTATCATTCTTGTTATTTATGTTGATGATCTTGTCCTTACTGGTAGTGATCCCAACCTAATAGACCATGTGAAGTCTAGCCTTAAATATAGTTTTGAAATGATAGACTTAGGACACTTGCATTATTTTCTTGGTCTTGAAGTCTTTAAAACCAAGGAAGGTATTTCCCTTTCCTAGTCCAAGTATGCCTGTGATCTTCTATGTCATTTTCATATGGAAGATTGTAAGCCAGCCCCCTCTCCCTTTTAGTCTGGAGCCAAAATTTCAGTCACTTGTACTTACCTGGAAGCCGATGCTACCTTATATCGTCATCTTGTAGGAAAACTTTTGTATCTGACCCATACTCATCCTCACCTTTCCTTTGTTGTTGGCCTTATTGCTCAGTTTATGCAAAACTCACATGAAAGTAATTGGAAAGAAACTAAAAGAATACTTCATTATGTTCAAGGTATCGTTTAGTTTGGGATTCATTACAGTACAAAGCATCTCCTTTATTGGTTGGTTTCACTAATTTTGATTAGGTTGGTGACCCTGCTGATTAGAAGTCTAATGTAGGTTATGTATTCACTCTTGGTTCTAGACCTATTACATGGGCTTACAAGAAACAAAGTGCCATTTATCTCTCTTCAGCATAAGGAGAGTATCGTGGTGCCATAGAAGCTATTAAGGAATCCATGTGGCTTCGTCATATGCTGTCAGAGTTTGGCTTTCATCATAAGCATCTAAGTACACTTTGGTGTGACAATCAAAGTGCCATTCAACTATGCAAAGATCCAGTCCAACATCAGTGCATCAAACACATTGAAATACACATTGTTGAAGTGAAATAATGTTCAACTGATTATCAAGTTGGAGACATGTTTACAAAGGCTCTCACAGAGGCAAAGTTTATTGAACTTTGATTTATGGTTGGAGTTCAGGAAGTTGTCACTAAGGGCGGATAGGCTCTAATGCCTCCTTCGTTCTCCTATTATGTCATATTTGTACATCCGTAAATCCTATCTTAATTTGTTCTTAAGGGGGGATGTTAGGATATTCTGACACATTGGAAATAGTTAAGTATAACTTGGTCTAGTATAGATTTAGGTAAGGTGTGTTTCTTTACTATGTACTTTTTGTAACTTACAACCTGACTATCACAATATGTTCTAGACATGAAGTGATCTGATGGTTCATTCTCTCCTTGGTACTAATGACACTTGATTAATGGCTTAACACCTGATTGGTCCATTATCTCTATTTAAAGAGCATGGAGGGTCATTTGTAAGGTGTCTATTCATGAGAGAAGCTTATGTAAATTTGATTTCTTTTACTAATAAATTGGCTGAAGTGGCTGCATTGGCTTAGGCCATGGACTATTTCCCTCTTTGAGGGTTTTAACCACATCAATAATATTGGTGTATTCATATGTGATTTGTTTGTGAGTAGTGTCCTTTGGCATTCTATCTGAGGAACTTACCCTGTAAATTCCTACACTATTTTAAATAATGATTATTGGTTGGTTAACATTTTGTCTAATCATTATATCAAAGCTTGTTGATGACAACAATGAAAGGAAAGTATGGTGACCTGTGTAAAGGATATACTATGTTTAACTTTGTGGAAGGTAAAGAACTAATGGTCCATGGATGTGAGTGTGAGTTGCAAGATGGTCCATTGATGGAAAAGCTAGGCCACAATGATATAAAGAGTGGATATTTGTCGGTAAACGATTTCATGATGATTATAATAGATTTTAGTTACATATGTTGGATTTTAATGATATTTATTTGTAATATTTATGACAATGGTTAAGGGATGGACTCCCTTTTAAGACATTGAGTGAGCGGTGAACACCTTCACGAGCATTTAATAATAAAGTTAAATGTTTGTTGGTTTTCACCTTACGATGTTTCGAGGGTATATTGATGTATAATGATGTGGTTGCCTGTTGTGCTACCTTTATGATGTGGATTCCTCTCATGTAGTTATGTTTACAATATCAATTATGTGATTAACTAATCAAGTTAAAGGAACTACAAATATGACTCAACATTACATCATACAGTTTATGTTAATATACTACAACAATGGTTGTTAATGGTTATGCAACTTACTATTCTTATACTAAAGTTACTTTATGTACTAATGAACATTCTATCTAATGGTTAACGAGGAATCTAGAATAGCGATTTGGATAGTTAACTGTGGGTAATTTGAGTAAAAAATTTCTAACTCCCTGCATTTTAATGTGACGTTATCAAGGGATGCTACATTTTTTTCAAATCACAAAAAAATAGTTTGATTTGTTTTCACAAGGATTATTTCTATAAACAATAATTATTTTATTTTACTTAAGAAATAGATAAAATAGCAAAATAATATATGTATTATAAGAGGAATATATATATATATTTATATATATATATATATATATATATATATATTATAGTTAGTGTTTTCTTTTTTATATCAAAATAGAGCTTTACATGAGATATCTTTATGTGTTGTTGATCTCCCCTTGAAAACTAGCCTAATAATAAAAATTGAGATCCTTGAGATTATATATACCCCTTTTCAATAGTTTGATAGATAGAATGAAACAATTAACATAGTAAAAGAGGAGTTACAAGAGAAAAAAATTGTAGAAGCTTTGTTCTATTGAGATATTTTGGCTAAACCATAGAAAAATTGGACTTCCCATTAACAATTAAAACATGCAATAAGACTGTGAAGTAACCTAAAGGAACCATGAAGTAAGCCATTGGTGTTGGGCCATGTGCAGAAACTCTACCCATAGACCACGAATGAACCATGAACCTCAAAAACCATGACGAATCACCACAAAGATACCGCAACATACCATAATGGGGCATCCCAAGCGAGACATGATGGAGCATTCTGAGTGAACCATGATGACACCTCCCAAAAAAAACATGAAATAAGTGTGCCCAACATAACTTGAGTGGAAAAAATCCACAAACTAAAGACAAGTAAGGCCTAAAGCTTCTGAGAAAGGCCTTTAAGCCCTGCGATACGTAACCAAACATATAAAATGAGTCTCGAATAGTAATTAAGAGGCCTCTAATGTCCTAGTAGAGAGAAACCATAGAAGTGAGGTGAAATTAAAAATATATACTTAGCGAGAGTAACCAGAGCAACGTTCTTGAGAGGTGAACCATCACAAAGAGCCTTGAAGGTCGATTGAGACCCCAAATCCACCATGCTCGTGTAGGAGGATGAACTTTTTCAAACCAAAGAAGGATGACCATGTAGACACTCCAATGCTATGAAGACTATTGTAGACCAATATATGGGACATCCAAGGAGTGTGTCCATTAATTATGGAGGCATGGTAGCCATGAACTGATAGAAGGGAGACACAAAACATTGGTGACATCAATAAAGGATTTGTAGAGTGGCGCACCAAGTCTAAATAAGTATTCATGCTATGCATGATCCCACCCTTACACATCCTTAATTGTAGCCTCTCCTCGTAATTATGACGCCACATGATGGAACTACGAGTCAAGGGAGGGTTCTCGTACAATAACCTAAAGAAAACGAGTATATCCATCAGAGTGGAATTAATTTGAGCATGCCGACATGTAGGAATATTTATGCTATGGGGCAAATGGCCAGCTTATCCACATGCCTTCAACATTGTTGTGATAGGTGGTTGAAATAAGTACCCATCATGGAGGAAATAAAATATATTTATATTTTAATATAATGAAAGTAACATTAATTTGTGTCTTTATTTTTAATCAATAATAATATATATGTTCTATTAAAAAATTATAAATAAATAAAATAATTTTAAATTTGTAAATAGTTATTTTCAATTAATTTATTTAAATTTTATAGTAGAGAACATCCAATAATGGGATAAACTTTTGGTTGAAATACTTTAGTAAAAAAATACTTATGGAAGCAATAGATTGGTTATTAATATTTAAAAAAATCGACTCGATGTAATTTAGAGGATGAATGTTTTACAACATCTATGTTTCCACACACATCAACATATTGTTTTTGAGAACTTCTGGAATCCTATGTGCATTATTTGAAGAGTCCAATATTTCGGGTGCACACTTTACCCATCTTTAGCGGTATGAAGCAAACTAATGATAAGAATAGTGCTTAACCAAAATATATAGAGAATGGAGTGAAGAATTAGCCGTTAGAGATAGTAAGGTTGAAGGACCATTGCACAAATGAAAATTTTGACTAAACGATAGAGAGATTAAAGATTTAATTTTAGATTTAATATAATTCCTTGATAAATTAAAATAACATAAATATAAATAACTAAAAAGTTTGCAATACAATTGATTTTTTTTTTCTTTGTCAAAATTCAAAAAGGTAACGAAAATTTAGATTTAAATATTATTTATTGATTATGTCAAATGCCTAATTATAAGAAATAAATTGAATTGGAATGAAATTGATCATAAGGTTAACATTTGGAAATTATAAAAATGATTAAATTAACTTAAATATATTATAAATTTATTTTAATTGGTCAAAAACTCTAAAAAGAGGGTGGGATGAACCTAAAAATGTAAAAATATTATTATTTTATAAATTAAACCAAAGACATGATTACTTGTAAGACTAAAGGACATATTATTAATGAGAGGAAAATGTATTACATAAATTAATCAAATGTGGAATTATAATATATAAATGTTAAAATGCTGAAAAGAAAGAGAGAAAAAGGGACAAAAGGTTAGGAATTGGTGTGTGTGTGTGTGTGTCTATATATATATATATATATATATATATATATAACTTGATTAATTATGTTAAAAATGGATAAACTAGAAGGGTAATTAATAATCCAATTCCATTAAAAAATAATAGAATGAGGAAAAGAACTGACTAAGGAATGAGAAGAAATAAACTTAGGAATATTCGAGGAGAATGGGAAAGGGGGGAGGGGTGGTAGGTGGGCGACAGGGTAGGGGAGAAGAGGGAAAGTGTTAAGATGATAAGAAATAGATGGTGGGTTTCGAGGATTGGCTTAGCTAGTAAACATCATCCGAGTTAAAATTATTAGGACAATTTTCAATTTCAAGGGCCTCTCAAATGACCCGACTGGAATGATAAGGAGAAGAAGCAAATATTTTGGTTTTTTCAAAACAAATGAGGTGCTTGGTTAAATGAGAATGCTCACCAATGGTGGATTTTCAATGCAGTTTTCGAAGGTGTTAGCCATGTGCTCTTTCAACCGAACTTTGAAGGATATTCCAGTTTTCCCTATGCAAGACTTTCCACAAGAGCAAGGAATCTTATACCGTCCAGGGCCTAACATAGAGTCATTTTTATCCTTGGATGATTTGAAAAGCCTGATGAGGATCTTTTGGGGCTTGAATAAGGTTTTGATATTCCTTTTAGAGAGTATTTTGGATAAATGATTAGTAACCCCTTGAATGTAAGGAAGGGTTACTTTGGCTAAGGGAAGGGGAGATGGATGGTTTTTGGCATTGGGATGGAAACCATAAAGGAAGGATTCTTTAATCTAGGTAGAGGAGTATCGATTATATTTAAGAGCTTTGGAGAGATGGCTTTCTCTTTGGGAAAAGATTGGGAGGAGAAAATTAGAATTCCTCATGTGACAAGGGTTCTAAGGACAAAGATTTTTAAGCACAATGGTGGTAGGATTTGGCATGAAGGTACCTATTGGTATGAGTCTTCTTTTGATAGAATTTGTGAGTTAGGGAACCATATTATTTTGATTTTAATTTATCAAGGAATTATATTAAATATAAGATTAAATCTTTGATCCCTCTATGGTTTAGTCAAAATTTTCGTTCATGCAATGATCCTTTAATATTACTATCTCTAACAGTGAATTCTTCACTCCCTTCTCTATATATTCTGGTCAAGCACTCTTCCCATTATCATTTTTCTTCCTTTCCCTAAAGATGAGTGAAGTTTTCACCCAAAACATTGGACTTTTCAAATAATACACACAAAAGTTCTCAACAATAGGATGAATGTTTTTTTTAGTAGAGACCTTAATCTTCATAATAAAATTAAATAATAATAATAATATAAAGTGAAATTCACGTTGGTTTAGTAATTGAAGTTGGAGGAAAATTTTTAGATATATTGAAGTGTTAGTGTGGTCTTTAATTATTTTGAACCCTTAGAAATTTAGGTCGTTGAACAGTTTGTGCGATCTTTAATGATCTTGACCCACTAGAACTTTAGATCACAAATGTGTATGAGAAGATAATTAGATCTGTAAAAGATCCTATTGACCCCAAAGACATGAAGGGAATCTATGTCATTCCCTGCTCCTGTGGGACAACATACATTGGTGAGACTGGTCGCTCTATTAATCAAAGGATTAATGAGCATTCGGCTGACTTAAGGCATGGAAGGGCCAAGTCCTCGACCCTTGCAGAACATGTCGAGAAGACTAAACATCATGTCTGTATTGAAGAGGCTCGTGTCATTGCAAACGTTGCACAGTTTCATCATCGGAAGTCTAGAGAGGCCCTTGAAATAGAAAAAAGGCCTAATAATCTTAATAGGGATGATGGCTGGAAGGTTAGTAGCTGTTGGATCCCAGCCCTGTCTTCGTAGCCTCCTCATTCCTACGTCTTTTTTGCCTCTCATTATCCTTTATCCTCCCTTAATTCGTTGTGGATTTTTAATTATATCTTTTAACCCCTTTTCCTGGATAAAAAAATTATCCTTATGATAATGTTATAGCATGAGCGATTATAAATAATTTGGCATTAGCCCTAGTAATAATAATATTAGCCAAGAGTTGATATTAATGATAAGATTATTAACTACTTTATCTTAATATTATGATAGTTTATAGTTTCATTAGTTTAGCATAATAGTAATTTTAATATTAATAATATTAATTAATAAATTAAATAAACACGTAAATTAAATAAAAATAATAGTTTCGTAGGTTTTATCGAGTTTCAGGTTTAAATTTTATTTTGATAAAATAATGGGTATATGATAATGATGCAGGAGCATCAAGACCATTTTCATTTGTAAATATGTGATAAAAGGGGGGTGTGATAAATTTTAATATTTTGTTATTTTTAATAAAATAGGAAAGTAAAGATTATGTAAATATTCTTTTTCTAAATAAAAGGATATGAGAGAAATAGTTTAGGAGCAGAAATTGGGGATAGAAATTCTATGTTTTTTCAGTTAAAATTAGGATAAGAGTGGAGAATAAAGCTTCACGCTTTAAATCGTTATGTAAAAAGGAAAAAGCGTGCTTTTGTAAAAGATAAGGTCTGAGAAGACCTATGCCTTATGTATGTATAAAAATAAAGTGGCAGCAAAGCTCTCATAGGAGAGAGGGGCGATGCCAGAAGAATTATGATTATATTTTTCCTCTCAGCATTTTCTGAATGATCGATAGTAAACTGGATGCATGTATTTTATAATTTAATTCACTGTGTGTTGAAAGGCTTGGGTCGCCTTTTTATTTCTCTACTTGATGTTCGAATGTATGTATTGGGACATTTTTGGTTCGTTCCTTTTCATTGTTATAATATATTGTTGTCACCTTGAATAACCGAACACTCTGTTGAAGAACCGAATTTGCGTGGGGAATTATGGGTTTCAAGCTTTAACAAGAGTTTTGTTTTAGTTTGAGATCAGAAGATTTACCAACAGATATATACCTTCTCTCAAAGGGATAGCAATTGGCGTGAGGCCGAATTCCTTTCCCGTGAATACATGAGGCCGTATATCTTGTTAATCGAATTGGAAATCGAGTGGACGGGATAGGTCCGAAACTCGACAATTTCCAGATGAAAAGAATTATCAAATATTATATGTTGCATATGTGTGGCAGGTTTCCTTATTAATTTGGCCGAAGACAGAGTTTATGCGTGGCTGTATTTCCGCGGAGAGCTTGGAAAATGATGGACAGACAGGTGTGAATGTCAGGTTTGAATGTTGGCGTATTTTCCAACTAAAGGAACGAGGCTGAATGAAGTGTACAAAAGAATGCTAGCCAATTCTGGAGTGACACTGTCGGAAGGGGAGGCAAAGTTTGTTGAACAGCATAAAGTTGAGGGGATATAGATTGATGGTATACCAAAATACTACACAACTAAGCATATTTTAATTGCAATAGGCCGCTGAGTTGCATGCCTAAATTTTCCTGGAAAGGAGTTAGCAATAACTTCAGGTGAGGCACTGAGTCTGGAATAGCTACCAAAACGCACTGCAATATTTGGTGGAGGATACACGCAGCGGAAGCGTAGTGAATGGTAGACAGTATTTTCAAAATCCGTGGAAGACAACCCGGTAAGTAATTGCATGTGGTTTTGGAATTCGTTGTATATTGGTTTCTACACTCTAATTACTCAGAAGGATAGATCGTTGATGGTGTTGGGCCCTAGATCCTTTATAATAGGTAAAAAGTGAGTGGTTCCTTATCATGGGCTATGAGCTGCTGCCATTGCTTTTAAAAAAAAGAGCTTCCGTGCGTGCAAATGATAGTATGCGAAACTTCCTGGTAATGAGATTTTATTGGAAGGTTCTAGAGATGCATGTTTAATAGCATAGTGTGTAAAAGATCCTGGTTATTGCAGGCCTGGCTTGCTCAGGTGGTATCAGAGCGGGAATGCTTTGTTGAAGAAGTTTGTTTTTTGAATGAGTACAGTTAAGAACTGAAGTGTATTTTTAATGTGTGATGAATGATTTAATATGCAGCATACACAATTGCAAGTGAACAGGGTTGCAGAAGTGGAAAGAAGACAAGATCATGCAGGATCTTAAAGGTGAGATGATTTTTTGAGTTAAAATTTATGATTGAAGTTTATGGTTGCAGAGAAGATGATGGCAGTGAACTTGTCATTCAGCTGAAGGCTGGATAGGGAGGATAATTGCAGTGTCCTGAAGAGAAAGTGAGTTGAAGAGATAGCCTAGAGAGAGTAGAGGAGTGCTCAAGAGGTTCTAGAGGCAGTGAACCAGTACTTACCAAAAGACTGAGTGAGGAGAGATTGGTGAGGTAAGTGGCAACAAGAGAGATTGTTGTTGCAGAGGCTAGTACAACTCATGGTGTGTGAGAAACTCATGAGGAAGTAGTCTGCCAGAGGGAGAGGTACTTTCAAAGGAAAAGGAAGTCAAGGTGGTAGTGGAAGATCTACACCACCTAAAGGAGGAGCTAGACGTAGCTCAACCCAACATGCAACCACAGGAGGTGATGCAAGAGGCGGAAGGAGTTTTTCTAGAGGAAAAGGAGGCAGAGGAAGAGGTTCAGAGCAATGCCACAGAAATGAGAAGACTGTTGCAGAAGTTCGAGGAAGAAGGATTACAAAAATAAACGTACAGTTGCAGGTACTAGAAGAATGCCTACAAGAGCAGGAAAACCAGAAAGGAAAATGGATCTTTCCACTGAAGGGAAAGAGAGTGATTTGGCAACAATTGCAGAGGAGGTTGAGACAAATTTTGATTATCTTGTTGAAAAAGGGACTTAGATTTCTTGTGCCAGAGACGAAATTTGAAGATTCCACATGCAGATCTAATCAAAGGGAAGTGATGAAGGAAGCAGTCAAGACTAAAAATCCTTGCAGTTTTAAAACTGATGAGTTGTGTATGTTTGCAGGTGCAGAGGAGGTTTCCATTGGTGAAACAAAAGAGAAGATTATTGATGATTTCTTGAGTTATTGGGTAAATCCAGATCAGCTGGATAATGTAAAACTGTGTATTTTTGTAGCTGACAATTGTGATGTGATGACAGGTTTTACTAAGGAGGATGTGCAAGCTTGTGAAACTGTTACAGCACAAGAGGAAGTTCTTGTGGATGTTGAAGAAGAGAATCAGTCTGAAGCACAGATAAGGGAAGTAACAGCTGATACTGTTGAACATTTTGTGCAAACTGAAAGTTTATGTATGAATGTAGGTGATGGTGATATGCTTCAGCGATGCTACAGAGAAATTGCATTGTTAGAATATTTGTTGGAGAATCCACAGTATGACAAGGAGATTGCAGAAGAAAGAGTTCAGTGCAATGAACAAGAGGGAAAGGAAATCATGGAAGCAGATGATATAAGAGGAAGACTCGTGGACAGTGTTGAGAATTCTTCAGAGGATTCTTTGGAAAGTTTGGATCAGCATACTGATGTGCTGATAGTGGAGGAGGATTTAGAACAGTGTATTGAAATGTTGGCAAAGGAGTACAAGGAACTGATGCCTTATGATTTTTATTCTAACAATTCTTTTGTGAGTACAGGTCTTATTGAAGATGGTGGAGAAAATCTGTTAGACAAAGAAATTGAAATGATAAGGCGGATGACGATGAAAGTTTCCTGGAAGAGGCCAGTAGCGATAAAACAAAAGGAAAGAAGCAAAAGAAAGACAGCAGAAGATTGTGGAGGCATAGTTAGTGGAGCGATGCAGCATAAAGTGTGGAAACCTGGAGAAGAACATCAGAAAGAAGCAGTGGCAAGTGGAAAGTTACAGCACAAGATATGGGATCCAGGCATACACAGATCCGAACACATAATCAGGGGATCATGATTAGTTTTAAGGTTGGGTGTATGATGCATGAGCATCAAGACCATTTTCATTTGTAAATATGTGATAAAAGGGGGGTGTGATAAATTTTAATATTTTTTTTATTTTTAATAAAATAGGAAAGTAAAGATTATGTAAATATTCTTTTTCTAAATAAAAGGATATGAGAGAAATAGTTTAGCAGTAGAAATTGGGGATAGAATTTCTATGTTTTTTCAGTTACAATTAGGATAAGAGTGGAGAATAAAGCTTCATGCTTTAAATCGTTATGTAAAAAGGAAAAAGCCTGCTTTTGTAAAAGATAAGGTCTGAGAAGACCTATGCCTTATGTATGTATAAAAATAAAGTGGCAGCAAAGCTCTCATAGGAGAGAGGGGTGATGCTAGAAGAATTGTGATTACATTTTTCCTCTCAGCATTTTCTGAATGATCGATAGTAAACTGGATGCATGTATTTTATAATTTAATTCACTGTGTGTTGAAAGGCTTGGGTCGCCTTCTTATTTCTCTGCTTGATGTTTGACTGTATGTATTGGGACATTTTTGGTTCGTTTATTTTCATTGTTATAATATATTGCTATCGCCTTGAATAACCGAACACTCCGTTGAAGAACCAAATTTGTGTGGGGAATTATGGGTTTCAAGCTTTGACAAGAGTTTTGTTTTAGTTTGAGATCAGAAGATATACCAGCAGATATATACCTTCTCTCAAAGGGATAACGATTGGCGTGAGGCCAGATCCCTTTCCCGTGAATACATGAGGTCGGATATCTTGTTAATCGAATTGGAAATCGATTAGACGGGATAGGTTCGAAACTCGGCAAATTTTCCAGATGAAAAGAATTATCAAATATTATATGTTGCATATGTGTGGCAGGTTTCCTTATTAATTTGGTCGAAGACAGAGTTTATGCGTGGCCGTATTTCCGCGGAGAGCTTGGAAAATTATGGACGGACAGGTGTGAATGTCAGGTTTGAATGTCGGCGTATTTTCCAACTAAAGGAACGAGGCTGAATGGAGTGTACAAAAGAATGCTAGCCAATTCTGGAGTGACACTGTTGGAAGGGGAGGCAAAGTTTGTTGAACAGCATAAAGTTGAGGGGATACAGATTGATGGTACACCAAAATAATACATAGCTAAGCATATTTTAATTGCAACAGGCTGCCGAGCTGCACGCCTAAATGTCCCTGGAAAGGAGTTAGCAATAACTTCAGATGTGGCACTGAGTCTGGAAGAGCTACCAAAATGTGCTGCAATATTTGGTGGAGGATACACGCAGTGGAAGCGTAGTGAATGGTAGACAGTATTTTCAAAATACATGCAAGACAACCTGGTAAGTAATTGCATGTGGTTTTGGAATTCGATGTATATTGGTTTCTACACTGTAATTACTCAGAAGGACAGATCGTTGATGGCGTTGGGCGCTAGAGCTTTTATAATAGGTAAAAGGTGAGCGGTTCCTTATCATGGGCAGTGAGCTACTGCCGAAATCGCTTTAAAAAAAAAAGAGCTTCCGTGCGTGCAAATGATAGTATGCAAAATTGCTTGGTAATGAGGTTTTATTGGAAGGTTCTAGATATGCATGTTTAATAACCTAGTGTTTAAAAGATCCTGGTTATTGCAGGATTGACTTGCATCAAGTAATAATATTCAATGGTATTTTTATTCTAATAATTTAAACAAATATTACTTATTAATATTCATATTAGATATAATGGTAAAATTTTAATATATTAATTAATATGATCATTAAAAATTTATTCATATGGTAATGCATAATATTAAAGAAGATATATTAATAAGATCTAATAATATTGAAGTAAATTAAATAATGAATAACTATTACATAAAATAATATAATTTTAAGGTTTTAGAGTTAAATTTGACCTTTATATAAATAATGAGTATATATATGATTAAAAAATAATTTACAATTATATCTATTTTAATTATTTTAAATAAATAATATTTATTATTATATTAATAACGGTTAAATAAATATATATAATGAAAAATATATCACATTAGTAATACAATGTTTACCATGTTATTCTATATTTTAATAAATAATACTTATTGATATTATATTAATACAATGGTTATTTACTATATTATTAATAAAAGTATTTCATATGGTAATATTATTATCAAGAATTAATGTTTTTTTAAGATAATATGATATTTTAATAAATAAATATAAAATAATAAATAAAATAATTACTATTTTAGGTTCTAAGGTTAAATCTGACCTTCATAATAAAATTATGGGTATATAATAATATGATTTACCATTATATTTATTTTGATTATTAAATAAATAATATTTATTAATATTATATAATAATAAATAAATAAGAAATACATTAGTAATAATAATATTAACATTAACAAATGATATTATGCAATTGATATTATATATAATTATAATAATAATAAATAATAAAGAAATAAATAGAATAATTAAATAAAATTTAGGTCCCTCACCTTGGACCTGGTCATACCTAACTGTTAGAGGTCTTGTTTAACCGTTTCTCAGTCAAATTTAGCTGTGGGAATGGCCTGTTATCCCTATTTAACTCATTGCTCACATCGGATCTTCAACTTGTCCTGACGATGAACCACACTGGTTGGTTCGAAACGCGTCAACAAATGAATTGGTATGTGATTTTGCCAAAATTATTCTCACAAACAGAATAATTAGAGTTATATTATGCAGAAAAATAATTAAAATAATGACAATGAACGTGAAAATATTATTAGATTTTGGCCCATTAGAAATTTAGATGACAAATGAGTATGAGAAGTTAATTAGAATTATATTATGTAAAAAAATTAAAGTAGTGATAATGAAGGTGAAAATATTATTATGCCAAAGACACTCAACAACCCAGATTACCGTGGATGGCTGAGTGTTAGATGTGTGAGTGTTACATGGCCCAGTTTAGGGTGCATGGTTGAGCTTTGATATATGTGAGTGTTACATGCGTGAGCATTAGATGTGAGATGATTTTTTTTAAATTCAATTTTTTTATATTGTAATTTTTTTTTTTTAATAAAGTTATGAATATTTTTTAGATAAAATAAAACATAATATACATATTACATTAAAAGATATAACATATAAATACTACTTACTACCCTAGATCCATCTTAACCCCGGATCTATCAATCATGTAGAAGTTTGACATAAGTTTACCACATAAATTAAAATAATGATTCCATAACCATCTATAAATTTAATTAGCAAGCAGATAAAGCTTAACATTTAAGGTATGACAAGATTTTTAATCATGAATATTTACCATGGATATTATTAACTTCTAAATAAACTTTTTTACAAGATCAAGGGCCAATACCCAGAAGAGAAAGATAGAAGGAGGGAGAGGAGGTAAGAAAATCATAATACCATGGGCTAATACCATGGGTCATCTAGGCTTTTGATATTATGTTATGGATCTAGGATGTTAAGTTTTATGTTACAATACCACATGGTCAAAAATATAACTTATGTCAAAATCAAAATATTGTACGAATACTTTATTTTAATATAATTTATTAAAAAAAAACTAAAAGAGGAAATTACTTTTGAGGTATCTTTAAACCCTCCATCCTCACGAGTACTAAAAATATTCCCATAGAGATTAAATCGAGTTATTAATAAATTAGAAATGAGAATGCTTTTATATATACATCTGTGAAATTTGTATAATATTAATAATAATTGAAAGAAAATATAAAAGAAAAAATTACTTTTGAGGTATATCTAAACCCTCCATCCTTACAACTACTAAAAATATTCCCATAGAGATTAAATCGAGTTATTAATAAATTAGAAATGAGAATTATTTTATATATACATGTGTGAAATTTATGTAATATAAATAATAATATAAAGAACTACGATAAATGCATCTTAACCAATGATAGAAGTGAAGAGAGAAAGAAAAGTGACTGAGAATGACATAGGAAAGGTAGTGCATGATTCCTTAAAGTTTCTTATTATTGTATTTTATTTGACATGATTAATCTAAAATATACGTTTAATATTTTTAAACCAAATTATTATTATTATTATTATTATTATTGTTGTTATTGTTGTTATTATTATTATTTATGTAGATACTTTCTTAAATACAAAACAATAAGATCATATTTAAGAGAGAGATTTAGATGGAAGGGGAATAAAGTGGGGAGGTGGAGATACATAGAGGTGGGAGAGGTAGGGAGAGAGAGGAAGGAAGAGAAAAAAGAGAGTGGAGAAAGGGAGGGAGAGAGAGTGATGTATTTGGAGGGGAAAAGAGAGGGAGGGAATAACAAATACCTTGAGATACAAAGGTGGAGAGAGAGAGGGAGTGACAAGTGAGAGATGAAGATGGAATGAGGGAGAGAGGAGATAGAGAAGAGAGAGAAAAGGATAGGATAAAGGTAGGGAAATAAAGGGAGAGAGAGATAGGGAGACATAAATACGGATGGGGGAGAGAGGGGGAGAGTGATAAGGAGAGAGGGGGGGAGATAGTGATAGAGTTGTAGGGTGGAGAGGAAGAGAGAGTGTGATGGGGGGGAGATAGAGGGAGGTGGGAGAGAAAGGGGAAGAGGGGAAGGTAGAGAGAGAGACAATTTGAGAGAGATGAGAGAGAGAGGGAGTTGGAAGGGGAAGAAGGACATAAACAAATAAAGGTGGGGAGGGAGAGGGAGTGACAAGGATGAGATGGAGAGATGGTGAGGAAGAGAGGAGAGCAAGAGGGAAGAGATAGAGAGGGAGAAGGAGAGAGAGAGAGAGAGAGAGAGAGAGAGAGAGAGAGAGAGAGAGAGGGAGAGGAAGAGGGAGGGAGACAGATAAATAGATAGATATGGGGAGAGATTGTGTATGTTTTGGGGGTGAGAAGGAAAGGCAAGGGGTGATATATAGATAGAGGGGGAGAGAAGGTAGAGGAGAGAGGTAAAGATAGGGAGGGAGGAAGATATATAGATATGGAGAGAGAGAGAGAGAGAGAGAGAGAGAGAGAGAGAGAGAGAGGAAATGGAAGAGATAGAGAGTGAAAGGGAGAGGGAGAGAGAGGAAAATAGATAGATATGGAGAGAGTGTGTGTGTGTATGTTTGTGGGATGATATAGAGAGATAAATAAGAAGAGATAGAGGGAGATAGAGATATAGATGGAGGGGGAAAGAGGGAAGAAGAGAGAGAGAAAGAGAGGGATGGGGGAAGAGAGATAGATATGGAGAGAAAGAGAGAGAGAGATTGTGTGATATGTGGTCCTCTAATGAGATAGAGAGACAAATAAGGATATATGGAGGGAGGTATAGATATAGATGACATGGGGAGAGAGGGAAGAAGAGAAATATAGAGAAAGGGAGTGAGAGACGGAGAGAGAGGGGAGAGAGAGGGGAGAGAGGGAGGGAGATATACATAGAATGAAAGGTGAAGTGAGAGCGAAGAAGAAAGAGGCAAAAAACACAAATATAGACATAGAAGTTAGATCTAGAAAGTCATGAATATTTTTCCTTTTCACTAAAATAGATGTATTGATTTCAGTTTAGTTGTTGATTTCTAATTCTATTTGATTGCTTACACTATATGTATTTAGTGTAGATGCTGATTTCTAATCCTATTTAATACGTTACACATGATGCATTGATTTCAATGTGGATGTTGATTTCTACTCCTATTGTATTTCCTGCAATGGATGTGTTGCCATTGGTTTCAGTGTAGATATTGATTTCTAGTCCTACTTGATTGCTTTCACTTGATGCATTTATTTTAGTGTAGATGTCAATTTCTAATCCTATTTAGTACCTTACATTGGATGCATTGATTTCATTGTAGATGTTACTTTCTACTCCTATTTGATTGCTTGCACTGGATGCACTAATTTTGGTGTAGATATTGGTTTCTAATCCTATTCAATTGTTTGCACTAGATGCATTGATTTCACTGTAGATGTTGATTTCTAACCCTATTTGATTATTTGCATTAGATAAATTGATTTCAGCGTAGATGCTGATTTATTATTTGATGCAACTAGATGTATGATGTACATTAATTTTGAAGTAATTAGATTAGTAGTGTGCATTGATTTCTATGTATGCACATCTTTTCCCCCTCCATCTATATCTCTATCTCCCATTGTTTTTCCATATTTATCTGTCTCCCTCACCCCCCAACATACACTATCTCTCTCCATATATATCTATATATTTATTGTTACATTATCACTTTGCACTCAAAAAAAATTATTTCATCATTCAAGTTACTAATAGTCTCTCTCATCTCAAAAAAATGAGGTAACTAAGGAGATTTAGAATTAAATTGACCAAATTAATCGTAGACGTATTTACCATATTTAAATGATCAAAGTTTATTAGATGTTCAATAAATTTTATATGACTGCACAAAATTTAAACTGGCCTAGATCCTTCTTAGCCTTGGATCTATCAAGCATCGAGAGAGATCAAATCTCTCAATGTGCAAACCTTTCATCAAGTTTCTCACTCAAAAAAGAGGTTTTAACCTCGATAGATTTGATCCCTCTTTACGCTCTAGAGATTTGGGGTTAAGATGGATCTAGGCTAGTTACAGTTTTAAAAATGGTTATAAACTAATAGATTAGTGATTGTTCTTGAGAGTATGTAGGCCTTTATAGTGCATAATCATAGTAATGTTATTTCTGGAGGTCTTTATTGTGTATTTAGTATTGTGTTCAATATTTCCCATCCTCAAAGACCAAACAAGGAATTCAAAAGAAATGTTAAAATTCAAAAATAAAAGGCTAACCTAGTAACTAAATGGATTATTAGAAAAAAAAAATGATAAATTAAGAATAAATAAATAATAAATTCAAAATATAAAAAATAATAATTTTAGATTAAAGATTAAGAATATTGAAATAATAAATTGAAATTTAAAAAATGAAAAAAATGTCAAACTAAAAATTAAAAATAATTAAGTAATAAATTTTAAATCTAAATACATTATGTTTTGAACCAGTAAAAATCTCTTGTCCCCACTCCATCGTTGACATAAAAAATTATCTGAATAACTTTAATGGTGACTATGGTTATTTTTTTTTTCTAGGTAATACTATTCTATTGATATGAAACAAAATAAAAATACAATGAAGTGCTAGCCAATGTGGTGTTGAATAGAGTTTTGTCAAAAAATATCACAAACCTAAACGTGACTACCCCATCGAGGGGAAACCAGTCCGTGAGAACACAAGTAAAAACCCACGTAGGGGTCTCGAGTTTTAACGTCAAAAATCCTGCATAGGGGACCTAGATTGAAAGTTAGCAGACCAGGCTAGAAGGAATGTTTAAAAAACAAAACACAACAAAAAATCTCTGACAACAACATATGAAACCTCTAGCTAGTGGCAAGGCGACACCTGGAAACCCAGTCATCAGTTAGGATGGACCCCGTAGAAGTTGTCTATAGTGGGTTCTTCAACAATGTGACATGCATACTCATACCAATCCTTCTCCTTTGCTGACGTGCGCACGATATGCCACAAATTGCTTGACTGCCAACAGAGCTACCCTCTACTACATGTTTTCCTAACGTGTTGCCCTGGATGCCACCAATTTCCTTCGTGCCTCTTGCTCTACCGCTGGTGGCATGCTGGCTACCGACCAGCTCCTTGTCATGTGGGATGGAAAATTTCTCAGCCATCTGTTGCTTTCCTGGATCTCAGGCATTCCTGTTCCACTGAGCAGCCCTCTGTTGCTCATCCCTATTTCTTGTCTAAGCTTCCTGCGGGTTAATTTCTCTCAACAATCTTTCATTCATTTTCTATCTTTCTGATTTGTCCTGAAGATGGACCCCCTTTGGGGTTTGAAACGTGGACTCAATGAACAAAATACTATGGAAAATCCGGTTCATACCACTACAAAATACTTCCACAGAAGCCTAAAATCTAACAGCATTCATTCTGCAGCCACCATGGATCTGAGACCTTCCTCTACCACTGCGTGTGTCTAGGTATCTGACCAAGAAGGTGCCATGGGAATGAGTAATGGATGGGGAAGAGGAGTGAGAAGCAAGTTTAGGGCTGGGCATAACGGGGTGATGAATGCTTCGACAATGACTGCCCCCTCTTTTGTTGTGCATACAGTGTCGAATGCATGTCATGACTGTATTAATCTCAGAGCTAACAATTAGGGAAGCAAAGGAATTTCTAGGACTGGAATCATTGTTTACAAGGAAAACAAAAGGGTTTTGAGCGTAATTCAACTTAAAATGCATCATTTGGTAGAAATGATACCCATTTCCCACATCCACATAGCTGAGCAACCAACATCATCTGCTAGTGATGGTGTGAGAGCTCGGCTCCGTAGCCCGAGGAGGGAAAGAGCAGTTTATCATGGGAGGGAAGAATGAATTATGGTCTGTGGAGGCCATATCCTTATGCTCACTGGAAATTTCTTGACTTGAGCACCATAGTAGTGGTGCTTGCAAGTCGACAAGAATTTGTCATAAATTAGCCTGGAAGGGGATGCTGGTGGCTATGTGGCCAAGCCACCTACTGTCCTTCAATATAATCACCATTAATTGCATCAAGATCACCCAAATCCGGGTTTTATTCTTCACTCTGTACCAATTCATTGTAATTCGATATCTAGTAATCAGTGGCAATAGTATTGAGCGAGCCTATATGTAGAGTTCAACCACTATCAACCCCTATATTAGCGAGGAGATCAGCCACTTCGTTGCCATCTCTGTGGATATGTTTGAAGGTGACTACTCTGTTGGTGGAGAGCCATTGTTCAATTAGCTCTAATCTTTCCACCAATCTCCAGTTGCTGACCACTTTGTATGCTGGGGTCCCCTACAGAATCTGATTAACCATGTTAATGAGAATCTAAGAGTCACCTTCAATTAATAAGGGAAGAAGTTATGAAGTTGAGCTAAAATAAGCCCCTACCATAGCCCTTCATATCCCAGCAAATTGAGCCTAGGAAAGTTAGAAGAGGTTTCCCTTTACGATCCTAAATGCTCTGTCGTATCCTGCTTTGCTCAGATTGCCTTTGGAAGCTCCATCGAAATTTAATTGTATCATATTATGGGGCAGAGGGAGCCATTTGTTTGGTATTTTGTAGTGTGAAGAGAATTTACTATGATTTGGCTGTACTTGGTTCAGCGGAAGGTTCCAGTTTGCCCATATATTCTTCTCCTATGGAAGGGAAGGAAAGTCTTCTTCATACCAAGTTTGGAGCATTAATGTTTCTTGAGGGTTTCGGAAAACATTGTTCCATAGGACTTCTAAAGCTGTGGATTGGTATTTGAAGATGCGATGGTTTGTTTCTTTCCACATTGTCCACATGAGAAGACCTGGGATGATTTTCCATAAAGAATTTAACAGTTTACTCTTATATGGATTGATTTCCCAACTATGTATGGTGTTGGTAATATTCGCTTTAATTATTCCTTCTTTTTGGCATCTAAAACTTGCTTTTTCCTAGAGTCTGTTTGCTAAAGGGTAGGAGTTCATGAGATGTAGAGTGGCTTTTTCCTGTTGTTTACAGCTGGGGAAAATGGAGGGCCCGTGAAAGCTTCTTTTCCACAGATTGTCTCAAGTGAGTATTTTATTTTGACATAACAACCAGAGGAAAGTGGAGACTTTTGGCCAAATTTTGGAGGTCCATACTTTGTTCCAAAGAGGATCCTTGACTGTCTGATTCCATATTATTATTTTGTATGCCTCTTGGGTGGTGAAATTTCCTCGTGCATTATAACCCCATCTTATTATATCCTTCTCATCAGAAAAATGAATTTTCCTATTAATAAGATCTGCCTCCAAATTTTTTTGAATGGACTCTGTGCCTTGCTTGATGATGTGTTCTGAGTTTATCCATTGTCGGTATCCCTATGTTGGTGTAGGCAACCAGTGCTGGCTAACCTTATCCATCTTATGCTCTTCCCATTCCTGTATTTGGTGGGGTATGATCAGGTCCCTCAGCTTGGATCTTTGCTGCCATGAGTCATCCCATAACCGTGCATTATTGCCATCCCTTATTTCCTAGAAGATGTGTTGTTGGATTATATCCTTGTGCTGATTAGCCTCGTTCCAGATTAAGGACCCTTTGCCTACTTCTATGAGTCAGATTAGATCATTTGTTGGTTAGTTGTTTTCATATTTGGCTATCTAGAGGATGGTCCAAGGAGCATGCGGTGCTGAGATCCATTTCCACCAGAGACATGCCCCCATGACTACATTACTATGCTAAGGATAATGAAGTGTAGTGCCCCCCTGAAATTTTTGGAAGGCAGATCGTAGCCCATTTCACTAGTGTCCATTTTCTATTTTTTCCAGATGATACCCACAGAAAATTACTTTGAAGATTTTTATTTTCTTGAGTACCCATTTTGGTGCTGCCAGTACTGAAAAAAGATAAAGATGCATGGATTGCAGGATAAATTTGATTAAAACTAGATGACTAGCCATATTGAGGGCTCTATAAGTCCAAGAGGAAAGGCGAGCTTCCAATTTCTCCAAGAGAAATTTCCTGATAGAGTGCTTTAAAGCAGAGTCAGTCATAGGTGCACCCAGATATTTAGAGGGGAGAGTGGCTATCGTGAATCGAAAAATGCGAGCTATGGAAGACTGAGTGATGGAAAGGGTATGGAAGAAAAAGATTTGGGACTTAGCCTTATTAATGTTGGCACCAGAGGCATCTGAGAACTCATTCAGAAGGGATTTTAATTTGAGGGCTTCCTGAACTGAGGGATGGCCAAATAGCATGTTATCATCCACAAATTGTTGGTGGGTAAAAGAAAGGGGGTTGGGAAATGAGAGGCCTCTGAGATGCTGGGATTGAGGAAATTTTTTAATACTTCATCCAAGCCCTTCTGCCATTAAAACAAATAGAAAAGGGGAAAGAGTATATCCTTGTTTGATTCCTCTAGAAGGATGGAAGGGGATGGAAGGGATGCCATTGACCCGAATGGAGAACAAAGTGGATGTTATAAGATGCATAACCCATCTAACCCAAAGAGGGGAGAAGCCAAAGGCAATCATAATCTTTTGAATGTAAGTCCAACTAAATTTATCAAAAGCTTTAGAGAGGTCAATTTTTAGAAGTATACCTGCTTTTTTGACCTGCTTCAGGGAGTGTATAATCTCGTGGGTGAGAATGATGCCATCCATGATTTTCCAACCTTCCACATTTCTCGATTGCTCTGGCGAGATAAGTAATGGCAGCAACAGCTTCAATCGAGAGGCAATAACTTCGGAAATTATTTTGTAAGTGAAATTACATAGAGCAGTAGGCCTGAATTGTCATGAGTCAGAGATTGTGCTTCCTTGGGGATGAGGGAAAAAAAGGTTGTGTTCAGAGAGGGAAACATACCTTGATTAGTCTTGGATTCCTCAACAACCTGCCAGACCTCCTCTTTAATTAGATCCCAAAAATTGTGAAAGAAATTTGAGGTAAAACCATTAGGGCCAGGTGCCTTTCCTTCTTTGAGTTGTCGCATAGCATTCTCAACTTCCTGTAAAGATATTGGCCGAAGGAGGAGGTGATTGTGTTCTTCTCTTATGATTTTTGGAATGTTCTTGATAATATTCTCTATGGTTGGTTGTCTATCAACTTGTGGTTCTTGGAGCACCTGTTTGAAGTAAGTAAGAAGCTCTTGTTCTATATCCTCATGTCTTTCCAAGCGTTCTCCTTGCTAATTCTCAATGTGAGTGATGTTGTTGTGCATGCTTCTCTGTATAGTAGTGCGATAAAAAAAATGTGTATTTATTTCTCCTTCCTTAAGGCATCTAACTCTTGATTTTTGTTTCCAGAGTATTTCTTCTTGCTTTTCTCTTTCTGTTATTTGTGTCTGAAGGAGCTTTTCCTGCTCTGAGAGTGCTTCGGATCTCCCCTCAGTAATGATCATTTGCTAGATTCTTTTCGTTTCCTGATCTACAACATTCTAAGCTTGGAAGATATTACCAAAGGTCAGTTGATTCCATTGTTTGATATTTTTTTTTAGATTTTTGAGTTTTTGTTGGAATTGGTACATTTTTTAATCGTCTGAGGGTTTGACGCTTTTCCAAATTGCATTTATCATATTGTTGAAGTTTCTATGCGTCAACCAAAAAGCTTCAAAGTGAAAGGGCTGCCGTGTGGTGCTCTAGGGTCTTTGCCATTGGAGCGAGATAGGCCAGTGATCTAATCCTATGAGAGGTAAGATTGAGGCCGAAGGATCTCCTCCAATATGGATGGCATTGTCTGAAAGAAAACATCTATCCATTCAAGAGGCAATTTGATGTGTGTCAGCTCTTTTGTTATTCCAGGTATAGATTCCATTATTGAATGGCATTTCTATAAGTCAGTTGTTTTCGATGAAGTTCTGTAAATGGATACTTTCACTATCTAGTTTATTCCTTGTCTCCACGTTTTCTTCCAGTTTAGTAATCATATTGAAGTCTCCTCCTGTGATCCTGAGTGGATGTGTTCTAGTAGAGTTGATCAGAGATAAAGTATTCAAAATGTCTATCTTAGGCATTGCCTCTTGGGGGAATTAGACATTGGTTAGGTGACCATGCACATTTGTCCCTATTATATGAAAGGTGGCTTGAATGAAATGCTTACTCGCATGAATATTATGAAGCGTTATAGCTCATTTGTCCCTGACTATTTTGTTAGGCCTCCTGAGGCTCCTAAGGCATCCACTGTTACTGCTTGATTTCCTGGCCATGCTTTTGCAAGGGTTTGACCGTGTGTTGTAGAGTTACATTTTGTTTCTTGCATGAAGAAGATTTGGGGTTTCTCCTGCTGAATCATGTTTTTTATCATTCTGTATTTCCCAGGGCGATTTAGCCCTTTTATATTCCACGAAGTGAGCTTCATATTTCATTATTGGGTAGGGGACTGTAATACTTTGTAAGCTTGGAATATCTTCCTGATTCCACCAACATTTCCCCAATGCGGATGGTTCTTTGGAGGTCTTTTTTTCTCCCTCATTTTTTATTGTCTTTAGGAATGTTTTTGCCATCCAATTGACTTCCAGGTTGAATGCCTAGGGCTCTTTGCTGTTGTGCTTTGGAAAGGATGACTTACAAGATTTCTAGCTGTCTTTTTGGGATCTTTTCAGATTCTTTTTTCCTACAAGCTTGTTCCAATCCTAATATGTCTAGATCTCCTATATCTATGCTTTCAAACTCTTTTTCCATATGCTTGGCCTCACTCCTTTCCTCTACGATATCTGTTGTAATGGTGGTTTCTTGCTACAAAAAGTCTATCTCCATGCTATGATATTTCTAGATCGGTATGGGACTGGGTGAGGAAGTGGTAAGATCTTTGGATTGAAAATGCTTTTGAGGTTGTTATCAGCCTGTGGGGATGAATTGAGATGATGCCTTTGGAGGCTCCTCGAAGTGTAAGGGGATCTCATTGGTGTTCGAATCTCGCTGGGCTATGATCTCAAAGCTATTATAGGTGGATGTCATTGAAGTGGTGGCAGAAGGCTTTTTAGGGTTTGATGTAGATTTTTTGTGGTTCTTTCTATGATTGTTGACCTTCGTGAATCCATCAGAGTCAGGATTTTCTAAGGAGGTAGAAGTCGGGGGTTTCAGATTTAATGGGAAATCACGAAAGAGATAGCCAAGGGCATGACATTTTTTGTATCGAAATGGGACATGTTCATAATTTATTGACTGAATCCTTTCAAAATCATCATGATATAAACTTACCGCATCTGGGAGAGCTTTTCTTAGATGCATATAAACACAAATGCAGGCGTAGGAAGTGTATCTTCTGAGTTTTGTCTCCTATGTAATTTTAATGAACTCCCCTAGTCCATTTCCAATATCTTGTAGTGAATCTTCATCCAAGTACTCGAATGGAAGGGAATACAGACGGATCCAGACTAGTGCCCAACTTAGATCTTGTTTGTCCAGGTTCAATCTTTCAATCGAGTCTCTTAGGTAAAGACCAGCTACATTAAAGAAGTATGGTTCTCCATCGAAGACCCTATCTCGATCTTCTATACAGTTGAAGAATGTCATGAAAAAGCCCTTTGGTCCCAGCTGCAAGGTAATGTACCCTTTTAGTTTCCATTTGGCTGTGATCCATCAATGCAAGGCTTTCTCTATAGGCCAGAAGACAAAAAAATTCCCTATTAATGAATGATCCTTTATGTACTAGATTTGCGAATTGATTCTTTGACTTGAGAGCCCGATCTTAGGTCTTTCAGCTGTAACAGGTTTATAGATAGCCGATGTTTCTTTGGGAGCTGCATTTCTTTCTGTATTATCTGTCTGTGCATAAGGAATCCTTCCCACCTCTTCCTGGGGCTTCTTCCCATCATCTTCTGTGTGCATCTAAATATTTTCTTGATCATTGGGGGGACGTGTTGTGTCCTCCCCGTGGAGGTTGTCCATGATTCGTGCTCTATTCTTTGTCGTGTATTGTTGTTCGTCTTGCTAGAGAGTTATAGTGGCGTTGTGGTCTGTGCAGGTGTATCGTTGCAGGGTCTAACACAAACCCTAAACCACCATCGTTTCTTTGCCTCTTGCACACCTGGTGAATATGGTTATTATACTCACCATTAAAAACAATTAAATTGAAAATACTTTTAAATTAAAAATTAAGAATAATTAATTAATTAATAAATTTTGAAAATAAAAAGATCCTATACTTTCACTAAGCAAAAATTATTGCGAAAACTTCGAAATCGAAAAGCATAGATGGTTAAAAGATAAAATATTTGTGCAAGCCTTTCATTCAAAATCTCTATCTCTCTCTTTTTTTTTCTATCATAAATTTAATTAATATATTTTTTCCCATATTCTCTTACTATTAACTCATTAACATAATATTATGGCCCCTTCCCTCATTCCTAGCTTTACCTTTCTTTTTAACCTCTTTATTAACGTAATCTTTATATTCTATATTTATAATTTTTAAATTAATTTTTTTTTATTATTTTTTTTTATTCAAATTAATTCACTTAGGCAAATCATTTAGGGATCATGAAGTATTATGTGAATTTATAAGATTTAAAGTTCAAATACTTTAGAGGGATTTTATTCCAAAAAATATAATATATATAATTTCAATTTAAAATTTAAAATTCATTATTTATTTATTCCTATTTTTTTTTCTCCATTACTCGATTGAACTTTGTCCTTTCAATTCTAACATTACTTGTGATCAATGAGATCTGACATTCCTCTCTCCTTTCCTAACACCCATATATTCCTATTTACACTTTTCTAATCATTCTATTTTCTTTGGTCCATGAGAATGGATGAAGTGTCCACTCAAAAGATTGGACACAATCCTCATACAAACACAACAAATATCTCCAAAAATAATATGACTAAAAAAATCATTTTTAAGAATTTCAATGCTATCAAAGTCTTAAAACTAACATTTTGAGACAAATGCTATGTAGCAATTCGAAATATAAAATATTGGTTATTTATAAATATTTATGTCGATAGGCATTAACTTTCATGGAATATGTTGTGATATTCATAGTAGTTTTCAACAATCAATGGTTAATATTTAACACTATTTATGGTCTTTTAATGAATTTATTTCAAATCATTTAACTAAAGAAAATGGCATATCAACATGTATCATATTGGGCATGAGGTGTTGATAGGCCATGATATTGGTCAATGTTACTTTAACAAAAGTCATGGTACAAGTTAATAATTTACATGTTAATGGGTAAGAAAATTGTTTAACTCCATTTATTATTTTAAAAAAAAGGTTTATACTTTGTTAATTTCATTTAATGATTATACAATATATAATATTATATATATATATATATATATTATATATATAATACAAACAAACAATGTGAAATGTATGGTAGCGTAAGTGTTTTGATCCTTATCATGGATTGATGCTTATAGGCATTTGTACAACATTTAATTTAGATAGTTTTGCTAATTATTACTAAATATTAAATACAAATAACCAAACAATATAATTTATAAAATATATTTTGAATAGTAGTTATGCTCTTTTAATGAATTTATCTCAAATTAATTAATTAAATAAAATGACATATCAAGTTAAACGTTTCCACGTTAATGATTAAGAATATTGTTTAACTCATACATAATTTCTTTTTATATCAATAATATTATATTTTTTGAAACGTTATATTTAAGTTTTAATTTTATGATTTTCTTTTCTCAAGAACTGAGATGGTATAATAGAATGAGATTTATTATTTTTATTATGGACTGATGGTTATAAATATTTATCAAAAATATAATTTAGATAGTTACACTAGTTATTATTAAATATTAAATACTTTATCATATATATATATATATGATTTCTCTTAAACATAGTCCAACTTCAAGGCTTTTCAGTTCATCTAATCCTTTATGCACATCTTTGATTTGGTTGCATATGCATTACATTATCCTACAACAAGGGAATCTCAACTTTTCTCATAGATGTCAATTCTCTATGAGTAAAGCTTCGAGTCTAGAAAATGCATTAGGTTGTCCAAAACCGTTTAGGATATCTCCACCATATTTGTTGGTAGAGAAGTGTAACATTCTCAGATTAGAAATGTTTTCTATTCCTTAGTGTACATCTTTCATTTTGTTCAAATATATAATTTACAAACTTCAACTTCGACATCGCATGCATTATCGTGTAAAGAGGGAAAATTTTACAAAGTGTTAAAATAATTTGTAATTTGGAAATGAGTTAGTATATCCAAATTCTTTTGAATTCTTTCGTATTTTTCATTGTTTGACGAGCGTAGCTTTCTCAGATTAAGACCAGGGCTAAAGCTATTCTCACCGTATAATACGAACACCATTATTGTGCAATACTAAGACCATAGGTTACCAGGAACAAATATCCATTCATGCCAGGACACTATCAACTTCTAAAATGGTTAGTCAAAGGATTTGAAGAATTTCCATCATCCTAAGCGCATCCACAATAGGCAACGGATGCTATCGATTTCATAAGGATCCTTTATTTCCACCGGTGGGAAGAATCATCATATTGTATAAAGAAGCCTGTAGGTCTCTCAAGTGCATCCAGATGTATTGATCGATATCAAATGTTTGGGAAATGTTCCAATTCCCTCTAACTAAAGGTATGAGCTGCTGGTTTCCTATTGAATGCAACTCCTTTCAACTTAATCCTTAGTAAAGAGTAGAGCTTTGAAATGCATGAAGGCAATGGCTCCAATTTGATGTAGTCAATTTATTCTGCAATGTAGTCTAATCATTAAAAGTTTTCACAGTTGGTAATATTAAAAAAAAAAATATTGATGTGTGGTTTGACAGTAAGTCTACAATTTGATGTAGTCGATTTATTCTGCAATGTAGTCTAATAATTAAAAGTTTTCACAGTTGGTAATTGATGTGTGGTTTGACATTAAGTTTACTTGGGCGATTGATGTGTGGTTTGACATTAAGTCTACTTGGGCGGTGCCGAAGAGACTATGGTTCAAATATCATTGAGTACACTGACCTCATGTGGTGGCAGCTAAAGGAATAGATTCCCCACCCATCAGGTCAGCAAAAGGAATAGATTCCCCACCCCGCAAGTTGAGTCTAAAATCATAGGATCTTAATATATGTGACTTGGAGGTAGTTGGATGTATTCTTGGTGTTGTAGAGGCAGCTACTAGGATTGATCATGGTTCTCCCATAGATTAGATCTCGCAGTTACCCATTCACAGTGTGTAAAAAAAAAAAATTATTAAGAGAAAAAATAAAAGAGTATTAGAAAAGAAAAAAAACTAATATTATTTTAATTTTATAATAATTATTTTATTAAATTTTATTTTAAATTTGGATCTATCATGCATTTAGAGGGATCAAATCTCTCTAGGTGCAAACTTTCTTTTTGGAGTGTAGAATTTGAGGAAAGGTTTGCAACTAGAGGGATTTGATACCTCTCGTCCATGATAGATCCAGAGTTAGATGGATCTAGGTTCTAGTTGAAGCCACAATGACACATTTTTAGATTATCATTATTATATATATATTTTGAAATAAAATTCATACTTTGAAATTTACTTTATGTGTTCTTTGTTTGGCATGACTATATCATTTTCTTCTTTAATTTTGTTAGTTGAAGGCGAAAATGATACATTTTTAAATTATCAGTATTATATATATCTTTGAGATAAAATTCATACTTTGAAATTTACATTCTTTGCTTAAAATGACTATATCATTCTCTTTTTTAATTTTGTTTTTGTTGCTTCCCTTGACATGTTTGTACGTCTCTACTTGGATGTTTTGATTGGTTTGTGTGTTTATGTGTTTGAATTTGGATGGAAATGTTTGTGAACATTACAATTGTTGTGTTATGTTTCTATATGTGTATGTAATTGTATGTTAGTAATTAGTTGATGATGAAAAAGGGAGACAATCTTTGATAGTTTGCAAGAGGATTGATATTTCATATATATTTCATTTAACTTTAGGTATCACAACTTTTGACGATTTTAATAGTCTCCCTCGAGGTATTACTAAATATATTTTGAAGAGTAGTTTTAGTAATTTACTACATCAATATTACTATTCAAACCATTGGTTTTAGTACTAATGTTTGAAATAAATTATTTCCTTCAAAATATTTTGATGATTTTCTTTTATCTATAATTTGTTTTGCAAAATTCAAGAAATAATGTAATTTTAATTTCTTTTTAATGCGTGGTTGGATTTACAAAATCTTTCAATTATTTGTAAGTTTTTTCCATATTTTCATATCTATTATATGAAAAGTATAGTTGATATTGTAAACCATTCAATTCTTTAACTCAAACTATTGGAGTAAACATCATACCTTGTCTCTCTTTCTCTCCAATATTAATAGGTTGAATTAGTATAACACAAAAACCAATGCAAATTGTCAATCATTTTTTTGTTCTTACATTGAAATCAATACACATTACTAATCCAATCACTTTAAGTTAATTTACCATCACACATTGAGTTACATAAAATCAAAAATCATCATCTACACTAAAATCAAAGCATCTAATGCATGCAATAAAATAAGATTAGAAAACATTTACACTAAAATCAATGAACCTAATGCAAGCAATCAAATAATATTAGAAATCAACATCTACGCTAAAAACAGTGCATCTAATGAAAGAAATCAAATAAGATTTGAAATCATCATCTACACTGAAATCAATGCATATAGTACAAGCAATCAAATATGATTAGAAATCAACATCTACATTAAAATCAATGCATCTAGTGAAAGTAGTCAAATAGGATTAGAAATCACCATCTACACTAAAATCAAATGATATACTGAAAGTAATCAAATACAATTAGAAATCAACATCTATGCTACAATCAATGCATCTAATGAAAGCAATCAAATAGGATTATTAATCACCATCTACGCTGAAATCAATGGATTTAGTGCAAGAAATCAAATCAGATTAGAAATCACAATCTATATTGAAATCAGTGCATTAAGTGCAAGTAGTCAAATAGAATTGGAAAACACCATTTACACTAAAATCAATGCATATGGTGCAAGCAATCAAATAGAATTAGAAATCAACATCCATACTAAAATCAATATATTTAGTGCACGAAATCAGATAGAATTAGAAAACATCCACACTCAAATAAATTCATTTACTGCAAGTAATCAATTATGATTAGAAATCAATGTCTACAGTAAAATCACTGCATCTAGTGCAAACAATCAAATATCATTAGAAATCAATATCTACACTAAAATTAATACATTTAGTGAAAGAAATCAAATAGGATTAAAAATAGCTATCTACCATGAATTCAACGCATTTAGTGCAATAAATATTCTTCCTTGTCTCCCCCCTCCATCTATATCTAAATCTCCCTCCATCTCTCCTTTGTCTCTCTATCTCACCCCAAAACATACACACTCTTTCTCCATCTCTTCCTTTTCACTCCCCCTATCTCTCTCACTCCACTTTTCTCATTATATGTCTTTTTTCTTCCTTCCCTCTCTCCCCTTCCAGATCCATCTCTTCATCCTCAATCTCTCCTTCTTTGTCTCCCTATCTCACCCCAAAACATACACACTCTCTCTCCATATCTTCCTTTTCACTCCTGCTCTCTCTCTCTCACTCCACTTTTCTCTTTCTATGTCTTATTTGTTCCCTCCCTCTCTCCCCTCCCAAATCCATCGCTTTGTCCTCCCTCTCACATTCTCTCTATCACCCCCTATCTTATCCTCTCTCTCAAGTAGTCTATCTCTCCCCCTCTCTCCCCCCTCCATATTTCTCTCCCTCTCTCTTATCATTCTCTCCCTCTCTCACTCTTGTCCTTATCTCTCTCTTCATTTGTCCTCTATCATGTCCTTTATTTGATCTCCTTGAATGCAAGCGATCAAATAGGATTAAAAATCGCCATCTATACTGAAATCAATGCATCTAGTGAAATAATTCTTCGTACCTCTCTCCCCCCTCCATCTGTATCTATATATCCCTTCATCCCTCCTCCTTTGTCTCTCTATCTCACCCCACCCCAAAAACACACTTTCTTTCTCCCTCCATATCTATCTATCTCTCCCTCTCTCTATCTCACTCTTCTTACCTCTCTGCACCTTACATCTATAAATATATCTCTTTATATCGCTCTTTTGTATTTCACCATATTTATCTATCTCTCCCTCCCTCTTCCACTCTCTCTCTCTCTTTATTCCCCTTCTCTACCCTCTCTCCCCCCTTCTATCACTCTTCCATCTTCCTCTCCTCTCTTCCTCTCTCTCCATCTCCATTATCACTCCCTCTCTCTTTATCCACCTTTCTCTCTCTGTTTCTTTCTTCTTACCTTTGTCTTTCGCTCCCATCCTCTCTCCTTCTATGTCTCACATCCAGGCTCTTGTCCTTCCTCTCTCTCTATTTCTCTCCCGCTTCCCTCTGTCTCTCCCCCTTATTACTTTGTCTTTTCCTCTCTCTCTCTCCTCCCACCAATTTTGTCACTAGCTCTCCTTCTCTCCCCCTCTTTTCTCTATCTCTCCTTCTTTATCTCTATGTGTCACCCCCAAACATATACACTCTCTCTCCACATTTTCCTCTCTATGTGATTCTTCTTCCCTCCCTCTCTTTCCTTCCAACTCCATTTCTCTATCCCTCCCTCTCTCCTCCTACTCTCTCAAGTCCTCTCAACTCCTCTAACTCTCCACCCTCTATCACTCTCTTGTTCTTCCCTCTCATTGCATATCTAAAGTTAAATCTATCAAGAATATGAATATATATTATAAATAACAAATTTAATATTATATTAATTTAATATTGTATAATCCTAAGTTATTAAATTTAAAATATTAAATATAAATAGGAGATAATGAATTTTTCACATACATATAAAAAAAATTCAAATATACAAACTTGACGTGAAATATTATGTCTGTAGAGACTTTAATATACCATATGATATGATGTTCCTTGATTCATTTTACAAATATTTAATTAAAAGAAATATTACAAGGTTTTTGAGTAATATTTTCAATTATTTGTGTTGAAATGGCCTTTTTACTTTATTCTACCAAATGGTATTGGCTTTAGTAAAGAGTAAAGATGTTCAATATTTACCTGATTTGAAATTTTAATGTGGTAAAACAAATTGTTGAAGGTAAATTTATGATCCATTCAAATTCAAAGTATATTATAAAATTACCATTAAAGGCATAACATAATTACATTACAATCCAATTAACCTATGTGTTTAATAGTTATTTTATCATATACGTTGAATTTGAATAACTATATAAAACATTTAAGTTAATTATTTTTATTTTTAAATTTTTTAAATTTTTATTTTGGCTGACATGAACAAAATTTCAACTTTGATGATGGGTAGACAAGCTTACACATCATACTGTGTTGTAGAAAGCGCCTCTCAAAGGAACTAGCCTAGATCCATCTAACCTTAGATCTACAATGCACCAAGAGGGATCAAATACCTTGAGGTGTAAAACTTCTTTCTGGAGTGTGGAATTTGAGGAAAGGTTTGCAACTCGAGGGACTTGGTCCCTCTAAATGCATGATAGATCTAGAGTTAGATGGATCTAGGATGGTTCCAGTTGAGGGTGACAATGACACATTTTTAGATTATCATTATTATGTATATCTTTGAGATAAAATTCATACTTTGAAATTTACATTATGTTTTCGTTGTTTGACATGACTATCATTTTTATTTTTATTTTTATTTTTTTGTTTCTTGCCTTGAATGGTGTGTATGTCTGACATGACTATATCATTTTTATTTTCATTATTTTCTTGTTTCTTGCCTTGAATGGTGTGTATGTCTGCACTTGGATGCTTCGAGTTGTTTGTGTGTTTATGTGTTTGGTTGTGGATGGTAATGTTTGAGATTTTTACAATCGTTATGTTATATTTTTGTATATGTATGTAATTGTTTGTTAGTAATTAGTTAGTGATGAATAAGGGAGACAATCTAGTCGATAGTTTACAAGAGGATTGATACTACACATATATTTCATTCAATTTTAGGTATCACAACTTTTAATAATTAATAATTCTTAATAGTGTCCCTCCAGGTATTACTAAATATATTTTTAAGAGCAATTTTAATATGTTACTACATCAAGATTACTCTTGAAATCATTTGTTTCATTTCTAATGTTTGAAATAATTTAATTCCTTATTTTATTGTTTGTTTTGCAAAAGTCAAGAAATAATGTAATTTTGATTTTTTTTAATGAGTGGTCATATTTACAAAATATTTAAATTATGTTTTAGCTCTTCCATCTTTTCGTATCGATTATATGAAAATGATAGTTAATATTGTAAATCATTCAATTCTTTAACTCGAACTATTGCAGTAAACATCATACGTTGTTTCTCTTGCTCTCCAATATTAATAGGTTGAATTTCCATAACACAAAAATCAATGAAAATTGCCAATCATTATTTGTGCTTACAGTGAAATCAATACACATTATTAATCCAGTCACTTTAAGTTAATTTATCATCACACATTGAGTTACATCAAATAAAAAATCATCATCTGCACTGGAATAATTGCATCTAATGCACACAATTAAATAAGATTAGAGAGCATCTACACCAAAATCAATGAATTTAATGCAAGCAATCAAATAAGATTACAAATTAGCATCTACACTAAAATCAATTCATCTAGTGCAAGTAATCAAATATGTTTAAAAATCAACATCTACACTAAAATCAATGCATTTAGTGCAAGCAACAGAATTGGATTAGAAATCACCATATACACTGAAATAAGTGCATCTAGCACAAGCAATCAAATAGGATTAGAAATAACAATGTACACTGAAATCAATGAATCTAGTTCAAGAAATCAAATAGAATTAGAAATCACCTTCTACATTGAAATCAATGCATATAGTGCAAGCAATCAACTAGAGCTAGAAATCAACATCTACAGTGAAATCAATATATTTAGTCCAAGAAATCAAATAGAATTAGAAAAAATATATATTGAAATCAATACATATAGTGCAAACAATAAAATAGCATTAGAAATCAACATCTACATTGAAATCAATGCATCTAGTGCAAGCAATAAAATATCATTAGGAATCAACACCTACAATGAAATTAATGCATCTAGTGCAAGCAATTAAAATGGATCAAAAATCACCATCTTCCATGATTTCAATGCCTTCAGTGAAATAAATATTCTTCCCTCTCTCTCCCCTCCATATATAGCTATATCTCCCTCCATCTATCCTTCTTTGTCCCTCTATCTCACCCCAAAACATACACACTCTCTCTCTGTCTCTTCCTTTTCAATCCCCCTCTCTCTCTCTCTTGCTCGACTTTTCTCTTTGTATGTCTTTTTTCATTCCTCCCTCTCTCCCTTTCCAAATCCATCTCTTTTTCTTGTCTCTCTCATCTCTATCCCTTCCTTTCTCCTCCTATTTATCAAGGTGTCTCTCTCCTTTTGTCTCACAACTCCCCCTCTCGCCCCATGTCTCGATCTACCTCTCCCTTGTCTCTTTCCCTCTCTCTCTCTTTTCCCTCAAACCCTATCACTAGCTCCATCCCTCCCTCCTCCTCCCTCTCTCGCTCTCAACCCCCTCCATATTTGTGTCTCCCTCTCTCTATATTACCCTTCTCTCCCTCTCTCACTCCTTTCCTTCTCTCTCTCTTCATTCCTCCTCTCCGATGTCCTTCAATTTATCGCCTTCAATGCAAGCAATCAAATAGGATGACAAATAACCATCTACATTGAAATCAATGCATCTACTATAATAATTCTTCTTCTCTCTCTCCCCCCTCCATCTATATCTATATTTCTCTCCATCTTTCCTTGTTTAACTCACCCCCACTCCCAAAACACACATTATTTCCATATCTATCCATCTCTCCCTCTCTCTTTCTCTCTCTATCTCTCTTTTGTCTTTCTATATCATTGCTCAAAACATATACACCATTTCTCTATATTTATCAATATTTCCCTCCCTTCTCCTCTCCCTCCCTCTTCCTCACCCTCTCTCTCTTTCTTCCCCTTATCTAGATATCTCCCCCTACTATCCCTCTTCTGTCTTACTCTCCTATCTTCCTCTCTATCCATCTCCCTTATCACTCCATCTCTCTTTCTCCACCTTTCTCTATTCATGTCTTTCTTCTTACCTCCCTCTTTCTCTCCCTTCCTCTCTCCTTATCTCTCTCACATACAAACTCTCTTCCTTCATCTCTCTCCCTTTCTCTCTTGCCTCCCTCTATCTCCCCCATTATCTCTATGTATTTGTCTCTCTCTCTCTCTCCACCCTCCAACTCTATCAATATCTCTCCTTCTCTCCCCCTTTTATCTCTATCTTTCCTTATTTATCTCTCTATCTCACCCCAAACATATAACATCTCTCGACATCTCTCCCTTGTAACTCCCTCTCTCTCTCTCTGCTCACTTTTCTCCCTCTATGTGATTCTTTTCCCTCCCTCTCCTTCTTTCCAACTCCATTTACCTATCCCACCCTGTCGTCCCATGTCCCTCAAGTCCTCTCTCATCCTCTCTATCCATTTTTCTCCCTTCCTCTCACTCCCTCTATCTCTCCACCTCTATCACTTTGTATTTGTTCTTCCCTCTGATATATATCTAGAGTTAATACATATCATGATATATGAATATATATAATAATATAACAAATTTAATATTATCTTAAATTTAATATTGTATTAATCCTAAGGTATTGGATTATCGTATTAATGTTTATAATATTTTAATATTAATATTAGATTTAATGATATTTTTTACACATCATGATAGCAAACTTTTCAAATATTACAACTTTGACATGGACACATTTATGTCTTTAGAGATTTTAATATATCCATAAGATATGGTTTTCCTTGATTCGTTTTCCAAATATTTAACTAAAATAAATATTAAAAGGTTTTGGAGCAAGATTTTTGATTCTGTGTTGAACTAGCATTTTTACTTTATTTTCGAAATGGTATTGACTTTAGTAAGGAGTAAATAATTTCTTAAAATTTTACCTAGTTTTGAATTTTAGTTTTAAATTTATCATATACGTTGAATTCGAATAACTATATAAAACATTTCAATTAATCAATTTTATTTTATGATTTTATGATTTTTTACTTTGGCCGACATGAGAAAAAATTCAACTTTGATGACAGACGAACAAGGTTACACATCATACTAGGTTGTAGAAAACAAGAAAGAGGGATAGAGAGAGAGAGAGACACACACACACACACACACACATAGAGAGAGAGAGAGAGAGAGAGAGAGAGAGAGAGAGAGTGTGGGGGAGAGAGAGGGAGTTGGGAGAGAAAGGGAGAGAGACGAGTTGAGAGAGAGGAGGATAGAGTGAGGGAGGGTGAGGGGGAGAGAGGGAGGACAAAGAGATGGATTTGGAAGGGGAGAGAGGGAGGACAAAGATATGGATTTGGAATGGGAGAGAGGGAGGGAAGAAAAAAGACATACAGGTAGAAAAGTGGAGCGAGAGCGTGAGAGGGGAATTGAAAAGGAAGAGATGGAGAGAGAGTGTGTATATTTGAGGGTTATATAGAGAGACAAAGAAAGAGAGATGGAGGGAGATATACATATATATGGAGGGGCTAGAGAGGGAAGAATATTTCATCCACTAAATGCATTGAATTCATTGTAGATGGTGATTTTTAATCCTATTTGATTTCTTGCACTAGATGTATTAATTTTAGTGTAAACGTTGATTTCTAATGATATTTGATTGCTTGAACTAGATGCATTGATTTATAATCCTATTTATTTTCTTTCACTAGAAGAATTGATTTCAATGTATATGTTTTCTTTCTATTTGATTTCTTTCACTAAATACATTGATTTTAGTGTAGATGTTGATTTTGAATTCTATTTAATTGCTTGCACTATATGCATTGATTTTGGTGTAGATGCTCATTTCTAATTCTATTTGATTGCTTACACTATATGAATTGATTCCGTTGTATATGCATTGATTTCCTCAAATTCCACACTCCAAAAAAAATGTGCCTCTCGGCGCAATCACCATCTTTATGTTAATGGACATCTCTTTTTTAGAATAGGTGTTCTTGAATTTTCATTTAATTAGGAAATTCAATATCCATGGAATATGCTAAAATATTCATTGTATTATACATACATCAAGGGTTAAGATTTATCTCCAAATGAGATGTATTCTTTTAATTAATTCATCTCAAATTAATTAATTAAAGACAATGTGATATCAACACATGTCATATTGTATATGTGGTATTCATAAGCCATGGTATTGTAACAAAGGAGATTTACAAGTTAATAGTTTCCATAGTAAAATAAGGGTGAATATCCATGGTTTTATAATCAATAGTAATGATAATTTGAAATAAAGTTATAATTCATTTATTTTTTATGATTTTTTTTAAATTTGTGTAATATGAGATGTATCTTGGTGTAAGTGTTTTGATGCATATCATGGAGTGATGCTTAAGGGATTTATTGTCCATTTTATTTGCATGGATATGCTAGTTATTAATGAGTTGAACATATATACATTCTATAAAACATGTAATAATATTACTAACCATGGATATTCACTCCACCTTAACATGGAAATTCTTAATTTGTAAATAACATTGTTGCCATACTATGGACCCATACCACATGCCCAATATGATACATGTCCATATGAAATTTTCATTAATTAGGTAAATTGAGATAAATTAAGTAAAAGGGAATAAATAACTTGGAGATGAATATTAATCTTTGATTTGTGAATGGTACTAAGAATATTCCAACATATTCTGTGGAGATTAAATATCTAGATAGAAATTATGGAAGAACAATTGTTGAAAGATGAATTACATCTCTCATGTGAAACAATGCTTCAAACTTACATTCAACAAGCCAACAATAAAGTACATATATAAGATTATAATATATTTAAACATAATCCTAAAATATAGGACATGAAAACTAACAAGTACTAATTACAACAATTAGTCCTAACAAAACTATAACAAACATAACAATCTGTAATAATAATTAATTCTAGAGTTCTCCATCGTTTGACATTCCCCCTTAATGGAGAAATATATTCTCTATCACACCTAAATGATTCCTACATTTTTCAAATTGTCTTTCTAAGAGGCTTTGCAAATGTGTCAGCCACACGTTTGTTGGTATTACAATAAACTAAATCAATTTCCTTACACTGCATCTTTTCATTGACAAAATGATAATAATTTTCAATGTGTTTTGATCTTGCATGATATATAGTATTGTTCGTTAATTTTATGGATCTTTGGTTATCACATTATAATTGTTGGTTTTTTCTATTCTTCTCCCACATATTCAACAAATTGCCTCAACTTATTTGCTTTGCATGAAGCTTTGTACCTAGCCCCAATTGATGAGAAGAAAGAATTGGATTTTTTTGGTTTTTCTATTCCATGATTCCATATCCAAGGTTGATTTCGTATCCTAAGGTTGATATTTTTTCATTAGGATTTCTATCTCAATCCATATTAGAATAGCTTTCCAACTCAACATCAAAATCATTAGTATATTTAATACCAATATTTACAGTCCCTTTCGGATACACATGGACTTTATTCATTGATTTCCAATGTATTTGAAGAGGATTATCCATGAACCAACTTAGGATGTTGATTGATTACGCTATGTCTAGTTTGGTTGTAGTGCTATAGTTTAGACTTCATACTAGCTGATAATAAAATGTACCATCCACCTCTCTTGTCCGCCATCACTCTAGACTTTATTATTTTGTTCTCAAGGTATTGATACTCCCATACATTGATCCATTTTTAACCTTTCCAATAGCTCTCTTGTATATTTTCTTTGTTTAACCAATGCCTCACCTACTTCTATGCATATTTCAATACCTAAACAATAATGCAATTGACCAAGGTATTTCATTTTTAAAAAAAGTGGAAATTATATTTTAACTTCATCAATCTACTTAAAATCATTTCTTGTTATGATAAGATCATAAACATATAGGGAAATCATAGAAACATATCCATTTTGATCTGACTTGATATACATGTTAAGGTCACTCTTACTTTTGATAAAACCTTTATAATGAAAGAAATAGTAACTTTTCACATACCAAGATATTCATGTCTATTCTAATCCATATAAATCTTCCTTTAATTTATGAACAATATGGTCTTGACACTTCTTCACAAATCCTTTTCGCTAAACATCATATACTTATTCCTTTAGCTCCTCATTTACAAAAGAAAATTTAACATCTAGCTGATGTCGTTTCCAATTACATGTTGTAGCTAATGCAATCATTTTTCTAAATTTTTTAGCTTAGATTCATGAGAAAATGTTTCTTATCAATTCTTTATTTCTACGCATAACCTTTTGTAATTTACATAGATTTATATTTATCAATACTTACATCAAAATTAAATTTGTGTTCAAACAACCATTTGGATACTATGGATAGTCTATTTTCAAGTGATTTTGTTAATTCTCAAATGCCATTTTTCATTATGGTATCATATTATTCCTTCATTGTGTCTCCCATTCTTTATGCTCATTATCTTGTTTGAAATTCAAAGTTTCTACGAAATTCATTACATTTGTCATTAAAGTGGACAGTTTAAATCTTATTCATGGTTGAATTTGGATTGAAGAACTACATGGTTCTTCAACTACTTTCATCTCTTCTTTACTCTATTATGAAACATCTCCTCCTCTTTATGTGTTATGGTTGCTAGATGTGTCGATGTCAATAGATTCTTCCTACTCTTTATCTTTATAGTTATCAACCACTTCTTCTTAAATATTGTCATAATCATAAGGAATATGCCATGCATCATAATTGTCTTCATTATGGCCTTCATATGCATTCTCATGAAATAACACATATCTTCTTGCAAAAAAATTATGTCCATAGGGATTAAGCAACTTATATTCTTTATGATTTAAATAATAACAAATTAATAATAACCAATACACTTGATAGATTTTGCATCAAGTTTTATCCTATATTATTTTAGAGCATGAGAGAATGTTCTTGTTACAAATATTTTTAAATGGATTATTGTTGGTTTCTAGCCATAAATAGCTTCAAAATAATTCTATGATCTAAAATTTTAGATGGACTTCTATTTTTCAAATAAATAGTAGTGCTAATAGCTTCAGTCAAGAGGACATTGGTAATGTTTTTACCCTTTAACATGATCCATGCACATTCTACTAGGGTTATGTTCCTACTTTTAGTTGCTCCACTTTGTTATGGAGCATGTGGTACCATGAATTTTTGTACAATTCCATGGGATTTACAATAATTAATGAATTCAATTGAAATGTATTATTCCCTTTGATTTGTTTGTAGGGTCTTGATGCATTTCCTTGTTTGTTTCTCAAGCATATTTTTGAACTCTATAAAATATTCAAATACATCATTTTACTTCCTCACGATGTAAAATCATGTATATTTTTAACAATCATAAAATAATATGCTCCCTTATGATCTTGTCGGCATAGGACCACACACATATGTATGCAAAAGTTTAGAAATATCCCTTTTTCTTCTACTTGTATGAGTAGGGAACTCTTTTATATGCATATTCCCTAATGCACACCCTTCACATGAAAAATACTAATTCTTAAGCATTTAAATTCCTTCTACCACTCCTTCATTTTGAAGTAGAGACAAATCATGATAATTAATTTTGTCATACCATTGGTGCCAAAGAAATGTTTTCGTGATGGTTGTGGATGCCAATGTTTGATGACTTTTTATTATCACATTAAACTCATATAAACATCTAAATATAACTCCTATTGCAATGAACTTGAATTGATACTATATATATTTCACCATTACCTTCAAACCTTCATTACTTATGGTAGAAATTTTTGAGATTAGATTCTTTGTCGTACCAATCACATAGATCACATTGTGAATTTGTTTAACAAGACCATTTCGTAATGTCATAGATACCTAAAAAAACCCTTTAATTTGGTGTGAAGAATCATACTCAAGATATATATTTATACCATTAATATTTACATGAATATTTTCAAATAAATGCTTATTACTGGACATATTGATAGAATCTCAAAAATAAACAAGCCATGTATTTGAGTAATTTATTTCAGTGGAAAATGCAACCTTTGAAATAAATAGTCTAATATTTTTTATGTCATCATTCATTCCTTTTCCTCAATCAAAAAGATAACCCGTGTACCTTATGTTTCTATGTTTGGACTCTTGATGCTTCCTTTTCATGCAATCTTTAAACTAATGTATATTAGGAAAATATATGTGTTCTAGTTCCAACACCTAATTGTGAAATATGAGATTGTAACTTCAATATAACATAAAAATATATGTAACATTACAACTTAGTTTACTTTAATATATTTTAATCTACTTCCAGCAATCAATGCAAGAATTCAACAATAAAATAACATGTTCATAAGAGGAAATGAAAGGTTGAATGTAAATGAGCACAAACTAAAACTAAAGACTGTCTGACAAGTCCCTGATTCAAATCCACCAACATCGTCCTAGAATGAAATCTTTCATTACAAACAAACACACATTCATGTATTCAATAGCAAGTTGGAGAAGAATAAAAAAATATGATAATTTGGTAAATTAATCTCATGAAATCAATATTGGAATTTAAAGACTAAAAATAAAAACAAGGAACTGAATGCAATACTATGGAATCCATCACTCGGTCAGAGGACAACAAGTGCCATAAAGGTTCAATGTTACAATCTCTGTAAAAAGTATATTCATTCCATATTAGCTCCTTGTTATCATGATTTTCCTTCAATTACCCTTTCCTATAGTGGATATCCTACATCAAGACATAAAAGTAATTAGATTTCAACTAAACTATCTTTTACAAAAGAAAGAGACAAACCATAAGTAAAAGCAATGTTAGAATGTCAAAGAA
This sequence comes from Pinus taeda, assembly GCA_000404065.3. Lineage (NCBI taxonomy): Eukaryota > Viridiplantae > Streptophyta > Pinopsida > Pinales > Pinaceae > Pinus > Pinus taeda. The sequence continues at coordinate 311,922 of APFE030083245.1, forward strand.
AAAATCTAATGAATCTAAGATAAACTCATAATGTAAAAAGGTAGGGCATCACCCAATGTTAAGGGATCCTTCTTAACATGATTCGATTTTCAAGAACACTCAATTCAAAGCACAATAATGCATAGAGGATGAAGAACAATTGGCTTCCATTGATGAAGAAATCAACAAGATTACAAAGAAGAGAAACACTTAGCCTATTGTGGTAACCCACATTTTATGCGCTACCTTTCCATATTATTACATGAGTGAAATATCAAAAAACTTAAAATATGTTCTCCATCTCATTATCAGTACGAAGAGGAGTCATGGGTGGATAGAAACCAATCCCTAATACATAATTCACAATTTGCCTAACTACATAATACAGAACAATTAGCAAATGATGATTTTACAACATAGAATTGTGTTATTTCGCTCCCTGAAATAGAAATGAGATATTAGATGATCATTCTTGGACATTGAAAATTGTTGATATTCATTTCCCATGCATTTTGAATCACTAATTTTACATTTTTCTCAAATCTGGGAATGGTTTGGAAATCTGAGAAAATTATGCCTTTTACAAATTGGGCTTAAAGAAACATGCATATATTCCAAACCATGATGAATCTATGGACACACTTTCATGCTTAAAATTATTTTTCTATGCTGGGAATAAAACCCATGCCTTGGAACCTTCAAAATATCTTCCATTTCCTCAGGAATTGTGCCCAATGTTTATTGTCCAAAAAATTTGAAGTGTAGAATGCGTTTGTCACCCCAATATACAAAACACATGTGCCAAAATTCCTTCTAGAAGGTTGCAGATATGCCAACCATGATTGGCTACTGAAATTGCAATAGTAATACTACAACAAAGTTAGACAATTCATCATTATTAAAAACACTTAAAATTCAATTAATCTATTAAAACTAGGAACTAATGTAAATAAGAGACTATTTACCTATTTATGCATGTCAAAGGGTTTAGGATTCAAAAAGTGGAAAATTCACAACAAAAGGACCATATAAGGTTATATGTCTAGGGTTTTAGGGGTAAAAAGGTTAAATCTATGGTTTCAAATCATTACAAAATTAGAGTCGTACAATGTCAAAACTTGCCACGGGCAATGAAATTTAACTATAAAAACAACCTTTGTAGATGTCATAACTTCTTCTGTATTTTCCAATGGTGTCTTTCCATATGATGTCTTCCCATATGGTCGTTTTCCTCCTTTACTTCCTTCCCATGACTTTCCTTTCGAATTCTTTTTACCCATTGTTGGCGAGAAACAATCCCTAAGGCTAAGGTTGAAAGCTTCAATGGAGTGGAATAAATAAATCAACAAAGAACACTCAATCCAACATGCCAAACATTTAAATTATTAAACTTAGACTTAGGAACGTACCTGGTATCTTACGTTTGAAGATGTTATCATACGATCCAAACCCTCTACTTCCTCCAAGATGTGCAGACCTACAAATAAATCCCAAAAGCATAGATAAAATATATAATTCAAAGTACATGCATAAGAATATGTTACATCATCATAAATAAGAATATAGACTATCATTCATAAGATGACAACATATATCGAGAACAAGGCATGAGCTTTTTTATTGGTGAATAACAATCATACATGATAGATACAACCTGATCTAGGCCAGAGGAACTAATGATTCCTTCCTCTGGATCCATCTAGCCCAAGTAACAAAGACAAACTCTTTAATAGATTCAAGAAGATGCTAGAGAAGGAGACTGAGTATCTTTGCAAAGGAAATGAGGGCTTCCTAGAGACTGGGAGTGTAGGAGGAATGGGAAAAGGAGACTTGATCTGGTGGAAATTCAAGCATAATGTCGATATTGCTCTTCTCTTCTCCATTATACCTACCCAAGTGGTGTATATATACCACCTCAAATTGGTTATTCCAGTTAGGCCATGGGCTCCTGTAGGTGGGCTCTTGGTAAAACTCGTAAACCCTGCCTGAAAATCATAATTTTATTTTATTTTTTCAAATTTAAAGATGTATACATTGGTATAATGTTTTGGGACTTGTGTACGTATGCACTTTTGTGTGGACAGATTTGTGCATGGAATTTGAAATATACTTGTTACATATAATCTCAAGTATGGAAGGGTAAAGGGATTTCCCAAGGCCATAAAAGAGCATCAAGTCTACAGGAGTGTTAACGAAATATATTAAATATAGAGAGAGGATTCATTTGAAAACTAGGGATGATATTACCAGATTCAGACCCATCAAATACCTATGGAAGGAGTCATAAATAAAACCCATGTTTCAGATAAGCATACCGATACTCAGAAGGAATAATGCATGTCCATTTATCAAGTATAATACGGATCCAAAATCTATACATAAGTGTATAAAATGAACTGAAGAATACATAATTGATCATTAGATCATAGCCATGAAAGAACACAATGGAGCTATATCTCAATATCACATGGAAGGATCTCTTAACAATGATGTCGTATAACTGATCCTCATAAAAGTACCAAGTGATGTAAGTGAAGTAGTGTTACTACATAAACTTGGGTGCTAACATATAAGATGCAACTGAGAAAGTCTGCGACATAAAGAGATGAAAGGTGTCACTGGTAGAATGTTGAAGGAATTGTCAAGTGAATGAAGATGCTGACACAACCTGGTGCCTTCACTAACCAAATATGGTACATTTGTACACCGTGGGAATAAATGAGCTATAGTCAACCATGTGAGAAATTGTTTGATTACTGGTCATTGATGTATATCGTTAAAAATTGGGAGACAATTCACCAATAATGATAATGAGTGTTAAGGTACCCTAGTACAATCTAACAAGTGTGAGTAGATATGTTGAAGTTGAACACTTGAAAGAATCTACCAATCAGGAGACAGTGATGTGTTATCCTTGTTGATACCAAAGGAGTGTGCTATTGATGACTGCAAACCCTAAGGTACTAAAAAATAAGTATAGACCTTATTCCCAAAATAATGAGTTGCAATCAATGGGAAAAGATCTACTAGAAGGAAGGAATTAAGGCATCCAACATCAACAAGTGCTAGAGTAACTTGTAGCCCAATAATTTTTAAGGACTCGCATGAATAAAGATGAAGTAACCAACCTTAAATAAAATTCCAGCATCCACAAAATGTATCTAGCACATGAAAGAAATCCTTTCAACTACCCAATCATGAAAGTTGCCAGAGAGGCAAGGAACCCAACAATAGGATCAAATGGAAACCAACGTATAGTACAAATCCCAATCTGTGATAATGTAAGTTGTCGTGGAACAAAAGGGAAGTCTCTTATTCAAAGGCCCACAATATTGATTGATGTTGAGCACAAGGTCAGTTATCAATTATGTAAATAGGGCCAAGGTGCAACTCTAGCTCTACTCTCATAGAAATTTATCGGAGTCGATAAGAGAAGACCCTCCAACAAGAAGTCAATTGGGACCTTCTTAGCTCACATGAGTAAAGGACCAATTAACTGATGTGATATTAAGAATAACTTGAAAGATAGGGTATCATCAACATAAATGAGTCAAGAGACACTGCAGAAAGGATAGCAATAGGTTGACTTCCCTTGAACAAAATAAAAACTTTATGTGACTTCATGGCAACATAAAATAACTTTGTATAAGTTTGTGATGCAGGAGGCACCAACCAATCCTCCATATGATAGGAAGAGTTAACCAACTGGTGGAGGACTAACTCATAAACAAGATTTTGGCTTATGTAAAGTCAAACTGAGTCCCATCTCGATGGAGGAAAGACTCACCTTAAAGTGCTTTGTTAAGGGGAAACATGACTAATACTTACTTCCATAAAATGATGAAGAAATGGTCCCATTCCCACTCTTTTTTTTGGAATTTTTTTTATTTTGTTTCATATTATAAATCGTTAAAAGGAATAAAATAAATCCTATGGTACAATGGAGAGAATGAGTGTCAAGAGAAGGTGCATTAGTTCTTGGGTTTGGAACATTCCTATACTCAATGCAAGGTGGTTGATACTGGTCATCGAAACTCGGGGAATGTTCCCTCCATGGAAAAAGGTTGTCAAGTTGCAAAGGCTAATGAAAGTATGGCTTGATCTTGCAGGGAGGTCATGGTAAAAAGTGGTTTACACACGAGTCCAATGAAGACATATTAAGGCCAAAAGGGGTGCAAGTTGTTAATATTCAATGGAATAGTACAATTCAATACATGGGAACCAATAGGGTATAAAGCCAGAATAAAAGTGGAGAAGAAGAAGAATGTGACTTCAATGCAAAGTGATAGCAGAGCTAAAGAGGACTCCCAAGCCTATACAACATTTCTGGCATGGGAAGCATATGATAGTGATGTTCTAACTAAGAAGCACAGGGAAGGAAAGGTTGTCCCACTATGTTACGATTTTACAAAACAACGAGTGAGAGGTTAAAGAATCGCAACATAGTGGGGTCGATCCTATGGCTAAGCATCGCAGTATGTGGCCAAGATGAAAAACGCCACAAAAAATAATGTATCTCAACCTATATATCAGTTTTCGGTACAATACCTGTCATGATAGATCAGCAATTGTGGAATAAAAACAACATGAAAATATCACTAAGTCATAAGAAAATTCTTCCCTCCTGTAAAAAATTCCCTTCCCAACTCTTCAAGCAAGGTCCAAAATTTCATGAAATTAAAAGAATAAAGTTAAAATGAACTTTATAAAAGTGAGTTTCAGTGTTTGACTATAAAACAAAGTTTTCAACTTACCCAACTTCATTGTTACCATCCAAGTGTTGAGGAGAGAGATTTTTGAGAAAAATTAAACAAGCTAATCCAACCAACTTCACCAAAGAATTCGAAAACTTCGAACTCGAGGTAATTCTTGACTGCATTCTATTTCATTTGGCTTAATTTTTTAATGATTGAATCAACTTTTTGGATTGATTAAACTATATTTAAAATGGGTTTTGAACACACGCAGAATTGGTTCTATCGTAATGCCTATAGAAATCCCTACACATGGGTTGTCAGAGGGAAATTTTAGTATATATGCAACTATCTTTTACAAGATCTGCGAACACGTAGACCTAAACTCGCAAATGAATTTTCTAATAGTTAAAAATACTAATTCTTTCGGGATATCAATCATTAGGCGAGAAAGAGAACATAGTGATGTTGATAATCAAGTCTTGGAAGACCAAGAATCATTGGATGGACTTAAAAATTGTGTTTTTTTATCAATTTTTTCATGATACCAAACATGAGAGCCCAAAATAGATTATTGGAAATGTTAGTCAATTACTGGGACCCATAACAGGAGCAATTCTTCATAGATTCAATGCCACTAAAAATTGATGTGGAAGATATTTACTTCATCAAAGGTCTCTCTAGGAGTGGAGAAGAAGTCGATTCGAAGGGAATGGCTAATAGGGGCCTAATTATTGATGATTGCATTATTGTATACTATGCACCAAATAAATAAATGGTTGGGTCACAAATCCTGTTGGATGTGGAGTGAGATTATATTTCTGATTTAGAGGTATTGTTTCAGTCGCATTTGGATCCTAATTCCTAGTTGGGGGGTATGGGGGAGCTTTAACCCCCCACTATTTATTCCTCCGGGGTCTAGGTGGGAGTAGCTACATGTTTAGATCCTCCCATGTGTAGGGAAAACACCCCCGATGCTAAAAATAGATGAAAAATTGCATTGTAAAATATTGTAATTTCGTAGTCAATTTCAATTGTTCTTTAGGTGAATGATATGATGGTAGGAGTTATGTTTAATTTATGGTGTTTTTCCATTTTAGGAAACCCCTTGGTTTATATGAGGGAATTTTATTGTGGATGTGTGTTATTGTTCTAAGCGAGAGAGAGAGAGAGGAGATTGTGTGAGAGCGAAGAGGAAATTACAGTAGATCCATTGGAAGTCATATCTCTTCATTTTTCAAGATAATATAAAAGGAAGGACTCATTGTTTCTACATGGACATAGCCCTAATTGGGTGAACCACATATATCTGTGTCTTTATTATTTCATGCATTTCTTTGTTTGGGTCTCTGTAATATTTGATGTATTTCGTTGCCTAATTAATTAATTTCTAACAAATGTCAATCAAGAATATCACCAACCTGGCAATAAATATCATCCTATTCACAATTGGTAGGATATCAAGTTCATCTTCCTTGATCAAGCTTCACAACTGACCATGTTTCTAGTAGTATACTGCTTCAATCTACTATCATATGATTTGCTCACAGTGATCTTGGTCAGCATGAAGAGGAAGCTCTCATCTATCTGACAGGGGAACAAAAAAAAATGGTTTTGGCACTATTCTCTACTCATTTTCTTTGAGTGAATCCCTACATTATGACTGAGAGTAGCATCTACCATCACTAGTCCCAGAGATCCAAGGATGGTCAGATGGTCAAAATTCATGAAGATACTTGGTGGAGGCCAAGTCACTCAAGCAACATTTGATGATGAGATCTTCCAGTGGTTGGAGGAACAAGTCACAGCTATTAATGAATACCCCTATGCAGGACTAGACTTTCAAGGGGACTCAAAGTTAGTATTTATTGAGGGAGCTACGTATGGCAACATTGGTAAGTTTTTTACATATTTGTTTTTTTTTTAAATGATAATCTCAAGATTTTTTTTTTCATGAAACAAAAATCCTAACAAGATTATAATGATCATGATACATATATGGTACCAATGGGACTTGAAATTCTACCAAGGCATAGCGTTCACGACAGAGATGCTGATGGCATAACAATAGAATCTGAGAGGGTCCTTCGAGCAGTACATAAGAACTTTGACAAGTTTACTCACCAATTTCTAATGGAGGCAGTGGAGGAATATCCCAAGTCTATACAGAGGTGGATAGCTGGAGTGCCACAAGAGTGTGTGTGACTCTTTTGACGAGTGATGAATTCCATCATCTTCTACCAAGATGCTCATCCAGGGCAAGTCCTTCAGACTTATATTTTTATATATATTGATATTTTTTATAGAGACATGATCGGGCATAAGCCCTAGTTTTGGAGGACGTTTGTCCACATTTTATGATACTCTTGAAACTTATCTATATATATCAAGATATTTCAGGATGACTTTATCATATATACAGATGATTGTTCAATGTTTTGATTCAATGTGATAAATGATTGATATGCCAATCCAATGCTTGATTAGCTATAAAATTAGTAAATGCATTATCTGATCAGGGAATGTGAATGAGTGTGATAAAATTAAATGATATTTTTAATAATCTCACTCGTAGAAATTGACAATGTAATGAAGGATCCCTCACACGATAAATGTTATTTAACTTAGACACCAGCATTTGTGAGTTGAAGTACACCACTAATGATTCAATACCATAAAATATTGCCTAAGAAATTAAATTGATAATGACATTGTCTTCAACCATATTATTAGAAACAAGACCAATACATATGCCTCTTGTGACCAAAAAATAACAAGATTGATAATTAATTACCCATGTTGTGGAAGCTAGATTCTTGGTGTGCCTACTGACATGATCTATGAATATTGAGTACACTAAATCACCCATCAAAACCTTCCAAAATAGATAAAAGAACACCATTGTCACCACAATAATCATAGACATAAAAAAAACTATCTACAATATTTACAATAAAGAGGAAATTTGCAAGCAAGGACCTAAGCATGATACTTCTTGAGATAAATCCCATTTCTAGGCTTTGACAACACATTCCTTTTAAAACCAACTAACTCATAACCATGCTTCTTGAGGACCTGTTCGGTAATGAAAGGGTTGTGCCACATAGGTTTGAACTTTCCCACACCCAAGGTTTCTTTATCTTAGTCATAGACCAATACAATCTCACCTTCAAAGCAAACCGTAGGTATAATGGACTTACCATATCAAGATTTAACCCTTTTCTTATTAGTAGTGTTCATTATGGCAACTACATGGTGTTTCTCATCAAGATGTTCCAAATGAACAAGGTGGTATTCTAAACTTGAGGTGTTTAAAACAAGATGGACTACCAACTTAAGAGAAGGAATCTCACATTCTATAGAGAGTGAACCCTATCGAAGTTTTGACAAACATTCAATATGCCCACAAAGCAAGATAAAGCATCATTTACTAGTTGGCATTAGATTGATTAGTCGTCCTTTGCAGGATGTTCTTAAGGGATTTGTTAAAAAATTTAACTTTTCTAGTACCTTGAGGATAATAAGGAGAAAAATTCTCCTACCTAAATCCTAATTTCATAGCCAACTCAAACATTATCTTATCCTGAAAGTGACTACCATAGTCAGTGACAATCTCTTTAGGGATACTAAAACATGAGATAACTTCATTAAAAAAAAGTGTTGGTGTATCACCATCATTATTCAAAGTGAGCATAGCTTTGCCCCACTTTGTAAAGTAGTCTACTGCTATGATAATGTACTTGTTTCCCTAAGACAAATCTGAGTGAAAAGTCAAAAAATCAATTTCCCACTTCGTAAATGGACTGAAAGTGATGACAGGAAAGAGTAGAGATGGATAAGTGCACATTCTTTTAGTATAAATTTGATAAGGGTGGATTTTTTTTTACCACTTCAATACAATATTTCGAAAACTGAAGAAAAAAAACCCTTCACATAAGATCTCATGAGTTATTGTAAGCACAGACAAATGACTACCACAAGCCCCACTATGACAGTGATTTAAAGTTGACTCAATGTCTTATAAGGTAAAAAAAAGAAATTATTGAATCAACCCCATGACAATATAGGGTATCACCAATGATCAGATAACTCTTAATAAGGTGACGTAATTTATGGTGTTCACGCTTAGAAAAATATTGACGGAACACCGAAATATGGAGATATACAATGATGACCCCATACCAGGTATCTTACGATTAGAGAACTAAAATATGTTGAATTGGGAATGATTCTTCATAAGTGAAATTTCCCTTAAAAGGTAATTCCAAAATTAATTATTAAAAAAAAAAAATGTCTTTGATTTGGCTGACATGAACTAGAGATAGAACTCTTGTAAAATCACAATCCATTTGTTATATTTTCCCTCAATCACTCACGTACTTAAGACAAATATAAATGGATTGACCTCAGCTAGTACAAAGGTTTTTCTCAAAAAAATATAACGACATAGTCATTGAACAACATGCATTGCTATTAAAGCCAATTTCTTAATGTGGGAGTATCAGAGTTGAAGACCAACTAAACCACAACTTAGATAATAAATGACATGTCCTATAAGGGCATCATCTTCTTGACCCAGAACCATACTATGGTTGATTCTTCTGTTGTGAGGTACAAAAGGAAATATCTACTATAATAAGGTGGACTCAAAAGGGGAGTAGAGATCAATTCCTTTCTCAAAGTATCGAAAGCATTAGGGGAATTCACCCCAAATAAATAGAACTCCTTTCTTGAGTAAATGCATAAAACCTTTTGTATTCTCAGCATACTTCATGATAAACCACCTTCAAAAGTTGGCTTTTCCTTGGATGCTTTGAAGTTGACAAATATAAGATGGGGCAGGCCACTAAAGTATTGCATCAACCTTGTAGGGATCAACTCGAATCCCTTCATTAGAAATGATGAATGTCATAAACTGACGAGATATAATAGCAAAATTTCATTTATTCAGGTTCAACTAGATTTTATAATAATGACATATTTCAAAAACTAAACGAAGATGCTTTGGATATTCCATTCTCTTGCGATAGTGAGCAACTAAATCATCCAAATAGGCATCGATTATATGCTTGATGTTGTGGAAAGCATATGGCATAGCATGTTGGAATGTAGCTCCAACATTTTTAAGGCCAAAAGGAATTTTGCTATATGAAAATGTACCACATGGACAAATAAATGTCATTTTATGTTGATCTTCAAGAATAATTTATATTTGATTATACCCACATAATCTGCCCATGAAGGAAAAAATCTCATTTCTAGCACACTCATTGATAATATGATCTATAAATGGACTAGGGAAATTATCTTTTGGATAGGCTTTATTTAAATCCATAAAATCAATGCATACATGAATTGTTCCTTGTTTTTTGTCCATAGGGACTAGATTCAAAACCTGCTCAGTAAGAGGAACTGGGTAGGTGAAACCTACTTTAAGTAGTTTCTCCACTTCTGCCTTGATAACTGCAACTTCCCTAGGGTTGACCGACCAAATCCTTTAACGCACAGTATTTTCATTCTCGTAAGTCTTGATCTCGTTTTGAACTATACTAGGATGAATCCTAGGAATTTCTAAGACTAAGCAAATACATCTCTAAATTCTTTGAATAGGTTGGTACAAATTTAATCTCTTCAAGGGAACAATTAGCTACGAAGAAGACATTTTCAAGGACGTTGGGATTCTTGGAAATTTTCACCTGAATAATTTCTGAGATATTAGCCATATTACCTTCAGCAAAGGTACGTGTTGGAGCCAAAGGGTTTAAAATTCTATGAACACTTTTATGAGAAGAAGGATTGAACAAACCTGATTCAAATTTGTCCAAGTTAGTGAGAAAATAGGACCAATGATGCAAATCATCTCATGGCCTTTCTACACCAGTCATTGCTTCTAGAATTTCCTCCTCAAGTAGTAAATAATATTAAGGAAATTTATAGCCAAATTGGAAACAAGTGTATATGGGATTCATGTCATCCGCCAAGTCCTCTAATAAAATGGGGATAGGATTAAAATCCACATTATCGATAATGGCTTGATATGTAATTTCCACTGCAGATATAGAATAAGTTATTCCAAAAACTTTCCTTTCCTATAATGTGGCAGTAGGAGGGGGAAAGGTCCAAGGATCCAGAAAATAATGAGGTCTAAAAGAAAATTGTTAAGGGACCACCTAGAGGATGAGATGGAGTTGGTGCATGCAAAAAGAGGTGGAAGATCAAAAGTACCCATCATTGAGGAACAAATTCCAACTGCTAAATTCTCAATAGGATTGTTAGCATCCTTTAATAAGGGGACAATGTTATAGACATTTTTGGGCTCTGCAACCCCAATCATATATGTCCATAAACCATGGGCTTTTGATTCCCTAAAAGTGTTGTTTCATGCCCTAAAGGAACAAGGTCAGCTGCTTACATCATCTCCCAGAAGTTCTCCAAAGAGAACTTGTCAAAACTACACCATACAAGTTGCTCAGTGCTAAGGGTGTGATGCATCTCACCTGCCCAGTGCAAAAAGTGCAATGCATACTGGAAAACCCTTCTCTAGGGTGCGATGGGTGAGAATGGAATGGAAGAGATAGTTTGCGAGATGGATGATCATGGAATCTTCCAAAAACTTCTCTTGTGACACTTGCCTCTCCGAATTCACCCAGGGATGAGTAAGAGATCATCAATCTCCAAGTGGAATCAAGGACTACCAGAGAGAAGACACTAAACAAAATCCCAGAAGTTGACTCACTCCACTACAATCATCTATATATGGATCCATCATCCCAGAGATCCAGGGGCTGGAATTTTGTATCTTGTAAGGAAGTGTTGTTGGTTTCCTAGTAGAACATCATAGTGTTGGGTGATCTAAGCTTTTCATGAGGTGAATAAGGGCTTTCATGCTGGGAGGATGATGCTGGGTTAGATCAATGGGTTGTAATCCTCTCTTCTAATCTTTACATCAATAAATTTGTTCAAGTTTTCCTCCACATTCTTATATGTTTGATAATATATATGCATTTGTGTGGTCAATATATATCTGGTCCTATATTGTTTATGATTGTAGATATCTACACTTTGAAGGTATTATGCTCCTTTGACTTTACAGGTACTCTTTGAAGTGGAGTGGTCAAGGGAAGAGTGGCAAACATCCGTCAGTGAGGAGAAGGAACAAACAAGGAACCGAGCGAAAGATCGAGGTTGGTATTTTTTGCTCCTCTCCTATCAACTTCTCATAAAGGAAAATGAAAGTAACTTTAATCTGTTTGTTTCTAAGATAGCTACACATCTTAGTGGGACTAGTAGCTCTGCATAGACACTAGATTTCCCAATAACAAAATGGCGACTCCGCTAGGGATTAAATAGATTGTGTGCTTGTCTATACTTGTTTCCTTTATAAACTTACAGAAGCAGCCTGAAGTCAAGCCAGCTAGCCTTTGAACTACATTTGCTACGCAAGTGCAAAGTAGATCAATGTTGCTTCAGTCTATCTCTGCGTTTTGTTTATAAACTGAACAATCGATTTGCAAACATCCTAATTTCCCTAGTGGTGGTTGTAGTAACCTCATTAGATCAGCCCCTATGATTTCTATATACTGACTATCATCAGCTCGGCCTAAATCCATGAACTAAGCTGCAAAATCTAACCAAGAACCAAGTTGAAGTCTTGTCCCTGGACCATTGCACCTTCTCCTCTTGGGAATCTAGATGCATCGCACCTCCCATGTGTAGTAGGTGCGTTGCATCGCACTTTCTCTGTGTTACAGGTGCACTGATCAGACAAGACCTCTTCTGCTTCTAGATTTTGTTTTTTTGTTCACTCTCTTCAGCTTTATTTAGGAGTTTTGTTGTCTATGATCAATATGCCTCTGTGGAAACTCCCTTCCTTTCCATTATTCCACCTCCATTGTGCAAAGAACCGTGAATGTTTTTATGTATTGTGCGCCATTTATAGCTCTCTTTTACAAAGAAGTAGCGTAATCAAACTGCCGTCTTTTGATTTGGAAGTGTCGCAAGTGTCGTTTTCATTCAAAGAAAAGAATCCTATTGTTCTTGATGGTTGATTATAATTTTACTCTTGTATTTGATTTGAATTAGTGGTTTTTCAAGTGTCGAAAGCAGTTTTCAATTCAAAATCGCAAAGTGTCCTCATTATCTTCCTTTCGTATTTTGAAGAAAAATTGTTAGCACTGTCGCTTTGAAAAGATAATTTAGATTTGTACTTAGCACTCTTCTTGTCATTCACACATTAATAAGGCTAAAAACAAATACATACATGTGCATTTTCATTTAGATTTCTTGTCAATTTTGATTTGGGACAGTGCATCTAGTGTGTCCTCTCTACTCTATGTTGAAATAATCTCGTTCCTCTTTCCTTAGTAGCTAGGATTTTCATTGCAAAAAGAAGATCAAACGATTGTTTATCATCTTTGATTTCATTTTAGGAATTTTTATATCTACATCACCCGGTGAACCTAAAAGGAAAACTTCTTAAGAAATATCAACTGTAAAATAAATTCAATGAACATAAAAATGCTTTGGAACCTAACGCACAACATTTAGAAGTCTAGGCTAGAAACATATTCTGGCGTCGTAAAGCCTGGTAACTATCGCTTTCATTGTAGGTTGGGTGATTCCTCCTCTTTGAGACGACAAGTGCTAGTATGGACTTGTGCTCCCACATACCATCGAGTGTATATTGGGAGACCACAATAGGCTATATTCTTTATCCTTAGGAAGTCGTGTTTGCCGCCCTACCGATCGCAATGCACTGAACACATCGTTTGGGAAGTTTGACTGTCGTATTGTAAAAAGTATTCTACAGTTTTGCAATTGGTTTGGTAATCCCACTATCTAGATTTCCAGAGTAGCATCATTCATTCCTTTTCAGACTCCTTAGAGGAAAAGGTCCATCTAAGCACTTGTCATTTCAGGCTCATTAAAAATCTAAGGAAACTAGAGTCATCTTTAGCTTTTTCTCGACTCTTAAAAATTGAAAAAGAAAGTTGTGTCAAAGCATCTAAAATTTATTTTAATTGGAATAACATCACTGTTCCCTCATTGGTCTTAGGTTGAGAGAATGGAGTCCACCAACCGAGGATTTCCCCTTGGAGGAAATCCTAGTCTTTTCTCCTCGGGAGATGTTGGTGCACCTCATATGGCCACACTGTCCCTCGCAGGACTGACAATTTGCTTGCCAATATGGCTCTTCTCGACTTCTATTGTTCAAACCACCGTGATTCCTGAGCAATCAAGTCAAAAAATAGATGATACTGGAGATACCCCCCAACCTTCTACTTCGTTTGTTTCTCCCTCCCCTCCTTCCTCTTTGCTTGGTGAATTTGGTAAAGCTAAAAATCAAGTAACTATGAAGAAGAAGAAAGGGAAGGAGAAGGAGAAGAGGAAGAAGGAGCCAAAGGCAAAGAGGGGAAACCATGCATCATCTAGCAAAAATCCACAAACTGCACCATCCAAACCCAAATCTCCATGTGTCATTTGCAAAGGAGACCACTATCATCGAGATTGTCCTTACATCCCTCGGATCTGAAGGGACTAGTCTCCTCATTTGCACAATTCGGTGTTCTCAACCTCTGATGATCACGTTGAGAGTACACCATTAACTAGTGAAAGCGAAGCCTATGGATAGAAAGGAAAATGCAAATTTCCTTGCAAGTTGTGTGAAGGCAACCATGCTGTCCACCGTTGTCCCTTCCTGGATGAAGCTAAAGGAATTTTGGATAACCATCCTGCTTCATCGCTACGGCTTCCTCCTGGGTACAAGAAACTCTTGTTGAGTCCATCACTAGTTGAAAATCCTATTGACACAACTTTTTCATCGGTCGAAGCACCTACCATTGAAGATAAACCCTTTGAATCCATACCAAATGAAAGTCAAAAGTTTGAGGCAGTAGTCGACCCAGTCTTGTCTTCAAAAGGTCCATCTTCAGATGATACAGTCAGCGAAGAGAATGAGAACAACACTGTTCAAATTCTTTTCGTAAACACAGACTCTGATGAACATGGGAGCATTCTACCAATCCCTTACCACAGGAAGGAAGTTCATCAGAGTCATATCCGGCCATTTATTTGGTCCCACCTCCAAGCAACCTAGTCATTTCCTTCGATTCGAATCTACTAGGCAGACCCCGTTTACCATCTAATGTACTATTGTGAATCATTGTACAAGATTAAAGAATGGTCATGGTTGGTACTATCATAGATGAAGGGGATTCTGTGAGTATCATTTCCTCAACTGCTTGGAAATCACTTGGTTCACCATCGCTTATGTCTGAGATGTGAAATTTGACAGGCTTTGACAAAGGAACCAGTCGACCGTTAGGGATCCTTTCAAATGTGCCCATAACTTTAAGAGGGAAAACCATGTACGTGAATGTAATTGTAGTCCAAGGGCCTTTAGGTTACAATCTATTCCTTGGGTGTGACTATATTTATTGCATCGGAGCCATTATCTCCTCACTCTTTCGAGTAATGTGTTTTCCGCATGAAGGCAAAGTGGTCCAACCTGTAGACCAGCTTTCATTCCCCAACTCACACATAGATAATAGTCAAATGCCATCCCTAAATGGTCTTTAAAAGAAAGGAATGCCTCATCAATCCCCAGTCCGTCCACTTAAAGAACGCGAGTAATTCAGGAAGTCGTGACTGAAACCCAGGGGGCATGCACCCTGGTATGATTCGGTAGGGAAACTCTGGGTATAGATTAGGTTTCCATGAAGGATATATGACTGGTCCAACCCCTCGTCCATACATGAAAATGGGGTTAGATAGGAATAAGATACCTCCATTAGAAGGTAGGCCTTTCCCGATGGAACAAATGTTTTGTCTCCAAATTGAAGGGTAACCTCAAAACAGTAGGCCTTTCCCAATAGAACAAATGTTTTGTCTGTAAATTGAAAGGTAACCTTGAAAATCTACTTCGATATACCTACGAGCATGCAAAACTTTTGTGCGCAAGTGAAAAGCAACCTCCATAGTTTTACTAACTTCAACTGCTTAAGTTGGGTGAGTGGTCGAATCGACCGTTCGCCGTCGCAAGGGCCAAATGGCACCGGCAAAGGAGAGGAAAAATTTTCCTACCCAACCTTAGCAGTTAACTAACCCCTACGATAGTAGTTGGTCATTCCTAGCCTGCATGTGAGAGGGAGTGGAGCAAAGTTTCGAATGGTGCAAGCTCCTTAAAAATTGAACATATCGATGAGACATCCTTATTATACAACTGGCATGAGCAATTTTTTATGCGAAGTTCAAGCTCGTTAAAAATTAAACCTAAGCAATGAGAAAATGTTCCCCCAGAGTTTAAGCTCATTAAAAAATGAACCAACCATCGGTAAATAACCACTGCGAATGCATTATCATCAACGTTTTGAGCCCTGGTCGTGTTCTTACCATCACCTCTGCTCTGTTTTAGCCGATCATACGCCTCCATTTGATTGTTTACCCCTTTTGACGAACAATTGCAAAGAGTGATTATGTTAGCCATCCTTGTGACATTGCCATGATTGGAAAATTCCAAACCTTAGCTGGAATTAGTAGCTACCTGAAAATATCATTGTTTCCTTGAAAAACGAGTTTCCTTTAAGCTCTTTTCATCTGAATCGTAAAATATGAAAAGATTGGCGAGCAGTTGGCCTCTCCAGCTCGTTAAATCTACCATGAGCGCTATCCCTCCTCTAGATTTTAATCTTTTTGGACCTGAGGGATTATTACACAAACAGCTCGAGCGCTTGTCTTGTTCGACTCATTAAAACGATCGAAAATTCATCCCTTTCGTATTATTTTATACTTTTTCAGACTTAAGGGATTGCATGATGAAAAAGGATTACTGGAGTTTTCTTTCCGTCCCTTTTTAGACTCTCTAAAATTGAAAAAGGACCGAGTTGTCTTTATCGTTAAACTCATTAAAACCGATAGCGACAAACTTGTCCATGCAGACAAGAACAAGTTTCACTGTTGCTAGGCTCGTTAAAACATAGCGATGGGTTTTCCCGAGGGGAAGATTATAGAACAAGCATATCCTCAAGCTTGACAAAAATAAAGAGGTACTGGTCAGCAATGACTGGGGAAAATTGGGAAGAAAACTTGAAGAAACTTTATTGGGAGCAAGTCACTCTTGAACATGACACTTTCACTCCATCACCATGATTGAGTCGGGTTAGGTTATTCCATTCACCGGTCATGTTACCATTGCTCCACCGTACCATCCATCTTTGGGGTTAACGCTACCAATCCATTTCAGTGTCGTCGACATGTTCAAGAGAAGTCGATCAGAGAATTCACCAACCCAGCTTGTGTCTCACCCACTGCAATACCTTCACGTTTCATTCTTTCATGACCACCACCCTAAACCCTGTATCATAAGATCGTTTTCACCTCCACAAAAATTATTTGCTCCATTCCGTGTCGTAGATGTGGGATTCATTAAGGCCCTCCTACGATGGCCACTTCTTGTCGACATCAGCTCATTATCCAAGAACTCAACCTAGGAACAACCCTTTCAGTAATTTGAAGCTTGCATGCCTCAATGGCAAGTTTCCCACTTTCGGCGACAAGTTTACATGAATGGCCTTCGATCGAGAGATTTTGTGTGGTGTTCGACGCCAAGTCCCATTTTCACACCATGTGAATTTTACTGTAGTACCCTGAGGATCATCATCATTATCGGTGCTTCCTCTCGTGCATGTTAACGACTTACATCATTGGTTGGTAATCAGGTGATGTCTTTCCATGTTCGACTCCAGAACATTTTTCGCATGGATCGACTTGTACTCCGGGTGAAGATTGGACGCGTTTGAAGACCCCGGATCTAGTTTCATCCATCCAGGCTGCGATATATTCAGGAAAATAAATACATCAAGTGTACATCATTGCTGCACAAGTGATCATCTGACTCTAAGGATGATGACTCTACCAGAATCATCAGTCTGCTGTAGAGACGGTTGTCTGTCCTATGTACATGAAAATGAATTTATAATGCTGAGCATGGGAATGCCCGCCTCAGCTAGATCATGAAACTTTTATGAAGATAATGTATTGTATTGTATCTTATTACAGGTCGCCTACCGGTTCGAAAAACCTCGAATCCTCATGATAAAGCATTTCACCTGACATCAAAAGATTAACGACCTCACGCTTTAGGGGGCAACTCTTATAGACATTTTTTGGCACTACAACCCAATCATATATTTCCATAAACCAAGGGCTTCTGAGTCCCTAAAAGTGTTGTTTCATGCCCTAAAGGAATAAGGTTAGCTGATTACATCATCTCGCAGAAGTTCTCCACAGAAAACTGCCCAAAACTGGTCAAAACTGGACCATACAGGTTGCTCAGTGCTAAGGGTGCAATGCATCTCACCTGCCCAATGAAAAAAGTGTGATGCATACTAGAAAGCCCTTCTGTAGGGTGCAATGGGCGAGAATGGACAAATGGCAGAGATAGTTTGCAAGGTGGATGATCATGGAATCTTCCAGAAACTTCTCCTGTGACACTTGCCTCTCTAAATTTTCCCAGGGATGAGTAAGAGATCATCAATCTCCAAGTGGAATCAAGGACTAACAAAGAGAAGACACTAATCAAAAACCCAGAAGATGACTCACTCCCCTGCAATCATCTATATAATGATCCCTCATCCCAGGGATCCAGGGGCTGGAATTTGTATCTTGTAAGGAAGTGTTGTTGGTTTCCTAGTGGAATATCATAATGTTGGGTGATCTAAGCTTTTCATGAGGTGAAGAAGGGATTTCATGCTCGGAGGATGATGTTGGGTCAGATCAATGGGTTGTAATCCTCTCTTCTAATCTTTACACCAATAAAGCTATTCAAGTTTTCCTCCCCATACTTGTATGTTTGATAATATATATTCATATGTGTGGTCAATATATATTTGGTCCTATATTGTTTATGATTGTAGATCTCTCCACTTTGAAGGTATTATGCTACTTTGACTTTTCAGGTACTCTTTGAAGTGGAGTGGTCAAGAGAAGAGTGGCAAACATCCATCGGTGAGGAGAAGGAATAAGCAAGGAACCGAATGAAAGATCGAGGTTGGTATTCTTTGCTCCTCTCCTATATACTTCTCATAAAGGAAAACGAAAGTAACTTTAATCTGTTTGTTTCTAAGACAGCTACCCGTCTTAGTGGAACTAGTAGCTCTGCACAGACATTGGATTTCCCAATAACAGATAGTGGATTCAGAAAATGCGTTTGGGTCATTTGGAGAGTATGCCCAATAATCAACCATAGCAATCCTCCCTTCATGACGAAAACATAGTATGTGAAACAAAGATGAAACTATGGCATCTATTGCATATACCTAGTTTCAACCCAATAAAAGGTTATAATCAAGATTGGCATTGAATATCTATACTTCCACATTAAAAACCCTTCCCCTACACGAATAGGGAATTGAAGAAGAATCCCATGAGGCCTATGAGAATGACCATCAAATGCAGTTAAAAGAGGAGAGGGAACAATTTCAGCGTACCTGATATCTTTACAACATGACACATGTGGAAGCCCCTTCGTGAACTATGGTACAAAAGATAGTGTTCTTATGGTATGTGGATTTAATTTTAAAATCCATGTGATAAGGGAGTATCTTTTTGACATTTGACATATCAAATGTAATCACTTGAGTTTTTCGTGTCAACTGCTTTGATCACAGTGAACAAAGCACTCCTATGTGGAGGACATGACTGCAGTACCTCTAACGTCAACATAGTAGAGGTGCTCTAATCTAAATATTCAACAGTGGAATAGTTTTGACAAGCCCTACCATTCGTATTATAAGACAATTGTTTTGAGGATCCTTTTAGCATCTGAGGTATAGGTTCAACTACGAACCTCTCTATATGAATAGGTTCTTGAGTATCAGAAGAAATATTAACGTTAGAAGATTTTGGTTCTCCATAATTACGAGATCTAGTTGAAATATAAGCATGAGTCTTAACCATATATTCATTCGATGTAGATTCCCCTTCCCCACTACCCCTAATAGGGGTTCCATTATTAACATTCACGTAAGCAAGAAATTAATTCCCTTAGGGAAAGTTGTTTGTAAGCATAGCCTAGGAACTAGAATAACCTTACTGGGCTAACAAGCATTTATAATCTTAAATCTTTGGGCAAAGATGAGTAAGATGATCCCCACAAGATATCTTAAACTAGAGTTTAACTTTTCTTTTAAACTCCTTATTTTCCTCATCAGTGTCCTCACTAGGTTTACTACATTCCTATTCCCTCCCTTATCTTTATTTTTCCCAAGTCCTTTATTCTTCCCATAGGATTATTGATTTCCTTTGGAATTTTAGGACTAAATGACATTAACTACTAAATTTTGTGAAGGATGAGACAACGACAACGTATTATGCGTTGCAGAAGAAGATTGTAATGACAAGTATTGTAATTGATTTACTAACAAGCTAATAGTATTATTATCAAGGGATCCTAAAACATCATTTCCATATGGTACTGGTTTTGATTTTGTGAGATCAATTTAAGATCTAGGAACATTAGGCAGTATCCTATAGAGGACTCAAGACTGGGAATAAATCATGTCTAATTGTTGGGCTCTAAATATAGCCTGTTCTTTTGAGAACACTCCTGAAACTGACAGATCCTTAGATATTTCAGGTTGTAAAAATTTCAAAAATACTCAAGAAGAAATTAGTCAAGGATATAAGCATTTATTAAGCTATTCCTTCTACGCCACCCTTGCATGTGGTCAAAAATATGGGTGGCCTTGTCCTACATAAAATTGGCTAGAATTTTAGTTCTAGCGTCATAACAGATAGGCAATTGAGAGTGGTTAAGAAAAATTTATCCAACTCACCAAACATAGAAAATGACCCACCCTTTAATTCAATATACTATTTCATTTCATTTCTAGTTAAGGTGTGTTGAAAGAGTCTCAATCTAATTGAATCATCAATCAAGGAGTTTGATGAGCACCATAAATGGAAATTTGTTACAAGGTCTGTTCGATCCTGACTAGAATTCCCTTCAAATTTTGGCATGTTTGATGGAAGTTTGGTAGGGAATGAGGGCCAAACTAGGTTGTAATGGATATTATCATTAGTTAGTTTTGAAAGATATGGAAAATTGAGATTTTCCAAGAATGGTATGTTGGAAATAATACTCATGAGGGGGGGTGAGGCAGGGGGGGGGGTGGGGTAATCGTTATTTATCAAATCAATAACTTTTTCTTTTCATCCTCATATTTATATATGCTACTTCAATGAAGGGAACTCACGTGTGCACGCAATTATCTTTAAGGAAACCAGTGTATATCCAATGAACTTATGATTTAGTTAATTCATCATATGTTGATCTTTGATCATCGTTAACCATTTAAATAGTAACCATGTATATTAATAATAGAATAAACCATCACACATAAGCAACAAACATGAACACCAAGATTTACGGTTGAAACCCAATGAGGGAGAAAAATCACCTGCTGCTATCGTCTCTATCTTCTTTTAATATAAGAAAAACATGTTTATAATATTGTACTGGTGTAGACTCATACCAATATAAAGGAACCCACCTGTAGAAGGCTACAACCTTCTCTTGTTCTCTAGCTTCTACTGGAAGGGAGTTGCAACCCCCTAGCTCTTGTACTAGCAGATATGTTTACTAGTACATAGTTGTCAGCCTACAAAAAGCTCCAACCTTCACTCGTTCTCCAGCAGCTATTGGAACGGAGCTCCAACCCCCTAGCTCTTGTATTGGCCGATATGTTTACCAGTATGTAGATGCCAGCCTACAGAAGGATACTACCTTCTCTCTTCCTCCAGAGACCACGTTTCATTAATTTTTCAGACTCGATACTCTTGGTACACAACAACACAATATGAAGGCCACATTTCATCCAATTTTCATACTCAGCCCATCAGCAACATTTAAGCTCAAAATCAATCACCCCTCCAATACAACCAATCACTAAAAACTCATCAACGCTGAAGCAAATCACAATCAATCAATCAGAACATTCAGATTATTGTCACCAAAACATAGTCACCAAAACACAGAGTAGAACCTAGAACTCTACATAAACAAGCAGAACCAACTACAACTTCAAACCTCATATCTCATAATGTATATGCTACTTTGAAGAAATGAACCAGTGTGTATATGCGCCTTCACCAAGTTGAACTAGTGTATAGATCTGCAAATACTAACTTAGAACTTCACAACTATTCTAGACTCTAGACATACACAAATCATAACATTTACAAAATAAAACATCTGTTATTATTCAGATCTAGATTATCCATGACCAGACCATATAATGCTAGTTCATTTTAGGTCTTATGATCCTGATCCATCATCCATCATCAACAACTTAGGTCCATACTTAGTTGCAAAGCACTAGAAACCCACAACATGCATATTTTCTTTTGATCTAACTCTTCATAAGATATTCATTCCTTGCACGCCTATTCTTTTGATTTTCTTGTTCTTATATTCATAGATCCTTTGTCAATACCTTGGACCAAAAGCTTGGACCAATACCTCAGACCAAAATCTCAGACCAATACCTCAGACCAATATCTTGGACCAAAACCTCACACCAAAACCTTGGACCAATACCTTGGATCAAAACCTTGATTTTTCATCCCATATGCATGTTTCCTTCTATGAAAGTGCATGCCTATGTATACACTCCTTCTGTTTTGTGAGCCTGCATGTATACACTACTTGGACAAGGTGAACCAGCATATACTTCTTAAACCATTAAATTTCTTTAATCTCTAGAGTCTGATCTGTAATCCTTTGATGTTAACCTATTGCACTGTGAACTTCCATCATTCATCATATATGAGAGTATCCATCAAGGACAACACCTGTATCACAGTGCCAACAATCTCCCCCCTTGGACTTGATGGCAACCATATTGGTGTTGATTACTTTAAGTTGTAGACCTGTTAGATGTATCAAGCAACACCAAGATACTCTTTCACTTTGACATCAATGGAAAAGGGTAGACAAAGATATTCTCTCCTTTTGAGATCAAGGGAAAAGAGTGGGCCAAGATATTCTCCCCATTTGAGATACACTATGTTGTCCATGCTCCCCTTGAGTACATGCAGTGTCTGCACAGGTATATTTCAAAAAAAATTACATGACTCTATAACGCAACTAAGTGAGTATAACTTCCCTAAGACCAATGACTCATACATACATCAATAACCCAACCAAGTGGGGATACACCAAGTTTGACTCTTCCACCAAACTAATTGGGGATATACCAAATGATTATACATGACTGAAATAACAACTATTGCATCATCCTTCCCATGCAGATTGGGGTTAAAAATTAGGTCTTTTCATGACCTTTACATCAAATGATATGCATGACATTTATAACAAGGACCAACGATTTAAAAAAGATAGTCATCAAGAACTATCATACACCATATATGATATGCACCATAATTATATGTCAGCAGCATCAAGATGAACAGCTTGTATGTGTCCATCCTTAAAAGAGTCATCTGAATCAAAAAACTATGTGGATCAATTAATATAAGTATCATCTTGTACCAAGGTCTTATAATATAACACCAAAAATGCATTTTTTAGAAGCATATGCTCCCCCTGAACCTATGCCAACTATTTACTATCATATTTAATCATTTCATTTGTTAGTAAGAATCATCAAGGCATCATAATCAACTAGTTATTCATCAAATTATTAATGAACTATGAGGTATAAAGACACTTCCTCGTCAGCAGAATGTAATCATCATTAATTAGAACAAAAAAGATAATATATCAGACCCCTTTTCCTGAGTTTGTCCCATTGCTTCTTCAACAAAACAACATATACGTGATTGTTCAGCTTCTAACTCGCATATATACATGACTTGTCTTCATGATAACTTCGTATGAGAATTCAAATTCTGAAGTTTCACACTTTTAGCTCCCCTTGAGTCTGTTATGTCAGTATACTGTGATATGCCACATTTTCTTGATTTTGCTTCCTTCTTCTTCCATACCTTGGAGTGTGATGATGTTTTCTCCTTTTGGTATGTTGGTCGAAAGTTTCTCCTCCATTACTTTTCTATATTCCCAAACTTGTTACAAGCATAACATATTATATGTTTCATATTCCCTCTATAGCAATCAATGGCTTTTTGACCAAACATATTGCAAGAAAAACAATATCCCTTAATGTACTTGGAAGGTAATGACCTTTATGTGTAACGGTTATTTGCTTGAACCATTCTACTTACGCATTTGCCTACAACATGTCAAAAATTATGGCATATAAAACATTGAACACTATTCATTAGAGGAAAGAACTGATTATCACTTCTGTAGTTACGAGTAAATGATTTTCTTTGAAGTCTTTCTTTCCTTGGTTGTTGATGGGGTTGACCTCTTATCTCCTTGTTCAACATTTCATATTTTCCATTAGAGTTGCTTGCCTCATATTGTGAGGTAGATTCACCTTCAACAGTTTCATGAAAACCAAGACCTGTTTTGTTGGTAGGAGACCTTTAACTATTAAGAATATTATCCAAAATCTTAGTACTATCTTGAAATCGTAACAATTTATCCTTTTATTCTAATTTACCTTTTAAGATATTTACCTCAACCTGATATTGATCTTCCTTTTCCAGATATTGCTTCTTCGTGATTTCTTCTGCCTTTCTTCCTTCTTCCACTTGTTGCCTTAATTTGATAATTTCATTTTCTTCTTCTTCATCTTCTTGAGGTAGTTCTTCATTCTACTTATTTGAATTTTTAGGATCTTCTTTTCAAGAGATGATATTAGCTTCAAGACTTTCATAGTAACTGGATCTATCTTTAAGTCTCTTGATTGTTGTACTCTTTTCATTTACTTCATTTCTTAATTATGTTACTTCATCCTGCAACTTTTGACATTGATCTACCTTTGCCTTGTGCTGCTTCGTTCTTTTGTTTACTTCCTCAAACTAAGCTTCTAATCTGGTAACTTCTTCTTTGAAGGCACACTCCCTTTTATTAAATATATTTTGTTGATATCTAATTTTATTTGTAATCTTTTTAACTTCTTCCTCAATATTTATTTCACTATCACTTTCAATATCTTCAACATTGCATGAACAGAGAAAAGTATCACGAGAAGACCAGAAAATTGTACGTAATACTTCTTTTGCTTGTTCATCTTTAATCTAAGGTGACTATGAATCTGAATACTTTCTTCCACCTAACAACCAATTATCTCTCCTGCTGTCACTTTTCCTTTCAAATGTCTTATTATTATGACATGCTTCCTTCTTTAGCTTCTTTCCGATTGTCTCTACGAATCTCCTTCAAGTGATCAAGATTCTGCCAAAGGACCTTCTATGATACCAATAGTTGGAAATAATACTGAGAGCAGGGGGGTGAATTAGTATTTATCAAATCAATAACTTTTTCTTTTCATACTCAGATTTATATATGCTACTTCAGTGAAGGGAACTCGCGTGTGCACACAACTGTCTTTAAGGCAACTAGCGTATATCGAGTGAACTTATGATTTAATTAATTCATCATATGTTAATCTTTAATCAGTGCATTAACGATTTAAATAGTAACCATGTGCAGTAATAATAGAATAAACCATCACACATAAGAAACACACATGAACACCAAGATCTATGGTGGAAACCCAATGCAGGAGAAAACCACCTGTTATTGTCATCTCTGTCTTCTTTTGATATAAGAAAAACATATTTACAATCTTGTGCTAGTGCAAACTCATACCAGTACACAAGCACCCACTTGCAGAAGGCTACAACCTTCTCTCATTCTCCAGCTTCTACTGGAAGGGATCTGCAACCCCCTAGCTCTTGTACTAGCAAATATGTTTAATTGTACATAGGTGTCGGCCTACAAAAGGCTCCAACCTTCACTTGTTCTCCAACTGCTATTGGAAGGAAGCTCCAACACCCTGGCTCTTGTACTAGCCAATATTTTTATGAGTATGTAGGTGCTGGCCTACAGAAGGATACAACCTTCTCTCTTCCACCAAGTACCACATTTCATTAATTTTTAGACTTGATACTCTTGGTACACAACAACACAATATGAAGGCCACATTTCATCCAATTTTCATGGTAGAGCCATCAATGACATTTAAGATCAAAATCAATCAGCACTGCAATACAACCAACCACTGAAAACTCATCACCACTAAAGAAAATCACAATCAATCAATCTGAACATTCAGAATACTTTCACCAAAACAAAATCACCAAAACATAGAGCAAAACCTAGAACTATGCATCAACAAGCAAAACAAACTGCAACTTCAAACCTCATATCTCATAATGTATATGCTACTTCGAAGAAATGAATTGGTGTGTATACATGCCTTCACGAAGGCGAACCAGTGTATAGATCTGCAAATACTAACTTAAAACTTCACAGTTGTTCCAAACTTGAGTCATACCCAGATTATAACATTTACAGAATAAAGCATGAGTTAGTGTTCAAATCTAGACTATCCATGATCAGACCACATAATGATAGTTCATTTGAGGTCTTATGATCCTGATCCATCATACATCATCAACTACATAGGTGCATCCTTAGTTCAGATCAAGCAAAGCACTAGAAACCCATAACATGCATATTTTATTTTGTTCTAACTATTCATAATATATTCATTCCTTGCACGCCTATTCTTTTGATATTCTCCTTCCTATATTCTTAGATCCTTTGTCAATACCTTGGACCAAAATCTTGTACCAATACCTCAAACCAAAATCTCAAACCAAAACCTCGGACCAATACCTCAGACCAATACCTCGGACCAATACATCAGACCAAAACCTTGGACCAATACCTCAGACCAAAACCTTGATTTTCCTTCGCATACGTGCTTTTCCTTATGTGAAAGTGTGTACATATGTATACTTTCCTTCTGTTTCGTGAGTCAGCGTGTATATGCTACTTGGACAAGGTGAACTAGCGTATACTTCTTAAACCATTCTTTTTTTTTAATATCTGGAGTTTGATATGTAATCCTTTATTGTTAGCTTGTTGCACTATGAACCGCCATCATTCATCATATATGAGAGTTGCCATCAAGGAAAACACACTATATCATAACGCTAACATGGTAAGCGCGGTGAGACTACTAAATTCCAAGATGGAAGAGTGGAATTCCCAAAATTTGGAAAAGAGTATCCTAGATTTTGAGAGGCATGAGGATGCCAAGGATTACACATAGAAGAACCTAAAATATAAGGAATACCTTGGTTTCTAGGGTATATGGAGGGTATCCCTCCCTTACTACAGAATTACTAGCCATAGTAAACTTTCCTCTAGGTGGAACATTATACAAAGTGGACAGCCCTTGGTAAGGGTTCCAAGCACTAGCCAAAGGAAGAAAAACCGACAAGGTACTAACAGTAGTAGAGGGAATACTCCCCTACTGACCAAATAAATGATAAATATTCCCATTCCCAAAACCATTAACGGAAGCATATACTAAGCCCTGGCTCCTTTGAAAAGGATTAACATTTTGAGCATAGCCAGAGAAAGGCATTGATCCTACATTTAATGATGGATTAGAAGGAGGAACATGTACACCTCCAAATCTGAAACCTTGTAACGATGCAGAACCACTATCCATTGAAGTCATATATACCAAAGCAGTAGAAGGTAAAGTTGATGAAACTGAGGTAATCCCACTAGATGGTATCCAAAGGGAAAATCACCCATGAAAGTAGTAGAAGGATGGATTCCCCCACTTCAACCTGGAATAGACGAAGATGCAACTATTGTCATGCTAGGTGCAATAGTACATATAGAAATAATACCTCCTCATATAGCTAAAGAGAAAGTATGCACACCATCTATATCGATAGTCATGTTAGTGCTACTAACATTCACCATGAAAGAAGAAGGAGAGTGAAAACAACTACTAGGTTTGTGAGTTATAGTACCCGTTTACAATACAACATAAGTACAGTTAAAAGGAAGATGTTATATATGAGGTATAGAGGAATCTAGAATTTATTAAACTTCTACTTAGTCTTTCAACTATAAGAGTACTCTAGAAAGTACCAAAATGTTTCCACCCAAAATATGAGTAGGACTAGTTCCTCACTCTGAAATAGGAACCCTAGGTGAAGTATTTGGGTCCATTGTGTTATCTTGTATTGATTCAAAAGAGCCAACAAAATTACTTCTATGCCTTCTTGGTGAAGGTTCAACACTCAACAGTGAAAGCCCATGAAGCCTCATGGACCGAAGAGCCATTTTGTCAACCACCATTATATATAAATAGAAATTAAATATTCAAATCACGTAAGGCAAGTTAGGACAACAATTCACTCTATACAAAAATCCTAAAGTTAAAAACAAGCAAACAACTTCCAAGTATCAAATCTCGAGGTGATTAGAAATGAACACCAAATACAAGAAAGTGAAGAAAATGACCTGCCAAATGTAGTTTTGGATGATGAGGGCCCAAGCTTGCTAGTGAAGGTATGATAGAAAGTTATGTTGACCTCCAAACAATAGCCTTTGTTGGTGCCAATAGGGAGGTTTCGAGAGGGCACCCTCCAGAAGTACTATGAAAGTGATATAATCTCCTCCTAAAATACCCCAAGAATTTCACCCCCATTCACCTATGTGCTCCCTAGGAAAGGAAACTAAAGTCATCCTATCATAATTAGAAGCCAGGAAGAACAATCATGGGTGCATGATCCAACAATTATGATAAGGGGTATATCTCTTTCCCTATCTTCACATGTCCTCGTGCTTGACTCTTGTGTTAGAGGAGCTTTACCGAACAGCTTAATGACACTATATTTACACTCATTAATCAACTTCTATAATTTTTATTTTGAGTGTCCTTGAAGGGTTTACTCTCGAAACACCTATTTTAAGGCCCTAAAATGCCCTAGAATAATTGATGTTGCTATGAAAAAAATAAAAGGTTTAGTTCATTTTAATTTAATAACTCATTTTAATTGTTTTTTATTTAGGACAAGGTAAATTAAAGTGCAACTGATGGCGTTATAATGAAAAATAAATCAATAAGAAAAACCTAAGCTACATGAAAATGCAACTCTTCTTTTTCTTCGACGGAAAGAGACACTACAAGGATTCTAGGAGAAACTTAATAAAGTGAAAAATCATTTTCTTTCCTTTTCAATTTGGCACTAACACATGCAAAATCTAACATAAAGAAATAAATGATATCTATAATGCATCTAACCTAATGCACACTAGTATGAAAATTATAGATTCAAAGAGAACTCTCAAGGTGAGAAAATGTAATAAAAAGGACAAAGGAAAATCCAAACAAAAAAGAGAAGCAAAGAATAACTCCCAAATCAAAAAAGACATTTGTCCTTGTCCCAACAACTTGCACATCTTGCAAAACCCAAAATACTTAAAAAACAACAATAAGATATTGATTTTTTCTTCTTTTAAGAATCTTGAAAAACTAAGAATTAAAAAAGGTAAGAAAATCAAAGATCTCAAACCCAAAATCATGATGAACACCTAAGTACCTAGTCACAAAAATAACCATACGTAATAAAAGACTAGTGAAAACCAAAGACTTATCTCTTCAAGAACTTAGCCAAAGAGGTGCAAGATACTCATAAAATTAGAAAGACTTTAGAGAACTGAAATCTCTCATTCATCCAAGAATCTCAAACCCTTTTCAAAAAACAAGGGAGAGAAAGAAAAAAGAACCAATTTCTAGGTCAAAAGGGAAGAAAATCAAAGACTGGGTTATCAACAACTTTAACAACAATAAAGATATGTTCGAGAGCCACAAAATAACTAGTTGCTTCACAAAGAAGATATGGAACCCAATTACAGTTGCAAAAAGCTTCAGAAAGTGAAAACCCTTGGTTGACACAAGGGTTTCGCCAACGAGAGGAAATACATCAACAAAAAAAATTATCAAGGTGATTCCAAACCTCAAAAATATCAAGAAAGATTAAAGAAACGTGGTGAAAGCCTCAAAAAATTCAATAAAAAAGAAAATAAAGTTCATTTTTCAGATGTGCACGTGACTGTTAAGATACATTTTAGCATATATACATGACCGTGTGTGAAAAAAAAAGTGTATTGTAACAATGCTAGTGAAAATTCAATGTAATAAAAGTTAATAAAGGAAAAATAATAACCACATATTATGGGACACATATTCCAAGTTGAATGTTGGGAAACACATCCTAGTGTGGGTGTTCATTCGTTTATGATGGCTAAGGAAATTAGCAAAGGCTTTGGTAATGAAAAATGGCATTTTTGGCACATTTATTTATGAAAATAATGGAAATTGCGAGAAAAGGAAGGTGAAAGGTCACATGTTGCATGCGAGGAGGAAAATGAAGGAAAATAATGGAAAATGAAGAAAATATAGGCATAATTGATAAAAAGGCTTACGAGGAATACTTGGTACCTATTTCCAGTGTTACCTTTTGTCAGTTCAGTTTTGAAGTTGTCTCTCTATTCTCCCCCTCTCTCACACTCTTGGACACTTGCAGTTTTCTTGGAGCATTTCAGCATTGGATCAAGAAAGGAAAATGAGGAAAAGAGGAAGTAGAGATCAACCAAGGAATAGTGGGCTGAAGAAGCTGCAACATGATTCTCGCAAGTATTGATTTGCATGTGTGGTTTCCTTGCTATGTTTGGCATGCATGATGTTTCATGTGTTTTCTTTGTTCTCTTTATGTCATTGTCATGTGTTTTGCCAAGTGTGACAGTGTTTTTCAACCTAGCCTTGCTATTTCTAGATAGCCATGGTGTAATCGGGTTTTCATCTTTTAGTTGAGATGGATTTTCAGATGCATTCGAAGTTGGGTGAGGTGGATCTCTGAATAAAAGAACACATGCCCTAGTAATCGTTGAATTGGGTTGTGGGTTGCAGTAAAGATGAATTTTGTGTTGCCTCGGTGAGCCTAGGAATCCTCGACTCATGAATGGAGGGATATATGGTAAATATTGGAGGTGGGTTCTCTCCATCAAGCATAGTAATCTCGAGATGGGATATCCGGTAAAGCTTGGAGAGTGGTCTATCAGTTAGGGCTTAATGATCTGGTTTGGATTGTGGTAAAGCTTAGAGGCTAGGAGATAGGAAAATTCCTCACGGTGTAGGTGGAGAAATTCGGTGGAATCCATAATTATTTTGGACTAGTGATATGGTGGGGATCATGGTAAAGGCTATTATTAAATGTTTATTGCTTTTTCCTAGTGATTCGATGTGGATTGTGAAAAAGCATGGTTTATATTGATGAGGGTGAGATGGTTTAGTATCATAATGCCCTAGATGGTTCTTTTGGTTTGAGTCGCACATTCATGCTTGGAATATGGCATAGGGGTGATTTGATAGAAAGATATTTTTCTCAGCCAATCTTTGGTCGAGTGGAATGTGGTAGTCCCATACCCGGTTGCCTTTTTCTTTCATTAATAAGAGGTTATCTCCTTCATATCTTATGTGTAAATCTATTGGCTTATATGTGGATTATATTGCTAATGTACCCTTGATATTTCTATTGTTATTATGTTGGTTATAAGCATGTATTATGACAGTGATGTTGTATGGCTCTCCTCATGTTTTTATTTGTAAATGAAGGAACAATGTATCTATGAAGTAATAGATGATAATGAAGCTAATGATATAATGGAAAGATGCTTCTTAGCGATTCTTAGATATGTATGAGACACCTATGCTCATATCTATTATTTAAACCTGCATATTACATATGTGCGACATTTTTGACAAAATGGATGTCATGGCTAGTAGGGGTCCACTCTAGTCCTCGTTTATATTTTTACAAATGCATCTTTGTTCCACTGTGAAATTTCATTTATGAACCTGCCATTTAGTTTTTGGTAGTGGCTTGGGCTTTGGGACTGAAAAGGTGGCACAAATCCTAGAGTAACAGGCATAGGACTAAGGAGAAAAGTTCCTAGACACATTCATGCCTTTCTGTGGGAGTGACTAGAGCCTCCCAGACGTACCCCTATCCATATCAAGGGAGAATCAAGGAGTTTAATGGTCTAAAAATATAGTGAGACCCTAGAACTGATCATGGGGATGAAGGGCAAGGCTTATGGGAGTCATGTAGTAGATATAGGAGGTTTTATTTGTGAGTTTCCATCAATTCCACTTCCTTAAGGTCAACTAGTAAGTTGAATCCCATTATACTGGTCTTTCGTTGCATATTGACCTCGGTTGGGAAGTTACTTGGGTAGATGTGGGGTGAGGCTATTACAAAGTTGTATTAGAGTAGGTCGCTCTCTCTTTGGGTCATATCTAATACCATATAGTGGTATCATATCATTTTTCACCCCTTGGACTAGATGGGAAGCATGTTGTTTTCATGCATTCATGTTGGTTGCGCATGTGTTAATCATCCTTCTTGTCTATATGCTTGTTTCATATGTATGGTGATAGTCATGATTGTGGTAATGATTCCATGTGAAAGTGAGGGTGTTGCGGTAGAAGGTGCCATCATGAGTGTATGATTGGTTACACATTGTTTATTCTTGCATATTGTTAGTGTACATTGGTATCGTTGTTGTTTTCATGCATGAGGTCATGGTGTGAGGTTGATATGGTCATGCATTGATGACTGGACTCTAGCTATAATGATGTTTAAGTGTTGATAAACCTACGTTTTATATGTCTATATGTTGTTATGATTATGTTTGTACATGTATTACATTGATTTGGTTAGTTTTGTAGATGAGGTATCCTCCCCGAATTACCCTAAGGTATGTTGGTTTATTGTGATTTGGTTTAGCTGACATAGTAAACCTTGTAGGAAAGAGATAAAAAATGACTAGGAAGATGGGAGACCACAAATATTATCCCTGTGAATCAGATAAGTAGTGTGGTGTTGCGAACTCTTCAAATTTACCAAACACACTAAGAAGATTGATGGAGGAAATAAGGAGTTGTAAGGTAGACAATCAGAAAATAGTGTAGGCACAAGAGACACAAGAAGAGCCTAATGTAATACCCCAAGATTTGTCAGAATTGCATAAATAGGGGCCACTTCAGATCAGCCATGTGTTAGAGGACAAAACTAATGGGGCATTGGAATTAGTTCTCATGGTGGTTAGAGGTTAGATAGACATGACACAGTGAGAGATGGAAGGTTGTTGGATACTCCAGATAGGTGAGGTAATGGACACAAGTACTACTCTAGTTCTAGTTCTGATAGGCATTATGATCATCATCATTATCATCCTTATAGCACGAGTGACAATGGATACTTTCCAGATCAATTTAAGAAATGAAAGCCACCTAATTTTGATGTATATTTAAAGAATCCAGAAGATTCAGAGGCTTGGATATTTTGGATGAACAAGTTCTTTGAGTTGCATAATTACACATATACTATGAAGACTAGAGTAGATATCTTCATCATGATAGGTAAATAAGATATCTAGTTGGAAGATGTGAAGCGGATCAGAGACATCAGGGCATAAGACTTGAGTTGGCATGAGTTCAAGAGGGCTTTCACGAAGATGTACTTGTCAGAAAGGTACTACGATAGTAAGGCCAAATAATTCTATGAGCTAAAGATGGGATCAATGAAAGATGAAGAGTACACGACTAAGTTCCTGGATCTATTGAGGTGTGTACCATATCTTAAATATGATAAGGCTAAGTTTCATTGATTTATCAATGGATTTCCATCAACATTTAAAGATCAGGTTGGGTATGATGAGCCTCTGTCACTTGAGGAGGTTAATGGGAAATTTAAACATTTCTATAGATAGTCAAAGCGTAAGAATGAATCTCAATGAGGATGGAAAGGGAAGGATAAGGATAAAGGTAAGGGTAAATCAAAACCAAAAATATCAAGATATCACAATGTAGAAGAGAAAGAGAATGTGACACCTTACAAGAATTTCAATGCAGCTAGATAGGAAAATGGATCACAACAACAACATAGAGGTGATGGTACTGGATGGTTGGAGTGTTGGACATGTAGTAAGGAACACCTTTAGAAATATTTTCCACAGAATCAGGGTGGTAGACCCCTAGTCTATAGGGCATGGCAGGTGTAGGTTGTTGGGGATGTTAGATAGATAATTCCTCGTATCTATGTGGCACTGGACAACAAATAGGTGAACCATTAGGAATATATCATTGACATCGACAGTAAGCTTTGGGATCAAGTTGTTTCTATTATGATTGACCCTAGATATAATTATAGTTATGCTAGTCCTTACTTGGTGTATAATAGTGGTTTGAATAAAGAAGTGGACGTAGAATCTAGGCTAGTGAAATTGGCTATAGGTTCAAAGAAAAGAGTTCATCATTGGGTAAGAGCTTGTGCATTTGAGTTAAATGGCATGTCTACATTAGTGCACTTGAATGTATTTCCATTGGGAGTATATAATATGTTATTGGGTATGTACTGGATATACCTCCACAAGAACAAGGTGGATTGTTATGAAAAATCCATCGAGACTTACAGGGAAAGAAGAAAGCCACATCAGTTAGAATGGTGGAAGTTATGTAAGCCAAGCATAGCTGTAGGAAAGGGTGTGTGTTATTTGCAGTGCACATTTCTAGTGAAAAAGGTAAGGAAGTTGAAGATGCAGATGTTTTGAGAAGGTACCTAGTTCTACAATAGTTTTAGATGTATTTTGTGTGGATATTTCATAGTTTCCACCTCACATGGAAGTATAATTTTCTATTGAGTTGGTTTCAGGGACAGATCTAACATAAAAGTCACCGTATAGGATGAGCATACATGAGTTGGTAGAGTTATAGTTGTATTTGAAAGACATGCCTGAAAAGGGATACATTAGGCCAAGTGTATCAACCTGGCGTGCACCATTTTTATTTGTGAAGAATAAGGATGGAACTCTCATGCTATCCATTGACTGGAGGCAGTTAAAGAAAGTGACCATCAAAAATAGGTATCTATTTTCGAGGATTGATGACTTGTTTGATCAGTTGATGGTAGAAACAATGTTCTCGAACATTGATTTGAGATCTGTATATTATCAAGTACGCATTAAAGAGGAGTACAAGAAATATTTTTGGACTAGGTATGGGAATTATGAGTTTATTATAGTTCCATTTGGTTTGACTAATGCTCCAACTACCTTTATGTGTTTGATGAATAGTGTGTTGCATCTGTCTTTGGACAAGTTTGTTATTATGTTCATTGATGATATATTGGTGTATTCATAAAATTAAGAAGAGCATTGAAAAAATTTAGCAACAATGTTAAGAATGTTGAGAGAGCATCAGTTGTATGCTAAGCTAAGAAAGTGCAGTTTCTTTGAAACTGAGGTACATTTCTTGGGACATGTTATCTCCAAGGAGGGCATTGTAGTCATTCCAAAAAAGGTTAGAGCTATCATGGAGTGGGAAGCTTCTAGAAATGTAGATGAGGTGAGATCCTTCATGGGATAGTCAGGTTATTACAGGAGGTTCACTAAGAACTTCTTGCTTATTTATTATCCTATTACATGTTTGCAGAGGAAAGATAAGAAGTCTAAATGGACAGAGGAGTGTGAGGCCAATTTTGAGAAACTTAAGTAGTTGTTGACACATTCTCCAGTGTTAAAGGTCACAAATCTGAACAAAGAATTTGTAGTATGTACATATGCTTGCAAGGGAGGACTTGGTGCAGTCCTTATGCATGAAGGATCGGCAGTGTACTATGAGTCATGAAAACTGAATGAGAACAAGTAAAACTATCTGACACATGATCTTGAGCTAGAAACAATCAAACATGCATTAAAGATGTGGAGGCACTATATTCTTGGGAGGAGTTTTGTATTAGTGAGTGACCACAGTGTATTGAGGTATATACTTGACCAACCAAATATGAATGCCAGGAAATATAGATGGTTGACCATGACCAATGAGTTTTATTTTGAGATCAAAAACATAAAAGGAAAGGAGAACACAATCACAGTTTCACTTAACAAACCAATATAGGTAAATCACATAGCAGCTATGAGCTCCTGTGGGACATATTTACAAGATAGGATCTTGCAGGTAGGTCATCAAGCTGTTAGGTACATGGATATTATGCTAATGTTAGAATAGAGTACAGGTACATGTATAGGTAGTGGTACATGTATAGGTGCAGGTGCATGTGTACATGATGTGGATATTGTCTCACGACAGATGAATTGATCACATTTAGAGACACGATATATGTGCTAGGAAATAGTGATCTCAAGAAGGTGACATTGAGGGATTTTCATGTGAAACCATATTCATGTCACGTAGGCTATCAAAATACATTGACCATAATGAAGAAGATTTATTATTGGCCGAATCTAAAGAATGATGTAGTAGATTTTGTGGCTAGATGTTTATATTTGCAGCAAGTGAAGGTAGAGTGTAAGCATCTAGGTGGAGTGCTACAACCAATTCGAATTCCATAGTGGAAATGGGAGTTCATTTCGATGGAATTTATCACAAGTTTTCTGAGGACATTGAGACAACAAGATTCCATCATGGTTATGGTGCCAAGGTTGACGAAGGTTGTGCACTTCATCCCACTGAAGTCTACATTCTCAACTAGTGATGTAGAACAAGTATTCATTAGAGATGTGGTTATCTTGCACAATGTTCTGAAGAATATTGTATCAGACAGGGATGCTAAGCTCACTTCCAAGTGTTGGAACGAGTTGTTTGCAAGATTAGGGAAAAAGTTGGCCTTGAGTGCATATTATCATCCACAAACTGACAAATAGACAGAAAGGGTGAATAAAATATTGGAGGACATGTTGAGCATGTATGTTATGCATCATCAATAGAAGTGGGAAGAGTACCATCCACTAGTATAGGTCACTTAGAAAAATAGGTATCCAGAATCCTTGAGGATGAGTCTGTTTGAGGAATTGTACGGGTGGAGTTGCAATACTCCCATCAATTGGAGCAATTCGGTGAACACAGTGTTCATTGGAATGGACATGTTGGAAGACATTGAGTATGAAATGTAGGTAATCAAGAAGAATCTAAAGGAAATATATTATAGGTATAAGAGCTATGTAGATCAGAACGGGGTGTTCAAGGAGTTTCAAGTTGGGGAACATCTGTACTTACACATCAAACAAAAGAAGAGCTCATTGTGGATTGGATCATGTACCAAGATGGCACCATGATTTTTTAGACCCTTTAAGATTCTTGAGAGGATTGACTCAATAGCCTATTGAATTTTTCTACCTTTGAAAGTGAAATTGCATGTCGTTTTCCATGTTTCATTGCTTAAGAAGTATGTTAAAGATGTTGATCATGTGATTGGCTGGTTTATATTTCAGGTGGACGTAGAAGGAAAATTATGACTAGAACTATAGTGTATATTACAGATAAATATTCTCATGCTCTGAAACTGAGCAATAGAGTAGGTTAAATCGTATTCAAAGCACTTTGGGCCCGATGAAACTACACGGGAGATGGTGGATCAGATGTGGCCTATTTATCCTTCATTGTTTGTTGGTTGAGGCAAATCCATTTTGGTATGATGTTTGGTACATGTTTTAGAATATCTTTGGATGATGTTTTGGTATATTTACATATGTATGTGGATGTTAATATTTCCATGAGCTCAGTTATAAAGCTCCAATAATATGTATCGGTTTCATGTTATTATGCTATTATGTTTTCATGTTGGTTTGCTTCTCAGTAAGGTGACCATTGTAAATATTGCAACGAGCTATTTTATAAAGCTCCATAAGGAATATGTTTTATTTTCCGCATTTTTGTTGAGGTATGGGTGTGGTTGAACACCAAGGCAGGTGTCCCCCAAGGGGGGGGTTATGTAATAGCCTTGGTAAAAAATATATGTAATAAAAGTTAATAAAGGCAAAATAATAACCACATGTTGCTACACTCTTATTCCAATTTGAATATTGGGTAACACATCCTAGTGTGGGTGTTCACTGGTTTATTATGGCTAAGGAAATTAGCAAAGGCGTAGGAATGGAAAAATGAATTTTTTGGCACATTTATTTATGAAGTTAATGTAAATTAGGAGAAAAGGAAGGTGGAAGGTCATAGGTTGCATGTGAGGAGGAAAATTAAGAAAAATAATGAAAACTGAAAAAAAAATAGAGGTGTACTTGATAAAAAGGCTTGTAAGGATTAGTTGGTACATTTTGCAAGTGTTACCTTTTTTCAATTCAGGTTTGGATCTCTCTCTCCCGCACTCTTAGAAACTTAGAGTTGTCTTGGATAATTTCAACATTGGATCAAGAAAGGAAAAGGGGGCAAAGAGGAAGCAGAGATCAAGTAAGGAAGAGTAGGCTCAAGCATCTACAACAGGGTTATTGTAGGTATCGATTTTCATGTGTGGTTTCCTTGCTATATTTTGCATGCATGGTGTTTCATGTGTGTTCTTGGTTCTCTTTCTGTCATTGGCATGGACATTTCTAGGTGTGATAGTTTTTTTAACCTAACCTTACCATTTTCGGATAGCCATGGTATGATGGGGTTATCATGTTTTTGTTGAGTTAGATTTCTAGATGGATTCGAAGTTGAGTGAGGCGGATGCCTCTGAATAAAATAACATGCATGGTGTTTCATGTGTGTTCTTGGTTTTCTTTCTGTCATTGGCATGGGTATTGCTAGGTGTGATAGTTTTTTAACCTAACCTTGCCATTTTCGGATAGCCATGGTATGATGGGTTTATCATGTTTTAGTTGAGCTAGATTTCTAGATGGATTCGAAGTTGAGTGAGGTAGATGCCTATGAATAAAATAACACATAGCTTAGTAAACCCTGAACTGGACTGTGGTTTGTGGTAAAGTCATATTTTGTGTTGCCTTAGTCACCCTAGCAATCCTCAACCAATGAATGATGAGATATATGGTAAATCCTAGAGGTGGGTACTTTACATCAGGCCTAGTAATCTCAATATGAGATATATGGTAAAGCCTGAAGGGTGGAGTGTCGGTTAGGGCCTACTAATTTGTCGTGGATTGTGGCAAAGCCTAGAGACTGAGAGACAGGAAAATTCATCATCGTGTAGGTGGAGAAATCCGATGGCATCCATGCATGTTGTGACCTAGTGATCTAGTGGAGGTCATGGTAAAGCATGTTATTACATGTTTTTCATTTTCTCTTAATGATTCAAGGTGGACTGTAGAAAATCCTAGTTTCTATTGATGAGGGTGAGGTGGTTCAACATTGAGATTCCCTGGTTGGTTCTTTTTGTTTGAGTCCCACATTCATGCTTGGAATATGACATGGGAGGGATTGGATAAAGTGAGGCTCGACTCAGGTAATCTATGGTCGGGTAAAACATGGTAGTCTGATAGCAGGTTAGCTTAGAAAAATTCATTAATAAGAGGTTATTTCATTGGTATATTATGTGTAAATGTATTGGTTTATATGTGGATTCTATGATTGATGTACCCTTGACATTTTTGTTGTTATTATGTTGGTTATAGGCATGTATTATGACAATGATGATGTATGGATATCCTAATGTTTTGATTTGTAACTGAAGGAACATTGTATCTATGACCTAATAGATGATAATGTAGCTAATGAAAGAAGAGAACAATGCTTCTTAGTGATTCTCAGATAAGTATGAGACCCCTATGTGCAAATCTATTGTTTAAACCTATTGATTACATATTTGTGACATGTTTGATGAAATTCATGTCATGGCTACTAGGAGTCCAGTCTATTCCTTGTTGATATTTTTGCAAATCTATCTTTCCTCTACTGTAAAATTTCATTTATGAACCTATCATTAAGTTCTGGTAAGGGATTTGGTATGTGGGTCTTAAAATGTGGCACACATCTTGGATTCTTAGGCACGGGGTTGATGAGAAAAGTCCCCAAATGCACCCATGCCTTGTTATGGGAGTGACTCAAACTTCCCAAAACACCCTTGTCCATATCAAGGGACTATTAAGTGGTTTAATTGCCTAAAAATGTAGTGCGACCCTTAGACCCATCATGTGGATGACTCAGAAGGCTTATGGGAGACTTGTAGCAGGTATAGAAGGTTTGTATTATCGTTTTTTTTTTTATTCTACTTCATGAAGGTCTCCTAGGAGGTTGATTCCCATTATAGTGACCTCTCATTGCATATTTCCCCCGATTGGCAAGTTACTTAAGTAGACATGGGCTGAGGGCGTTACATGTATAGACAAGTTTCTTTGGAAGAAACTATGTATGTATGTGACTGTTTATAAGAGAAATTGCATATAAAAATGAAACTGAGGAAAAATAAAAAATAAATCCCATATTTGAATGTCTAGACTGAATGACCAAATTACTCAAGACTTAATAAGGTTGACAAAACCAAGAAAAAACATACTAAAAACACACATAAAAGAAAAAAACCCTTCTATGAGTTACTTGAGGGTACTCCCCAACATAGTCACGAATTATATTGGCTGGAAATAATCCCTAAGGCCTCAACGGAGTGGAATAAATCAATCAATAAATAACACTCAATATAACATGCCAAACATTTCAATTATTAAAGTTTGACTTAGGAACATACCTAGGGGTCCTATGTTTGAAGATGTTCCCTAGGGTCCAAACCCTTTGCTTCCTCCAAGATGTGTAGACCTGCAAATCAATCACAAAAGCATAGATAGAATATATAATTCAAATTACATGCATAAGAATATGTTATATAATGATAAATAAAAATTAACACTAGCATTCACAAGATGAGAACATATATCAAGAATAAGACATGAAACTCTTTATTAATGAATATAGTAAGTACAATATACACACAACCTGATCTAGGCCAAAGGAACTAATGAAGCCTTCCTCCAGATCCATCCAACTCAAGCCATGAAGACATCCTCTGTAATAGATGAAAGAAGATGCCAAATAAGGAGACTGAGCATCTTTGCAAAGGAAACCGGGGTTTCCTAGAGACTAGGAGTGCAAGACGCATGGGAAAAGAGGACTTGATCTAAGGAAATCAAGTATAATGTTAATATCCCTCTTCTCCTTTCCATTATCCCTACCCAAGGGGTGTATATATATGACCTCAAATTGGTTATTTTGGTTAGGGCATGAGGTCCCATAGGTGGGCTCTCAGTAAAACTCATAAACACTGCGCAAAAAATAACACTTTATTTTATTTCTTAAAATTTAAAGATGTATACGTGGATATAGTGTTCTGGGACGTGTATATGTACACTCTTTTGTATGGGTAGAGTCACATTTCGAATTTGAAACATACTTTTTAAATATAATCTCCATTTTGTAAGGGTAAAGGGACTTCCCAAGACCATAAAAGGGCATCAGATCTATAGGAGTGTTGAATGAGGATATAAAAACCACCAGCACCAAATCAAAACTTTTGTTAGGTCACTACAATACTAGTGCATTCCCTCATTGTTACTATTAGTGTCACCCCCTTATTGTTATTTTTGTGCCCATGTAGTTCCCATATTGTTGTTATTGTGTCTCATACAATCCCATTATTGTTATTAGTGCGCCCTTACATTATTATTGTTAGGCTGAATCTGATTATATTTTTACCCCTTAGAGTCCTATATATTGAAAGGAGGTATTTTAATTTGAATCATCCGAGAATTATTCATTTATGTAATGTAAAGGAGGTTTCGTCCTTGAAGAGGATAATCCTTAGGTCGTTGATCTATCTATTTGTAAGCTAATTGCATAACATTTGGTATCAGATATTTGGATTCTAGGGTTTTGCTTCTTCAAATAGGTCATCTACACATTTTCTCTATAAAATTATTTCTACGAGGCTTTAGAATCTAAAAATTTTACCAAGTGGAGATGAAATCTTAGAGAACTTCGTGTAAAAACTTCATATCTTGGTTCTCTATATTTTCGGATATATGTTTTGAGGAAGTTAGGTTTTTTTCTGGATCCATAATTCTGTCTCAAATAGGTGACCTAGAGAAAATCATCATAAGTTTCGTTTAAGGCATTAGATTTGAATTCCATATGACATGATTGAAATCTCATGGACTATAGTTTTTCATGTAGAAAGTTTAGGGCCGAAGTTTCAAACAGTGATATATGGCATCCCATACAACTTCCCTCTATTGAACTTATCGATAATTAAGTCACCGTGGAAGATTTGGCATAACTCATTCTTGAAGAATCAAATCATGATCAATCTTATGGGGTTCGAAACAAGACTCTAAAAACTACCACAAGAAGAAATTTCAGGACTTGGAGATCCAAAATGATAGAGTTACAATCATTTCAAGATCGAGCTCCTAAAAGCAAGAAAAAATGTGTGTATTTTTTTTTAAAATTGCATAATTGTTGTCGGAAAAATAATTTGAATTGATTCAAAGGGAATAGTGAAGCATATATATCATTGTTTGATTTCAAAATGCCTTGAAGCAAACAAATGGAAACACCTAGTAAACAACCAAAGATATCTACTATGATGCATGAATAATAGGAAGAAATGCAACATGATATATCAAAATTGTGAGACCAAGTGAAAAAAATAAATTCTTTCATAAAGACTAACCAAAAATGAAATGGAAGCTAAGATGGATGGTTTGAATAATAGTTTAAAGTTATACATGGAAGGTTTTAGGGATGACATAGAAGAAAACATGAAAGACAACATGGAATATTTGAAGAACAGTTTAAAACCAAACATGGAAGGCTTGAAGGAAGGTTTGAAAAAGTTTCTACAAGAAATGCTTCCAAATGGCGAAACGATATTAGATGAAAATCAAGATGAGAGAAAAATAAATTTTAATCGTGATTTTGTAGACTGTAATTTTGGATTTAGGACCCACCATATTCTAAAGATAAACACAAGGAAGTATGATGGAAAGGATCCGGTAATATGGATACCACAAATGGAGCAATATTTTGATCTTCATAATGTGCAAAATATATAATAGGTACACATTGAAATGTTATATTTAGAACCCAATATGTTTTTATGGTATATATGCCTTTGCTCTCAAAAATTAATTGTCACATGGTCAACGTTTACACAGGAAATGATATCACATCATGAGGATAGAAAGAGAAACACCTTGTTTAATCAATTGATAAACCTGAAACAAAAGGGTCCAATAGTGGAGCACATTTAGGACTTCGAAAAATTGAATATAAGGGTAAATGATATTCTAGAGGAGCATAATATTGATATATTTATAGGGGAGTTTAAAGGATAACATCACATGAGGTTTTCCTTTGGGAACTTGATACACTCAAGAAGGCATTCAGGTTGACAAGAAAAAATGAAAGAAAAATTATGGAAACAAGGAAGCCTACCACTCACAACTATAAACATGGAATTGATGTTGCTCCTAGCTTTCCACAACCTACACGATTGAAACCACAACAATTGGAATAAAAAAGAGCAAAATATCTTTGTTACAATTGTAATAGATAATACACTAAAGGTCATAAGTGTGTTGATAAGAAATTAATTTACATAGATTGTGAAGAGGAGGAAGATAAGGAACAAGAAACATCAAAACAATAGTATATACACTAGGAACCAACCCAAACGAAAGAAGAAATGAATCCGACCATATCTTTTAATGCATTGGCAACAATTACCACTCCTCAAACTCTCAAGATATAAGGACATATCAAGAAAAAAGGTACTAGTGTT
Source organism: Pinus taeda (assembly GCA_000404065.3). NCBI lineage: Eukaryota > Viridiplantae > Streptophyta > Pinopsida > Pinales > Pinaceae > Pinus > Pinus taeda. The sequence continues at coordinate 355,142 of APFE030083245.1, forward strand.
GATTGGTTCAGGTAGTACCCATAATTTTATTCATTGTAAGATAGCCAAGCAATTGAATTGCTTCCTATATCTAGCACCAAAGTGTTAAGATGGCTACAAATGGAGGAACCATAAATTTCTCTAGAAACTACCATAACATCAAGCTATCCATGGGAGAATGTCTATTGAATAATACAATTATTTCCATTCCAATAGGTGGTCCTGATGTTGTCGTAACAGTCCAATGGTTACAATCTTTGGGTATGATAGCTTTTAATTTTATAGTATTTTCTTGAAATTTTTTTGGGAAGGAAAGGAAATTGAATTATGGGTATCATAGGGAAACCAACAAAGATAATTAGCTTTAACTGCATGCCAAAGCTTCTAAATAAAGAAAAATGGGGTGTAAATGAACAATTATGTTCACTATAGGTTCAAACATTGAAATCATCTATTTCTCGAGATCTACCAAAAGTCTTGGACAATCACTCCAAGGTATTTGAGACTCCCAAAGGCCTCCCACCTATTCGTGATCATGATCATGCTATTCATTTGATTCTAGGAAATGCTCCTCCAAACATTGGGCCTTACAAATATCCTTATGTCCAAAAGAGTGAAATTGAACATATGGTTTCAAAAATTCTCAACATTGGCCAAAGTTATTTCTCTACTCTAGCATCACTAGTGTACAAGAAGGATGGATCATGGTACATGTGTCCAGATTATAAGGAGCTCAACAAGCTCACTATTAAAGATAAATTTCCCATTCCTGTCATTGATGAATTACATGGAGGAATTTACTTCACCAATATGGATCTTTGTTTAGGATATTATCCACCCTCCATCACATCATCTTTAAGAGACATTCTAAGGTTCAAGAAGTGGAATATCTCTTCGAGCATCAACAACGAGTTCTCCAAATCTTAAAGGATAAACTCACTTTTGCAAAAAATATAATGAAACAATAGGCGTATCAACATCACAACAAAAGAATTTTTTATGTAGGTGACTAGGTACCTTTACGGCTACAACCATAAAAACAAATATACCTTAAGCAAGCTAAGAAGGATCTTGGGCGCGGGATCCCGCAATGGTAGTTTTGGGGCTAAAAGCCCATATTTTGGTCAAATTTTGTAATCCAAGTGTAAAGACTCCTCATTTTGTGGTCTTGGAGTGTGTAGGTGTTAAAGAGTCATAGCCCGTTGTGTGACCTTATTTTGGAAATGTAATGTCAGCTGTAAAAGATCTACCCATGGTCCATGGCCCATGGGATTGTATAAAAAGATCTAAGCTCTAAGTAGTTAGAGGAATGAGAAAAGGAGAATAAGATGAACAGAGTCATAGCTTTCGAGCATGAAGTCTAAGTCTTGGGTTGTAACGTACGTAGAAGCTATGCAGGTTAGTGCTTAAAGGCCTTGGTTAGAAGTCCATAGCTGAGTGTGCGGACCCCTACAATTGAGTGCACAGGTCAGGTCGAGTCTATAATTGTCTGGAATTATCAATAAAGAGTCTACAATTTCCGCACCTTTATTTCTTGTTTATGCATCTTGTTATGTTGGGTATGAATTTCACTCATAATTCTAATATGATGCACAAATGTATGTAAATATGTTGGTTAAGTGAATGCAAGTATGAACATCTATTTACGCTAAGCTAACCAAGATTGGTTAATAGGATAAGTAAGACACATAGCCTAGTTTAGGAGATATCACAGTTTGTTGCCTTAGCAACGTGAAACTCCCTGAGCCGAAGGTTAGGGCTGCACAAAAACAAATTGTACCCTTTTGCGAAGGTATTGAAGGGTGTAACAAAGGGCTAAGAAACTTGCGCAAAGGCAGGTATAGCCAGAATAAACCGACATCACAACCATTTCAAGGGTGTGGAAACTTGGTTACAGCATCGCCCCATACTGCTTCAGGTGATACTTCAATATACGCTCTACGGGCTGATGCCAAAAGGGTGAGTAGTATAGGGATTTGTTTGGCTAATCAACATTAAACCTAGGTCAGGCCCCTTCAAGCCAAAAATGGTTCTACTGCCGGGACTAGAATCTGCATAAGATGTGTGATGTCGTATCACTGGAATCCAACTAAGATAGAGATTGGAGACTGCTTGGATAGAAATATCCACAAATTCATGGCACAAGAGAACAAAAACCCATGACTATCAAAAGAAAAGTGGTTGGACCGAGAACTGTATACAAAGATCCATGAAATATTTTTTTTTTCTTTCCCTATTGAGCTATACAAGTGGATCGTGAATCTAGTAGATAGCCAAGGAAGGTGGAAACTTGACGGTCCTATTGTGTGGACCCCAGAGCTAGTGTGAAGGTTGGAAGAATCAGAGCACAAGATCACCCGCGCTATCGATCATTGGCTCGATTGCGTCATAGGAGGATTTGTGACTAAATTCATGGTCGACACCTCAGTCAGCTATAGCGAGGCGGAGCGATGATTTTTCAAAGGACTGCGAGGTAAGTACGTAAAATCTTTGAATACTTGGATTAAAATGTTGTTGTGTGAAAAATAGTTTATGCAACTACCTTCATGTTCAAGACTACGCGAAGTGGAAAATTTTACAAAAATGAAGGAAATAAGGGTCTGGAGCACAACCCCTTGATTTCACCTATCCAAAGAGATGAAGAAGGAATAGAAAAGGTCCCTCTACGAAGTGTTATTCAATTAATAAGACAAGGATTCTCGCGAATAACACCTCTGCCCACACTGCCTCCCACTCCACTGCCATCACCTCCAACTTCACCTGTAGCACCTTAACCTCCACCCTGGTTCAGTATGGAAAATACAATAAAGTTTCCTTTGTTCAAAGTCTTAGGAAATGAGGACTCAGACCAATTCTGGTTCGTCGTGAGGCCTCTATGGGAAGCTCAAGGTGTTACAGATGATCATATAAAGAAGGCAACACTAGATAGTGCTTCACAAGATCACGTGCTAACCTGCTACATTAATTACTCTAACAATAACCCGAATGCAGGAGTAGCAGACATCCAAACAACACTAAATAGGGAATTTTGTAGGCCTAAATCTAAGGCACAGTCGATTATGGGATTCAAAGAGATCAAGATGCAACTAGGCGAGATGCCTTGGAAACTAGATCAGAGGCTGAAATGTACAATCCATGAAGCCAACATGAATTTGATAGATGGACAATAGCATGAGTGGTTTGTGGCTGTGCTACTACCACACTTAAGGAGTGTGTTGTTGTATCAGAAGATAACAACTCAGGCAGAGGCCTTGGAGATTGCCAAGACACTACATGAGACTTTGATGAAATATGCTAATCTAGGAGTCCAACAGATCCATGCACAACTAAAGAATTTGTGCCTTGAGATGCAAAGTCTAAAGAAGGACAAGGCATTTCAACCAGAGATACGCGAGGAGGTATGGTGCATGAAATGGAAGAGTCAAGTTCATGACAAAGACAATTGCATGGTCTTTGAAAATTACCCTGTAGGAAGAGGATAGATGCCTTTAAGACTAGAAGCTCAAGTAGGACCTACTGTGGCAACTGCTTTATGGTGCATTATCTATCAGGTATCCAGAAAACATGCCACAGATAACCGCCACTTGCTACAGAACTATGTGAAAGCATCGCAATAGTTGGTGTACAACTTTTGTAGGTTGGTAGGACATGATGAGTGTACTTGCAAGAGCTATGAATTGATGATGAATATAACTCCCACGTACAGGGTTTAGGCCGAAATGCGGGCCCTTGACCAGAATGCAGGGATGGCGCATACATGATTTCAGGGGCACGGATGAGGCTGAGGTGGAGGAAAACTTGGTAGAGGTCGAGGACATTTGATTTTCTATAATTACGGAGGACCAGGACACTATGCTCATGATTGCACTAATCCAACACATCTGTCGTGCAAGTATTGAACGTTGTTTGATCATGAAATGGAAGATTGTCCTAGACTGATAGCTAGGATATGTGACAAAGGGGCATTACCACGTACCCTAACTTAGAACTTGCAGATGATGAGGTCTGAGCTACGCGAGGAAGATACGAACTTAAATATAGTGCTCAGGAGTGGAATCATGACAGGAGATGACGAGGGGAAATATCTAGAAGATATTAACTGGGTTCACAAAGCCCCATAGAAGAGGTTGAATTCGACTTGGAGCACGCTCATGAAGCCTTCATGGAAGCTAAGAAGAGCTTCACTGAGGCCTCCACATTAAAAAGCAAGAATAAGCCTGAGCCAGAGATGGACCCTTGTATGCTCACAACTTTCCTGGAAACCTATAGTAAGTTACTATACAACAATAAGGCTATGAGAGGGTTACAAGAACTCATCAATAGATATGTTGGGACTGTGCCCAAGAAAGTGCTCTGATACCACTTGTTATAGCTCTAACCCGGAAATATTAGAGATCTGATAAGAAAATATAAGAAAATGCAAATAAACCCAGAAATAATATGAAATGACTCTTTATTGATCAAACCGTTAGGGTAGGGCAACACCATACATTCACTCCTTAAGGAAGGAGAACACTCCACAAGCCATATGCCTGTTCATAGAATAATCCTTCACTTATTCCTTGACATCTCTCCATGTGGAGTCTCTAGCCTCTATATAGGCCTCATACATACAATACCATGGATCGTTACCATGGTTCCCTCATACCATCGAACTAATACCATGGGCCCTAACTACTTGTGGTCCCTTACATGATATGGGTTAACCACCTTATTTATTACTATGGCCCATCCCCTTATTACATTATTACCTTGGGTACCTCCCTTGGTACCCCATATTAATCCCCCTAGGTATATAATAGTGCCAGGTGAGTTGTGCATAATACGAAAAATTGGCAAGCATAAAACGAGGACGTGACAGGAGATGAGACTAACGGCACAAATAAGAGAGTATGAAATGGATCAAGACATTTTGGACCTAGTGTCAAATGTGAATGTTCTGCCAAAGAAGGCATGGGAGAAAAGGGGGAGACCTGCACTACAATGTTCTCCGATACAACTAAATATGACGAATCAATACAAAATCAGACCCATGGGGTGATTGTAGGTGGTGACCATGGATATTGAGGGAGCGAGCGCACTGGTGGATTTCGAAGTAATTGAGATTCTGGATGACAGAAATCCCTACCCTGTGCTCCTGGGAATCGACTAGGCTTCTAATATGAATGGGGTAATCAATCTGAAGAAGAGAAAGATGATCTTTGAGAAGAAAACATTGCGTGTAATAATACCCATGGATCCTGCTAAAGGATCATGCTATACAGAACTAGTCCGTGATTATGAGAGTGATGATGATCTGGACTACATCTATATGACAATAGTGTGAGACCAAGACTAGGTGAATCCCACTACAGATGGATGGATTACGTGGGAACGTGAGAGTTTTGCACTTCGGACTCTAATGAATAAATAGAATGCTGACAAAATTGGCTACATGAAGTAACTACACTAAATTACAACATGATGACCCAATTGCTGCATTATGTGTCATCAGAGGAAAGCAATCTGCCTATTTTTGATGGTCTAAATGAGGTAGATATCTTTTTGGATGCATTTGAAAGGGAGGTGCAAGAAAAGCAGTGCTTCTAGGCCTTGGACTAGGCACTACATGCTACGCCCGCAAGATGGTGGGGTACATACAAGGGAAGCTTTGATAATTGGTGTGAATGTAGGAGGATGATGAGAATGTGATTTGGGAAGCCTAAGATGTGAATGACAGACAAGTATGATGGATAGAATGATCTACGTGCACATATGGAAAAATGGACGCAAGCTTATGGAGAAAAGCCCCAACCTGAGTGGGTGCACCTATTCTGTCATACCTTGGATGTTATCCGAATGAAGTGGTATATAGAAATAGATCTCCATAATGGGATAGGTGAATGGGATATCCTACACGAAGGATTCATGATGACATTCACTTTTGAGGATGGTTTTGAAAATATTGACAAAGGGCTACAAGAGGTGAAAGCAGTCATATTTTGGATACCACAATATCCTTTAGACCTGATTCAGCCTAAATGAGCTACTCAACTGAGTCATGCGCTAGAATTTTATAATGTAACTGCTGAAGAGGAGGGTGAAGATTCGTGAAATATTAACATCCCAGAAATAGAAGGACACCGCGAGGTTCAAGGACCATAGATTGAGAATGTTGATATAGCCACGTCAGTGAAAACTAAAGAGGTGAACATTGGTTCGGAGGCAGAACCCAAATTTGTGAAGATTGGAGACTACTAGGATGACGTGATGGTGGATAAGGTCACTGAATTACTGTGTGAATATCAGGACTTATTCCCTAACAAGCTTACGGATTTGAAAGGAATAATCGGAGATCTAGGAGTGATGAAGATCACATTAAAGCCCGACATGAAGCCAGTTAAGCAGAGGCCTAACCACCTCAATTTGAATTACAAGAAGAGGGTCCACTTAGAGCTAGACAAAATGCTAGCAATAGGCATCATTGAGCCTGTGGAAGAGTTTGATTGGGTAAGCCCAATGGTGGTGCAAGAGAAGAAGCAAAAGGATGAGATAAGGATATGTGTGGATCTCAGAAAACTGAATGCCGCTTGTCTGCATGATCCATTCCCAACTCCGTTCATGGATAAAGTGTTGGACAATGTAAGTGGCCGGGAAGTGTATTCCTTCACTGATGGGTTCTTTGGGTACCACAAAATAAAAATCGCACTGGAGGATAGGAGAAAGAAAACCTTCCGACTGAGTGGGGTTGTTTTCAATATACTGTAATGTCATTTGGATTCAAGAATGTGCCTACAATCTTTTCTAGCATGGTTGTTTTGGAATTCAAGGAATTTATTCATAATTTTTTTGAGGTATATTTTGATGACTAGACTATATTTGGGCTGGTTAAGCGCCATGTAGCAAGCTTGTGCCTAATGATGGATACATACTGAAGATACCAGATCATGCTCAACCTCAAGAAGTGTCTATTTTGTGTTGCTTTTGGGAACCTATTAGGGCATGTGGTTTGCAGACAAGGATTGATGGTAGACCCCACGAAGATCGCAGTGATTCTGAACTTGGAAGCACTGAGGAGTGTGAAATAGTTGCGTGCTACTTTGTGACATATAGGATATTACAAAAAAAAATTCAAAAGCTATACCCAAATCACCATGCCAATGGAAAAATTGTTGAATAAGGATGTCACATTTTGTTGGAACAATGACTGTAAGAAAAGCTCGGATATATTGAAAGAAAATATGGTTACCATGTTGATTCTAGTCTTCTCGAACTGGAAGAAAGAGTTTCATGTACATTCTGACACGTCATGTATAGCGATGAGGGAAGTACTAAAACAGGATGCCGGAGAAGGCTTGGACCATCCGATCACATTCACAAGCCACATATTTTCCAAAGCAGAGAAGAACTATTCTACAACTGAATGCAAGGGGCTAGCTATGGTGTATGCACTCCAAAAGTACTGACACTACTTGTTAGGAGGCCACTTTAAGATGTATACGGATCAGTCTGTGCTAAAGTACCTGGTCAATAATCCTATGTTAGGGGGGCGTGAATCTGTAGATGGCTCTTATTATTCCAAGAGTACAATATTGAAGTTTTTGTGAAGCCTGGACGATTGAATGCAGGACCAGACCATATATCACGCATCGAAATAGGGGAGGAACCTACTAACTTGGAAGAAGGATTACCTAACATGCAACTATTTGTAGTGTGTGTTGTAGATGGTCATTTCAAGGATATAATACAGTTCCTAACAATAGGAACTGCACCAAAAGGATACTCTATCCAGCAAAAGAAGGAATTAGTGGTGCACATGGAAGATTTCTCTATCATTGCTGGGCATCTATACAAGATGGGGGCTGATGAGATATTGCAACAGTATGTACCTGAGTATAAATATAGAATCATACATGTAGACACTCATGGGGGTGTTGCGGGAGGACATTATGCAGGGAGGTAAACCACACAGAAGATTCGATGCGCCGAGTTGTGGTGGCCAACCCTTCATCAGGATTCAAAATCATATTCTAAGGCATGTGATGTATGTCAAAGAACAGGCATGCCATTGCGGTGGGATGAAATTCCTTTGAATCCACAAATGACGTTGCAACCCTTCTAAAAGTGGGCAACAGATTTTCTACGACCCAGTTAGCCACAAGGGAAGACATGAGCGAAGTACATTATCAGTGTGATGGAGTACTTGACTCGTTGTGCAGAAGCACAGCCAGTGAAGGATTGAACATGTGCGACTACTGTGAAGTTCCTATTTGAACATGTACTTACGTGATTTGGATGTCCACGGATCTTGATGAGTGATCGTGGTACACACTTCCTGAATGAGATCATCAGCACACTAACGGAGGAATTTGAAGTGTATCACCAAAAGACCACACCTTATCACCCACAGGCTAACAGGACAGTAGAGGCAATCAACCAAGTGCTTAAAAATGTGATGACCAAGGTTTGCAATACTTAACGAACTGATTGGGACCTATGTATACCTGCAGTATTGTGGGCTTATTGAAAAGAATGCAAAAGGCTGATGAGACAAACCCCTTTTAGGCTTGTCTATGGTGTGGAAGCTATAATGCCTATGGAATACATCGTGCCTAGTCTACGCATAGTAGTACTCACAGGTATGATGGATCGTAGAGCCTTGGAAGAGAGGCTCGCATAGCTAGATGAGCTCGAAGAATAAAGATTTTTGGTTGGGTTTCACCAACAGGTCCAATAGCCTGCCAAAAGGCATGGCATGATCGAGACATCTAGCTACGTACATTTATAGTAAATGATCTAGTTTTGTTGTATGACAATAAGTTTGATAAATTCCCTGAAAAATTTAAGATGCACTGGTTGGGGCCTTATGTTGTTAAGAAGATTACCAATGGAGGAGCGGTATAGCTAGTCAAGTTAAATGGAGAACCCTTCCCAGGAAAGGTGAATAGTAGTCACTTGAAGGCATATACCGGTAGTATAACCATGTGACTAAATGAAAGTAGCACAGTCTTAGTGCTCTAGACAGCTGAAAGGAGGTCCAGGACTATAAACTACACTACCCAGGTTAGGGAGTTGTGCAATTTCAGGACTGCACGAAGCTAGAAAGTGTCACAGGGTACGCGACAACACAAAGGCAGCTCCGTTACTTGTGGAAATAGCACATAGGTTCACCAGAAAGTGATCGTTAAAGTCAATGTTCATGATTTGATGGTCAGACTGTGGACAAATGGAGCAGGCAGCAGGCATTTAAGATGAAATTTATGGATTATATTCTTGAAAATCTATCACTAGTCTAGCATTAATGGGCCGAATGGGGGGGTCGAAATGGTCGGATTTGAATTCAAAAGGCCCTATAAACGACAGGTGGCTTTCTAGTGAAAAACACTTGGCATTTTGAAAATTCAGTTGTTGTGCTATTAGGTGTGTATGGACCGTGTGAATTTTTAGGCTTTGAGAGCAACTTCAGTGTTTGAGAGATTGTCAAACGAGATGCAAGACCTCCTGAAAAGAATGATGTTGAAACCTGAGGAAGATGCGTGGGAAATTGAGGTAGTAGAAGCTGCTCCAAAGAGTGTCAAGGTGGTAGTCAATGTCCCTAAATAGCCTAGGACACTGCGGCCAAAGAAGGATAAGAAGACTATGCCACTGGTGCACATCTCACCAAGAAACCCAAAGAGGACCAAGATCACTGTGCAAGAAAAGGGGAAGGCCATTAATCTAGAGGCATACGAGGAAGAATCTAAAGAAGTGCTAGTGGATGAGGAGGATTTGGAAATCGAAGTTGAAACCCAAGGTGCAGACCCTATTACCAGGTTACCAGAATATGTTCCTCCACCCAACGGAAAATCCAAGGTGTCAAAGGACATAGATGAGAACAAGATCTCCCTACAAACTCCATTGCTCTTGGATGACATTATTTTTGAGTGGCCGCACTTAGGGAAGGTTCCTATACTACAGTTTGAAGATCGGAACCTCGCAGATCAGGAGAAATCCCCACATTTAGCCATTGAGAAGCTAATGCACTGACGTATTGACACGACTGCTGGAATGATCGAATTAGAGTTGTAAACATGGCTCAGGGGTGTAGAGAATATTATGCTACTCAATCTGCTTTAGGTACTACATTACGACCATGCCCTAGTGACCATTTTCATCATCAGGCAGCTGCTCTGCTTGGTTCATGATGGGTGTTTGTGGCTGGAGGAGCCCATTCCCATCACAGATAACTTGATCCATCGGATCACACTGCTACCTTATTCAAGGAAGGATCCAGCCAATATATCATAAGGAAAAGGTGGTGAGTTAATTTGCTTTAGGTACCTCATTACCACAATGCCCTAGTGACCATCTTCATCATCAGGCAGCTGCTCTGCTTGGTTCATGATTGGTGTTTGTGGCTGGAGGAGCCCATTCCCATCACAGACCACTTGATCCATTGGATCACATTGCTGCCTTATTTAGGGGAGGATCCAGCCAATATATCAGAAGGAAAACGTGGTGAGTTGGCCCCCGCAGAAGCTATGAAGAAGAAATTCCAGTTGGAAAAGAAGAAGTGGGGATATGCCATCTCTAGCATTAACAACCCTGTAGTCAAGGTAGCAACACAAATATTAGCAGGGAAGGTGATGCAGGAGTGTCATGCAGATTAGGTGCTTGTGCCTATGATTGCACTAGCAGCCCAATTCGTTGAAGCAGTCCAGTTCAACTGGGTGAATTATCTATGCGGCGAGTTCCTTGCGAACTGTCACGAGGCATAGGAGGAGGGCAAGACATTCCACTACATGTGTCTCTTACTATCGATTGTGCTGGTGGCAGGGGAGCTACCAGAACACAACCAATTCCCTTCGGTCATGTTGGACCTTCCAGAGGTAGTGAAGTATGCTTTGCTAGGAGTAACCAAGGATGCGTAGCGCATAAAGGAAAGCAAAATCTTTTGGATCTTGATGGAGATGAGTATCCAGATGGGGATCAAGGCGCCTGTAGAAAATTTGAGGGTGAGTCACAATGTTTGTGTTAGGAGCCTGTTGGGCGCAGGATCCCCTAAGGGTAGTTTTGGGGCTAAAAGCCCATATTTGGGTTAAATTTTGCAATCCAAGTGTAAATACTCTACATTTTGTGGCCACAGAGGGCATAGGTGTTAAAAAGTCATAGGGTTGTCCACCCTTATTTTGGAAATGTATTGTCGGTTGTAAAAGATCTACCCATGCTCCGTAGACTGTGGGATTGTATAAAAAGAGCTAAGCTCTAAGTAGTTAGGGGAATGAGAAAAGGAAAATAAGATGAAGAGAGTCATAGCTTTAGAGAAAGAAGTCTAAGTCTTTGGTTGTAGCATAGGTATAAGCTCTACAACTCAATGTACAAAGGCCTAAGGTAGAACTCCGTAGCTGAGTGTGTGGACCCCTGCAGCTTAGTGCACAGTGTGGGTTAAGTCTGTAATCATCTATAATTATCAATAAAGAGAAGTATTCTACAATTTCTGCATCTTTATTTCCTATTTATGCATCTTGTTACGCTAGGTATCAATTTCAATTATAATGCTTATATGATGCATGAATATATGTAAATGTGTTGGTTAAGTGAACATAAGTATGAGAATTTGTTTACATGAAGCTAACTAAGATCGGTTATTGAGATAAGTAAGACACTTAGCCTACTTTAGGATATATCGTAGTTCGCTGCCTTAGCAACAAGAAAGTCCCTAAGCCATAGGTTAGGGCTGACCAAAAACCAATAGTACCATTTTGTGAAGGTATTGAAGGGTGGAAAAAACATCTAAGAAACTTGTGTAAAGGTAGGTATAGCTGGAATAAATTGATAGCACAACCATCTCAAGGGTGTGGAAATTTGGTTCCAACATCCCCCCATACTGCTTCGGGTGAGACTTCAGTCCACGCTCTGTGGGTTGATGTCGTAAGTGTCAGTAGTGTAGGGATTTGTTTGGATAATTAACACTGAACCTGGGTCAGGCCACCTCAAGCCAACAAAGTACAATAAATTATCACCAAAGTATTATGGTCCTTACAAGGTGTTGTAAAAGATTGGTACTAGGGCATACAAATTGGATCTTCTTGCATCTGCTTGAGTGCACCTAATTTTCCATGTTTTGTGCTTAAATAAGGTTATAGGTGACAAGCTCCTATTTCAAACAATATTTCCAGAACCTAACAACGAAGGAAAAATCATATTGGAACCTGAAGAAGTCACAGAAGAAAGAACTTGAAAGCTATGGAATTAATCAATTTTAGAGTATCTCATCAAGCGGAAGAACTTTCCTACTGAAGATTCCACATGCAAGGATGAGAATTTTATACAGAAGCATCTAGAAGTACTCAAGCATTGGAAAACACTTTTTTGAAGAAGACAAGCATGTTAGTTCCCTATAATACTAGTGTATTCCCTCATTTTTATTGTCAATGTAGCTCCATTATTTCTATTGTTGTGCCCATCTAGTCCCCACATTATTATTATTGTGTCGCATAGAAGCCCACTATTGTTATTTTTGTGCCCTTAAATTATTATTTTTAGGTTGACTCTGATTATACTATGACCCCTTAGATTCATATATAAAGAAAGGAGGTTTGTCATTTGAGTCATCTGAGAATTATTCATTTATGTAATTGTTGTAGTGGCTACAACCACCCTCCAAACATTTATCTCACGTGCAAATTTATGAGCCTAACTCTGATCCTACAATCAATTATCCTTGGTCGCTTATTGGTAAGCTAATGATTTCAAGCTCTGCTCCTTGATCTTAAGAGTTGTCTGTGTTCTCATATTCATGCAACATGTGTCATATTTGGGCATAGGGATTATTGTTTGTCATGCAAGGGGAATTTTGTCTTGCTTCAAGGGAATTTTATGCGTATGAGTGGTTGTCATCACATAAACATGTTTCACACTCACGTCACGAAGGTTGTTTCATCAAGAAAAGTATGTCTTGTGTATTCTAGATGCTCTATGTTGGTTCACTAAGTGTCTATGTATGATCACAATCGAGTCCTATCAATGTTTACATATGTTTCACTGATCTCACACATAGACATTTTCCTAAGCAACCTAACCTCTTCCAGCTTCCCGAAACTATGCGCTTTACTTATGAAACCATCTCGCTTCCCCCCTTGTCAGCTGAAACCCCACAGTGCACAGAGACACCAACCTCCCTTATCTGCTGAAACCCCACAACTCATAGAGACCCCATCTAGCACTGCTCTCCAGAAATGCGTAGCGTAGTCTGGCCGCCAACACCTCTTTCAAAAATTCGTAGTTCATTCCAGTTGCACTGCACTCATAAATTGCGAGAGGTGTTGTCCCAGGACCCATGTCCCATAGCAGTGCTTTGAGCCTCGAACCTACACAGTGTTGTCCAAGTTTTCTTGTCTATCGTGCATGCAAAAACTGTGTAGATGAGCCTCCCAGGGCCTCATTCCTGTAAGAGTCACTGTCTACTGAAATTGCACAGATCTACCTCTTAGTTACCACAGGAAAAGGAGACATGTTGAAATCACTTCCAAGGAGTTGAGAAGAAGGACCAAGGAACCAATCAATGGAAAATAGTAGGAGAACATGCAAACCCTGCTCAATGTATGATCATCTTGAGTGTAAGTATGGTGACTAAAGAAAATCTTTTGAGTTACACCTCTTAGTTGAGTTTGGAGGACTGCTTATCATTGTCATATCATCCTATCATCAGTAACATGCATGTGTGCAAACACAAAAAGTCATCTTATGTGTTTCTTCTACATGTCTTTCTTCATTTTCACTTGTTCAACCAATTGTTGTCTTCAGCATGTTGATTGCTATGTCATGATTATGACCTTATTTTGCTGATCTTGAATGTTGTTTTTGAGTTGTGTTCACCATGTACACATCTATTGCACTCATAGACGATGTTGTATGCTCTTTCACACAAGCATCGCCGCGGTCGTTCAATGATCTATCAAAAATGTCATGCTTGTCGCTCCCACCATTGGTTAGTCACAACGAGTATATGTTGTCTTGATGGTTTGAGGTGTCTTGTCATCGAGATGTGTTCAGTGGTTTTCACAAGGTCACGTATCCACAAGTTCACTTGCTCACACATTTAGCATTTTTTTTGAAATTTCAATGACCGAATCACCCTCCAACATTTGGACCTTCATTGAGATGCATTGCCTAGTTTCAGCCCTTAGTGATCATGTGTTGCTACCTCGAATTACGTAGATGTTAAGGCTATCTCCAAGGCAGCCAACATTGTGAAATATTGGAATCAACTAGACTGGTTGTCACCTAGAACAAGGAAAAATTCGCTCAACAGGCCATTTTAATCTATACTGGTTGAAAGCACATCAACCAAGCCTCCAACTGGTCAACCGAAGAGTCTAACTAGGTAGTGACCTCGGGACTTAATCCCCCAACAAATTGCACAAAAGCTACATGGCATGCCTACTTCGCTGACTGAAGAAACTATGTAGACATGTTAGACAAACATCCTATGTTCGTTACTATCTCCCTCAAAAAATTGCGCAGTTCTTCCAGCTAGTCAGTCAGTCTACTACTAACCAGGAAAACTACGCAATTTTCATGAGCAGTCTCCCAACTACATAGCCTCTCGCTCAGCTCAGAAACTGTGATGGGATGTTGAGGAGGTCATCCTCTCAACAATTTGCTAAATTTTTTTTAGCAAACTCCCAAAGCCTATTTCCAGCTTCCTAAAAGCATTGCTCAATTTTTCCAAGAAATCCTTTTGCATTCCACTGCCATCTCCCCAAACAAGTTGCATAGTTTTTTCAACCAACCCCTCTGCAACATACACTACCTCCCTGAAAAATTGGCACAGATCTTCCCTCCTACCAAGCCAAATCCCACAAATAGTCAATGTTGATCAGGATTTTCCATCCCAGTCTCCCAGTAACCTCTGTGCACTTTTCACTGGTAGTGCTCAAAGGCCACATCCCAGCTTGGAATCTGCCTTGCGCAGTTTTAAGAGAATTTTCATCTCTCTTGGTCTTCTGCATATGAAAGTGAAGGATAATGCATCATGGTAGACTAAGAGATTAATGGATTTGATGACGTCTTGTCATGAGTGATTGTAGATATAGGTACATAGATGACACATGATGCAATGATGAACGGGATGAACAGGGAGAGCACATGCAAGGATATTTGTTCACGAATGGATGAACAAGGAATGCATGCGAGGATATTTTTTCGTGAATGGATGAACAAGGAATGAATGCAAGGACATTTTTTCACAAATGGACAAACACATAAAGCATGTCAAAGTACAAGTGAAGGAACATGCACGTGGAAACGTCAAATGAACACCAAGACTGTCGAAGACTTCACACACCTTGTCATGCGAAGGTGAAGCTTTGATACACCAAGAGCACATCCATCACTCAGCAACACTACGACTCAACTTGGACACCACCACCAGCATGAACATACTAGCATCGTCGTGTCAAGTCATGTCATGAGTCATATTTGCCACATAACTACTATGGGCCACACTGTTGTAATTCAATGTAATGCAATGTGGAAGTCCATGATACCCACATGTAATTCTATAGGGTCATGTAAATTTGAAGAGTCATGTAAGTCAAACAATCATGAGGGAAGTGAAATAGTCACAAGGTCTAGTTTTACCCTTGGCTATAAATACCCTTCATTTGTACATGCAATGAACGTTTTCACCTTGGCTCCTCCCACATAGCCTTGAGAGTCTGTAATATTTTCTTTCAGGAGAGATCATTGGCTCCAATGCCCCGCTTATGGGGTTAGTGATGTATGGTGTAACTATGTGTCTTGGAACTTTCACTTAATTCAGAAGCTTGTTAATGAGCCAACATGTTTTGACACATGTATTGTAATTGTTTGTAAGACTATTCTTTGGACAATTGTAATGCATTTTGCTTTAAACTATGTTAACGCAATTGAACTATTTCAATTGTTCTAGTACATATGTTTATGAAATTTTTTTGTATAAGTTGTTAATGTTGTCTTGGCCATGTAGGATGCCTTGTCAGACACTAGACATAACCATTCCCATAAACTTGTTATAATGATTGTTGCACTCACGTGGACTACTCTGTTCGGTGTTGTACATGCTATCTTCTCATAATGTGTTTGTGACTGCCGCATTCATGTCGATTACTCGACCGGATGCTGTGCATGTCCTATTGTGTTGTGTGTCTCTGATAGAGTTGGGACTCTTCCCTTTTGACTAGAGACTCACATGCATCCTTTCCCTCAATAGTGAAAGAACCTTGAAATAAGTAACACTGGCACTCACCAGGCACGTGAACCTCACTGTTTGAAGACAAAGAAGACCACTCTCATGTGATGACAAGAAAGAGCTATGGCATATCCTTAAGAAAATGGCAACCGGGTCATCATACCAAATGGGACTCCTACACCAAATGGTGTGAGGTCTAGTTGTGACTTCATGTCGAGGAGATCCCTTCAATGTTGTCGGGTCCAACACCATCAACAATAATGTAAAGTAGGCTTCCCCCTTGAAGAGGATAATTTTTAAGTCATTGATCTATTTATTTTTGATTTGGTTGCATAAAAACTTTCAGTTCTAAGTTTATTTCACATTCTTCCTGCTACATGAGTATACTTACTAATTCATCAAAAGTGGGGCCCTTATCCCTTGCTTCAAGACCTGTGATGGACATTTGTTACTCATATAGTATTCCATTTAAGATTATAGTGAATAGGTCAATGTTAGATACCATTTCTCCTATATATCTAACTTCATCATTAATGGCATAATTCTTGAAATAAAATTACTAAATAATTTCTTTTCTTCCATTTTAACATAAGGAGTTTACTCTTTAGGTACATGAGTCAATTTGTATTCTTTGACATACAAATATTTGTGTTTTTTTCACTTCTTCTTAGATATCTTTTAGTATCTAATATGAGGTATAATGTCGTCTTTTCTAAAAAGTCTCAATAATACTTTCTCCTTAGTCTCTCTGCATTCACAATATTGAATTGAAGCAATTTTTGCTCCTAAAGTGGCCTCTCGATTCACTTCATCACCACACACTATCAACTACAAT
Source organism: Pinus taeda (assembly GCA_000404065.3). NCBI lineage: Eukaryota > Viridiplantae > Streptophyta > Pinopsida > Pinales > Pinaceae > Pinus > Pinus taeda. The sequence goes on from APFE030083245.1 coordinate 372,148, forward strand.
GTACATCCTTCCATCATCATTTTCATTTTAAACTTCCAATTCACATAATTAGTTCCATCGAACTTCATTTAGATATGATTCTGCTACAGGACGAGCCATTCTAAAACAAATGTTTCTCCAACTTCAAATCAATAAATAGTTTTTAACCTCACAATCATTCATAATGATTTACTATTTCACATCATGCATAGAAGGGACTTAAAAAAAGTTTCAAACAAATAAAGTACTATCACACCAAGTTCGCACAATTTCGTAGTAGCAGATTCAGTAGCAGTTTATTCCATACCAAAATTATACAACGACTCAACAATGGATGACTCCAAATTTGATCATGTGATATATCGTACCATGGGACAAAAGAAAATCTATCACAAAAAAAGAGGAAACACATCTAGTTCTTCATAGAATCAAACTCCCCTACTATTTAAGGGTGTTTTGTTTCCCGATAGATGCAAAAGAAAAATATTCCTAAATTAAGTATGTGCCTCAGTCGTTTGAGTTCATCCATGCTCTAGGTCTATGTGTTCAGTTTTGCACCAATTATACCCACTCAACAACTTTTTTTCATTGCTCAACTCACTCCATACTCAAGTCCTTCCACAACTCTCTCCACACAACAAGGCTCTCAATGCTTCTACACACAGGTTATATGCACAACATATACTTAGAGTGCATAATACTAATATATATGCAAAAAAATATTTGTATCCCACTGTTATTTGTAATAGGAAATGTTTTATTAGTTGGATATACACTCAACAAATATTAGATAGCTTAAAAACATTGTGAGTTGCAAGTTCCAACAATTCTTTATTGATGTTGTAGCACTCTTGACAACAATCACACTATGATATATATAGCTTTGCGTCATATAAATTGTCTCCACATTCTCGGATCAACAGTTCACTTTATGACACAATTCAAACTCGAACAACTAAAAGCACATAAATTCATACTTAAAAGCTTTAATGATTCACAGTTGGTCCACTAGTTGTTCTTTATAGGTCAATAAAATGCACTTAGTTTGTGACCTTCAATACATAGCAATGATGAGCTCAACACCTCCTCAATACACCATTCTACAATCATAGCCTCTCACCATTTCTCTAATGCCAAGACATAAAGTACTAAACAAAAATTATTGGAAGATGAGTTGCAACTCTCAAGTGAGACAACACTCACATTATACACTTCTCACACTCAAACTTACAGTCATCAAGCTAGGAATCAAGTACTTATATAGAATTACAATATAGTTGAACAAAACCCTAGGATATAGTATATGAAAACTAATAAGTACTAATTTAGGACAATCAACCCCAACAAAACTTTAACAAACACAACAATCTATAATAATAACAAATTATAGAATTCTCCATTATTTTAACATCTCTACAATTCACCTAATAATTATTTCCTATCAAAGCGATTAATAAATAATGTATAACAATTATTTCATTAATTTAAATTAACCTAAATAATTTAAATTAACTTTAGAAAGTTCAATAGTTATTAATTTCATTTTATAATTTTGATACATTTAAATACAAAATTTCGATCCATTTAAAAAAAATGACAATCATTAATTACAAAAATTTATCATAAGGACTTTTAAAAGGGAAACATTTATCCCAATATTGAAACAAGAATGCATAATTCTACACATACTTCTCAAACAAAATGTTCGTACCAATATCATACTTGCACCAAAGAATGTCTAGGACATCTATGGATTCTGAACATTGGCAATATAGCACTCTATGGGATAAGCATCGAGAAATGAATGTCGTAATGTTTCTGATTTAATGCACACAATCCAATATAAAATGGTAGGATATAAATTTTCAAGGAGTTGGATAACTCAATTATCTTTCTCTAAACAGTGTTAAGAAAATCAATTATCATGTTATTACTATGGAAAGTGTATTTATAAAATTGGGAAATGATATAAATTGAATGGAAAATAAATGTTATCAAAAAACGTATGTATAAGGGTGGGAGAGCCTACTCCTCAAGCCTTATCACACGGGGCAAAGGATGTTCACCTATGAGATTTGAAACCAAATAGAAGGGATAGTCATGATTGTGGTAATGTTTCCATGTGAATGTGAGAGTGTTGTGGTAGAAGGTGTCATCATGAGTGTATGATTTGTTGCACTTTGTTTATTCTTGCATATTGTTAGTGTGAATTGGTATTGTTGTTGTTTCCATGCATAAGGTCACGGTGCGAGGTTAATATGGTCACGCATTGATGATTGGACTCTAGATATAATGATGTTTAAGTGTTGATACACCTATTTTTTATATGTCTATATGTTGATATGATTATGTTTGTACATGTATTGCATTGATTTGGTTAATTTTGTAGATGAGATATCCTCCCCAAATTATGCTAAGGTACATTGGTTTATTGTGATTTGGTTTAGCTAACATAGTAAGCCTTCTAGGAAAGAAATAAAAAATGACTAGCAAGATGGTAGACTACAAATATTATCCCTATGAATTAGATAAGCAGTGTGGTGTTGGGCACTCTTCGGATTTACCAAACACACTCAGAAGATTGACAGAATAAATAAGGAGTTGTAAGGTAGACAATCACAAAATAGTGTAGGCACAAGAGAGAGAAGCAGAGCCTAATGCAATACTCCTTTAGAATTTATTAGAAGTGCAGCAACATGGGCCACTTCATATTAGCCATGGGTAGGAGGACAAAACTAATGGGGCACACAGAAGTAGTTCTCATGGTGGTCACAGGTTAGATAGAGATGACACAATGAGAGATGGAAGGTTGCTGGATACTCCGGACAGTTGAGGTAATGGACACAGGTACTATTCTAGTTTGAGTTCTGATAGGAATTATGACCATCATCATTATCATCCTTACAGTAGGAGTGACAATGGATACTTTCCAGATCAATTTAATAAATCAAAGCCACCTAATTTTGATGTATATTTAAAGAATCTAGAAGATGTAGAGGCTTGGATATTTTGGATGAAGAAGTTCTTTGAGTTTCATAATTACACATATACCATGAAGACTAGAGTTTCTATCTTCATCATGAGAGGTAAAGAATGTATCTGGTTCGAAGATGTGAAGCGGGTCAGAGACATCAGGGCATAAGACTTGAGTTGGCATGAGTTCAAGAGGATTTTTAGGAAGATGTACTTGTCAGAAAGGTAGTACGGTAGTAAGGCCAAATAATTATATGAGATAAAGATGGGATCAATGAAAGATGAAGAGTACATAACCAAGTTCCTAGATCCATTGAGATGTGTACCATATCTTAAATATGATAAGGCCAAATTTCATTGATTTGTTAGTAGATTTCCATCAACATTTAAATATCGGGTTGGGTATGATGAGCCTCGGTCACTTGAGGAGGTTATTAGGAAATTGAAACATTGCTATGAATAGCCAAAGCGTAAGGATGAATCTCAACAATGATGGAAAGGGAAGGATAAGGATAAAGGTAAGCATAAATTGAAAACAGAAAGATCAAGATATCACAATGCAGAAGAGAAAGAGAATGTGACACCTTACGAGAAGTTCAATGTAGCTAGATAGGGACATGGATCACAACAACAACATAGAGGTGATGGTACTAGACGGTTAGAGTGTTGGACATGTGGTGAGGAACACCTTTACAAATATTTTCCAAAGAATTAGGGTGGTAGGCCTCTAATCTGTAGGGAATAGGAGGCATAGACTATTGAGGATGTTGGATAGATAATTTCTCGTATCTATGTAGGATTGGACACAAAATAGGAAAACCATTAGGAATCTATCATTGAGATGGAAGGTAAGCTTTGGGATCAAGTTGTTTCTATTATGATTGACCTTGGATATAATTATAGCTATTCTAGTCTTGACTTGGCGGATAATAGTGGTTTGAATAAAGAAGTGGATGTAGAATCTTGGCTAGTGAAATTGGCTACAAGCTCAAAGAAAAGAGTTCATCATTGGGTAAGAGCTTGTGCAATTGAGTTGAATGGCATGTCTACATTAATGCACTTGAATGTATTGCCATTGGGAGTATATATTATGTTATTGGGTATGGACTAGCTATAGCTTCACAGGACCAAGGTGGATTGTTATGAAAAATCCATTGATTGCTTGGATGACAGTGGAGAACCAAGAGTCTAACAGGGAAAGAAGAAAGCCACATCAGTTAGAATGGCGACACTTATGCAGGCCAGGTGTAGTTGTAGGAAAGGGTGTGTGTTATTTGCAGTGCACATTTCTAGTGAAAAAGATAACGAATTTGGGGATGTAGATGTTTTGAGAAGGGACCTAGTTCTACAAAAGTTTTAGATGTATTTTGTGCAGATATTTCATAGTTTCCACCTCACATGGTAGTATGCATTTCTATTAAGTTAGTGTCAAGGGTGGCTCTAGCATGAAAATCACCTTATATGATGAGCACACATGAGTTTGTAGTGTTATAGTTTTAGTTGAAAGAGATGCTTGAAAAAGGATACATTAGGCCAATTGTATCACCCTCACATGCACCAGTGTTATTTGTGAAGAATAATGATGGAAATCTTAGGCTATCCATTTACTAGAGGCAATTAAACAAAGTGACCATCAAGAACAGGTATCTATTGTTGAGGATTGATGATTTGTTTGATCAGTTGATGGTAGTAGCAGTGTTCTCGAATATTGATTTGAGATCTAGATATCATCAAGTACACATTAAAGAGTGTTATCATTACGATACAGGTATGATACAGTTGTTGTCCTTGATGGCAACTCACTCGGATGACAGATCATTGTGTAGCAGGTCAATAACAAAGAATTAATGATCAGAGAGAGGTATATGCAGGTTCACCGTGACAAAGGAGCATATAGATGTGGGTTAGCAGACCAAAAGGAGCGTATAACATACACACACACTTTCACAGAAGGAAAGGTGCGTAGATGTTGGAAAACTAAGTTTTGGTTCGTGGTATTTGGTCCATGGTATTTTGATCCATGGTATTGGTCCATGGTATTTGGTCTAAGGTATTGACCCCAGGTATTGTGTCTGAGGTATTAGTCCTACGTGGTATTGGACCATGGTATTAAGAGAGACCTAAACCTATATAAGGAGGAGAAGATCATTAGGCTAGGTGTGCAAGTGGTGCAAGTATTGAATATCTGATGAAGTGTGAGATCTAGTATGTTGGTTATCGGTTTGTGTTGCTTTGCTTGATCTAAACCAAGGATGCACCTATGTGGATGATGATGAATGATGGATCATGATCATAAGGCTTGGAATGTATTATCATTATGTGGTTTTATCATGGCTAGACTAGATCTGAATTATTGACGCATGTTTATTCTATAAATGTTATGATTTGTGTATAATTGATGTTTGGAATAACTATAAAGTTATGAGTTAATTTTACAGATCTGTACGCGGGTTCGCTTTGAAAAAAACATGTATACAGGCTAGTTCAGTTCATCAAAGTAGTGTATACATGATGAAATATGATATCTAAATTTGCAGATGGTTCTAGTGGTTGTTCCAGAGTTCTGGGTTCTGCTCTGTGTTCTAGTGACTATGTTTTTATGACAGATCTTCATTGATTTAGTTGTTGGGTGATTCAGAGATTGATGATTGATTGATGCAATAGTTGTATGGCAGTGGTGATTTACTTTTAGTTTCAATGTTGTTGATGGGTCCAGTATCAAAATTGGATCAAACATGGCCTTCAGATTTTGATGTTATGGTTCAAGAGTATCTAGTTTGAAAACTTATGAAATGTGGTCCCTCGAGGAAGAGAGAAGGTCATAGCATTTTGTAGGCTGGAACCTACATACTGGTAAACATATTGGCCAATACAAGAGCCAGCGGTTTGGAGCTCCCTTCTAGTAATAGCTGGAAAATGAGTGAAGGTTGGAGCCTTCAGTAGGATAGCGCCTACGTACTAGTAAACATATTGGCTAGTAAAAGAGCTAGGGGGTTGTAGCTCCCTTCCAGTGGTAGCTGGACAATGAGAGAAGGTTATATCCTTCTACTAGTGAGTGCCTTTGTACTAGTATGATTCTGTGCAAGTACAAGATTGTAAACAGGTTTTTCTTATATTAAAAGGAAGACATCAGCAAGTGGTTTTTGTCCCTCATTGGGTTTCCACCTTATATCACGGTGTTCATGTGTGTTTCTTATGTGTCATGATATGTTCTGTTTTTACTGCACCTGGTTACTATTTATATGGTTAATGAAGTTTTGATGCACTCATTAAAGATCAACATATGATGAATTAAATGAATCATAAGTTTACTGGATATATGCTAGTTGCATTAAACACAATTGCGTGTACACGTGGGTTCCCTTAACTGAAATAGTGTATATAAATCTGATTATGTAAATGAAAAAGTTATTGATTTTCTAATACTGATTCACTACCTCTCTCAGTATTATTTTCAACAATTGGTATCAGAGAAAATGCTTTGGTAGAAGCTTGATCTCTTGAAGGAGATCCATAGAACAATGGGAAAGAAAGCGCATGAGAAGAAGAAGACAATTCAAAGGAACAACGACAGCTTGCCGTTAGGTGGAAGCAAGTATTCAGATTCTAAATCACCTCAAATTGAAGATGAACAAACAAATGAAGCATCAGATAAAATCATAGATCAACAATATCTATTTAAAAAAATGGAGTGTGCCCTCAAAGAAGAAGTTACCGAATTAAAAGCTCAGCTGGAGTGTGCCTTCAAAGTACGTCAAATGTTGTAGGATGAAGTGATATCATTAAAAAATAATCAGAATGAAGTAGACAAAGAACAAGAAAATGAGATTCTCAAATTAAGGCAACAAGTGGAAGAAGGAAGAAAGGCTACAAAAATCTTGAAGAAGCAACATTTGGAAAAGGAAGAGCAATATCAAGTTGAGGTAAATATATTAAAAGGTAAATTAGAAGAAAAGGATAATCTATTATGAATTCAAGACAATATTAAAATTTTGGATGATATTCTTAGTAGTCAAAGATCCCTTGCTATGAAAACTAGTCTTGGTTTTTATGAATCTGTTGAAGGTGAATCCAGCTCATAGGGTGAGGCAAGGAACTCTAATGCAAAACGTGAAATTCTCAACAAGGAGATAAGACGTCAACCCCATCAAAAACCAGGGAAAGAAATCCTTCAAAGAAAATATTTTACTCCTAATTGTGGAAGCGATAGATGGTTATTTCCTCTGATGAACAATGTTTAATGTTTCAGATGTCATAATTTTGGACATGTTGCAGTCAAATGCAGAAGTAGAATGGTTCAAGACCGTCACACCGAAAGATCATAACGTTCCAGGTACTTTATGGCATATTGTTTTTCTTGCAATATATTTGGTCACAAAGCCATTAACTGCTATAGAAAGATTATGAACCATGTAAGATGTTATGCATGTAACAAGCTTGGACATATAGCAAAGGAATGTAGGAGAAGATTTTGGGCACCATACCAAAAGGAGAAAACATCATCTCAGTCAAAGATATGGAAGAAGAAGAAATTATAGTCAGAAAGATGTGGCATAGTAAAGTATACAAACATGACAGACTCAGAGGGAGATGAAAGTGTGAATCTTCAGTGTTCTAAATCTCATACGCAAGTTTCATGAAGATAGGTCACGTATATACGTGAGTTTGAAGCTACACAGTTGCGTATATGCTGGCTTGAGGAAAAGTAATGGAACAAACTCTAGAAAAGGGGGTTGATATGGTTCAGTCAATTATTTTCTCTGTTTGATGATGGTTACAATCTACTAATGATGTGTGGAAATGTGTTGGTACTCATAAGATGTTATTTAGAAGTACTTAAGTTGATGTATATTTGATTGATGATGATGTCTTCATACTTCTTGCTGATATATGCATGATCAGATCTGACAATGAATAGATGGAACAGGATCAAGGGGAGCATATGCTTCGAATAATGCATTGTTGGCATTATGGTTAGAAGTCTTTGGTGATGATTCTTATGTGGCTAAATGATACATCTTGCTACTTGTTGTTTCTTTGTCAAGAGAATGGTATTGCAGGTTATAGGTCTGGATGTTGTTAACAGATGTTTATGGTGCAGATCATATATGGTGTATGATAGTTGTTGATGACTATCATGGTCTTCTTTAGAGTGTTGGTCCTTGTTATAAAAGTCATGAATATCATTTGGTGTAAAGGTCATTCAAAGACCTCATTTGTGCCCCCACTATGCATGGGAAGGATGATGTAATAATTTCTATTTTTAGTCATGTATAAACCTTTGGTATATCCCCACCTAGTTGGGTGGATGAGTCAAAATGGTGTATCCCCACTTGGTTGGTAGATTGATGTATGTATGATTCATTGGTGATAGGAAGGTCATACTCACTTAGTTGAGTTTTAGAGTCATGTTATTCTTTTGGAAAATATTTTTTCAGACTCGGGATGTGCTCACGGGGAGCATGGATGGATTGATACATCTTAGCATGTACTTAGGGGGAGTATGGAAAGCATAATTTATATCAAAGAGAGAGAATATCTTGGTCCACCCTTTTCCCTTGATGTAAAAGGGGGAGAGTGACTTGGCATGGTTGTTTCCATCAAGTCCAAAGGGGGAGATTGTTGGCATTATGATACAGGTGTTGTCCTTGATGGCAACTGAATCAGATGACAAATCACAGTGCAGCAGGTGCATAGCAAAGAATTAATGATTAGAGAGAGCTATACGCAGGTTCAACATGACAAAGGAGTGTATACACGTGGGTTAGCAGACCAAAAGGAGTGTATAACATAGACAGGCACTTTCACAAAAGGAAAGGCACACACATTTTGGAAAACTAAGTTTTGGTCCATGGTATTTGGTCCATGGTATTTTGATCCATGGTATTGGTCCATGGTATCTGGTCCAAAGTATTGACCCCAGGTATTGGGTCCAAGGTATTGGTCTTACATGGTATTGGACCATGGTATTGAGAGAGGCCTCAGCCTATATAAGGAGAAGAAGAGCATTAGGGTAGGTGTGCAAGTGGTGCAAGTATTGAATATCTAATGAAGTGTGAGATCCAATATGCTGGTTATGGGTTTGTGATGCTTTGCTTGATATGAACCAATGATGCACCTATGTGGATGATGATGAATGATGGATTGGGATCATAAGGCTTGGAATGTATTATCATTATGTGGTTTGATCATGGATAGACTAGATCTGAATTATTGACAAATGTTTATTCTATAAATGTTATGATCTAGGTATAACTGATGTCTAGAATAGCTACAAAGTTTTGAGTTAATATTTTTAGATCTATATGTGGGTTCGCTTTGGAAACATATCATATACACGTTGGTTCGGTTCATGAGAGTGGCATATACATGATGAAATATGATATCTAAATTTATAGATGGTTCTAGTGGTTGTTGTAGAGTTCTGGGTTCTACTCTATGTTCTGGTGACTGTGTTTTTATGATAGAGCTTCAACGATTCAGTTGTTGGGTGATTCAGAGATTGATGATTGATTGATACAAAGTTGTATTGTAGTGGTGACTGACTTTGAGCTTCAATGTTGTGATGGGTCCAGTATGAAAATTGTATGAAACGTGGCCTTCAGATTTTGGTGTTGTGCTTCAGGAGTATCCAGTCTAAAAATTTATGAAATGTGGTCCTTGCTGGAAGAGAGAAGGTCGTAGTCTTTTGTAGGCTGGCACCTACATACTGGTAAACATATTGGCTAGTACAAGAGCCAGGGGGTTGAAGCTCCCTTCTAGTAGCAGCTACAAAATGAGTGAAGGTTGGAGCCTTCAGTAGGCCGATGCCTACGTACTTGTAAACATATCACTAGAACAAAAGCTAGGGGGTTGTAGCTCCCTTCCAGTAGTAGCTGGAGAATGAGAGAAGGTTGTAGCCTTCTTCAGGTGGATGCCTACGTAGTGGTATGAGTCTGCACTAGTACAAGATTGTAAATATGTTTTTCTTATATTGAAAGGAAGACAACAACAGGTGGTTTTTGTCTTGCATTGGGTTTCCACCTTATATCATGGTGTTCATGTGTGTTTCTTATGTGTCATGATATTTTCTATTTTTGCTGCACCTGGTTACTATTTATATGGTTAATCAAGTTCTGATGCACTGATTAAAGATCAACATATGATGAATTAACCGAATCATAAGTTTACTGGATATACACTAGTTGCATTAAACACAGTTGCGTGTACACTCGAGTTCCCTTAACTGAATAGCATATATGAATCTGATTATGGAAATGAAAAAGTTATTGATTTTCTAATACTGGTTACCCCCCCCCCCACCCCCTCCTCTTAGTATCATTTCCAACAAAGAGGAGTACATTTACAAGAAATATTTCTAGACTAGGTATGGGCATTATGAGTTTATTATAGTTCCAATTGGCTTGACTAATGCTCCAACTACCTTTATGTGCTTGATGTATAGTGCATTGTGTCTATATTTGGACAATTGTGTTATTTTGTTCATTGATGATAGATTGGTATATTCATAAAATGAAGAAGAGAATGTAAAACATTTAGCAAAAATGTTAAGAATATTGAGAGAGCATCAATTGTATGCTAAGCTAAGAAAGTGCAGTTTCTTTCAAGTTGAGGTACATTGCTTGGGACACGTTATCTCCAAGGAGGGCATTGCAGCTGTTACAGAAAAGGTTAGAGCTATCATGGAGTGGGAAGCTCCTAGAAATGCAGATGAGGTGAGATCCTTCATGGGATAGTTAGGTTATTATAGGGGGTTCACCAGGAACTTCTCACAGATTTATTATCCTATTACATGTTTGCAGAGGAAAGGTAAGAAGTTTGAATGGATAGAGGAGTGTGAGGCCAATTTTGAGAAACTTAAGTAGTTGTTGACACATTCTCCAGTGTTAAAGGTCAAAAATATGAACAAAGAATTTGTAGTATGTACAGATTCTTGCAAGAGAGGAATTTGTGGAGTCCTTATGCATGAAGGATTGGGAGTGTGCTATGAGTCATGGAAGTTGAATGAGAATGAGCAGAACAATCTCACACATGATCTTGAGCTAGAAACAATCAAACATGCATTGAAGATGTCGAGGCACTATACTCTTGGGAGGAGGTAGGTATTGATGAGTGATCATAGTGGATTGAGGTATCTATTTGACCAAACAAATATGAATGCCACGAAATATAGATGGTTGGCCACGAACAATGAGTTTTATTTTGAGATCAAATACATAAAAGGAAAGGAGAACATAGTCACATATGCTCTCAATAGGCTGATATAGGTAAATCACATAGCAGCTATGAGCTCATATGGGAGATATTTACGAGATAGGATCTTGAAAGCAGGTCATCAGGATGTTAGGTACATGGAGCTTATGAACATCTTACAATACAACACAGGTACATGTACAGGTAGTGGTACATGTATAGGTGCAGGTGTAGGTGTACATGATGTGGATATTGTCTCATGACAAATGAATTGATCACATTTAGAGGAAGGATATATGTGCTAGGAAATAGTGATCTCAAGAAGGTGACATTGAGGGAGTTTCATTTGAAACCATATTCAGGTCACCTAGGATATCAAAATACATTGACCACAGTGAAGAAGTTTTATTATTGGCCGAATTTGAAGAAGGATGTAGTAGATTTTGTGGCTAGATGTTTGGATTTTCAGCAAGTGAATGCAGAGTGTAAGCATCCAGATGGAGTGCTACAACCAATTCGAATTCCATAGTGGAAATGGAAGTCCATTTCGATGGAATTTATCATAGTTTTTCTGAGGACATTGAGACAACAAGATTCCATCATGGTTGTGGTGCCAAGGTTGATGAAGGTTGTGCACTTCATTCCAATGAAGTCAACATTCTCAGCTAGTGATGAAGCACAAGTAGTCTTTAGAGATGTGGTTAGCTTGCACTATGTTCCAAAGAATATTGTATCAAAGAGGGATGCTAAGTTCACTTCCATGTGTTGAAAGGAGTTGTTTGCAGGATTAGGGAAAAAGTTGGCCTTGAGTACACCTTATCATCCACAAACTGACGGATAGACAAAAAGGGTTAAAAGAATATTGGACGACATGTTGAGGATGTATGTGATGCATCATCAACAGAAGTGTGAAGATTACCATCTACCGGTATAGGTTTCTTACAAAAATAGGTATCTAGAATCATTGAGGATGAGTCTATTTGAGGAATTGTATGGGTGGAGTTGCAATACTCCCATCAATTGGAGCAATTCGGTGAACACGATGTTCATTGGAATGGACATCTTGGTAGACATGGAGTAGAAAATGTAGGTAATCAAGAAGATGCTAAAGGAAATATAGGATAGGTAGAAGAACTATGGGGATTAGAACAAGGTGTTCAAGGAGTTTCAAGTTGGGGGACATGTGTACTCAGGCATCAAACTGAAGAAGAGCTCCTTACAGATTAGATCATGTACCAAGCTGGCACCACGATTTTTTGGACCCTTTAAGATTCTTGACAGGATCAAAACAATAGCCTATCGAATTTCACTACCTTTGACAGTGAAATTCCATGATGTTTTCCATGTTTCATTGATTACGAAGTACGTTAAAGATGTTGATCATGTGATTGACTGGTTTGTATTTCAAGTGGAGGTAGAAGGAAAATTTTGATTGGAACTACAATGTATATTACAGATAAATATTCTCATACTCTGTAACCAAGTAATAAAGTATGTTAAAGTGTAGTCAAAGCACTTTGGGCCCGATGAAGCTACATGGGAGATGGTTGATCAGATGTGGCCTATCTATCCTTCATTGTTTCTTGGTTGAGGTAAAGCAATTTTGGTATGATGTTTTGTATATGTTTTAGCATATCTTTGGGTGATGTTTTGGTATATTTACATATGCATGTGGATGTTACTATTTACATGAGCTTAGTTATAAAGATTCAATAATAGGTATGGGTGTCATGTTATTATGATGTTATGTTGTGATGTTGGTCTGCTTCATAGTAGGGTGATCATTGTAAATATTGCATTGAGCTATGTTATAGAGCTCCATGAGAAATTTGTTTTCTTTTTGGCATTTTTGTTGAGGTATGGATGTGGTTAAACACCAAGGAAGGTGTCCCCCAACGGGGGGGTTATGTAACAGCCTTGGTGAAAAATCCATGTAATAAAAGTTAATAAAGGCAAAATAATAACCACAAGTTACTGGACTCTTATTCCAATTTGAATATTCAGCAAGACATCCTAATGTGGGTGTTCATTGGTTTATTATGGCTAAGGAAATTAGCAAAGGCTTTGGAATGAAAAAATGGATTTTTTGGCACATTTATTTATGAAATTAATGTAAATTAGTAGAAAAGGAAGGTGAAAGGTCATAGGTTGCGTGTGAGGAGGAAAATGAAGAAAAATAATGAAAACTGAAGAAAATAGAGGCGTACTTGATAAAAAGGCTTCTAACTATGAGTTGGTACCTTTTGTAAGTGTTACCTTTTTTCAATTTAGTTTTGGATCGCTCTTTGTATTATCTCTCTCTCTCGCACTCTTAGAAACTTAGAGTTGTCTTGGATAATTTCAACATTGGATCGAGAAAGGAAAAGGAGGCAAAGAGGAAATAGAGATCAAGCAAGGAAGAGTAGGCTCAAGCATCTACAATAGGATTCTTGCAGGTATCGATTTGCATGTGTGGTTTCCTTGCTATATTTCGCATGCATGGTGTTTCTTGTCTGTTCTTGGTTCTCTTTCTATCATTGGCATTGGTTTTGCTAGGTGTGATAGTTTTTTCAGCCTAGCCTTGCCACTTTCGAATAGCCATGGTATGGTGGGGTTATCATGTTTTTTTTGAGTTGGATTGTTGGATGGATTCGAAGTTGATTGAGGTGGATGCCTTTGAATAAAATAACATATAGCCTAGTAAACCCTGAACTAGATTGTGGGTTGTGGTAAAGTGATATTTGTATTACCTGAGTTGCCCTAGGAATCCTCAACCAGTGAATAATGATATATACTATAAATCCTAGAGGTGGGTACTCTACATCAGGCCTAGTAATCTAGAGATGAGATATAAGGTAAAGCCTGAAGGGTGGAGTATCAGTTAGGGCCTACTAATTCACTGTGGATTGTGGCAAAGCTTAGAGACTAGGCGACAGGAAAATTCCTCACAATGTAGGTGGAGAAATCCAATGGCATCCATGATTGTTTTGACCTAGTGAACTGGTGGAGATCATGGTAAAGCCTGTTATTACATACTTTTCATTTTGTCTTAATGATCCATTGTGGATTGTGGAGAGGCCTAGTTTCTATTGATGAGGATGAGGTGGTTTAGCCTCGAGATTTCCTCGTTGGTTATTTTGGTTTGATTCCCACATTCATGCTTGGAATATGGCATGGGAGGGATTGGATAAAGTGAGGTTTGGCTCAGGTAGTCTATGGTTGGGTGAACATGGTAGTCCCATACTGGGTTCGCTTAGGAAAATTCATTAATAAGAGGTTATTTCATTGGTATCTTATGTGTAAATGTATCAGTTTATATGAGGATTCTATGATTGATGTACACTTGATATTTCTATTGTTATTATGTTGGTTATAGGCATGTATTACGACAGTGATGATGTATGGATCTCCTCATGTTTTGATTTGTAAATGAAGGAACATTGTATCTGTGACCTAATAGATGATAATGTAGCTAATGACATAAGTGAAAAATGCTTCTTAGTGATTCTCAAATAAGTATGAGATCCCTATGTGCAGATCTATTGTTCAAAACTTGTAGGTTACATATTTGTTACATGTTTGATGAAATTCATGTCATGGCTACTTGGGGTCCAATCTATTCCTTTTTGATATTTTTGCAAATATATCTTTGTTCCGCTGTGAAATTTCATTTATGAACCTATCATTGAGTTATGGGAAGTGATTTGGCTTGTGGGTCTTAAAATGTGGCACACATGCTAGATCCTTAGGCACAGGACTGATGGGAAAAGCCCCAAATGCACCCATGCCTTGTTGTGGGAGTGAATGGAACCTCCTACACACACCCTCGTCCACATCAATGGACCATTCAGTTGTTTAACTGTCTAAAAATGTAGTGTGATCCTCAGACTCATCTTGGAGATGACTGGGAAGGCTTATGGTAGTCTTATAGCAGTTATAGAAGGTCTATATTGTCAGTTTTTTTTTGTTATTCCACTTCACCAAGGTCTCATCGGAGGTTGATTCCCGTTATAGAAACCACTCATTGCATATTTACCCTGGTTGGCCAGTTACTTAGGTAGCCATGTGCTAAGGGTGTTACATGTATACACAAGTTTCTTTGGAAGAAATTGTGTATGTATGTGACTGTCTATAACAAAAAGTGCATATAAAAAGAAAACTAAGGGAAAAAAAAAAAGAATCCCATATTTGAAAGTTGAGGTTGAATGACCAAATTACTCAAGACTTAACAAGGTTGAAAAAACCAACAAAAAACATATAAAAAAAGCACATAAAATAAAAAAACCCTTCTATGAGGTACTTCACAGTATTCCCCAGTGGAGTCGCCAATTATATTGGCAAGAAATATTCCCTAAGGCATCAACAGAGTAGAATCAATAAATCAATATAGAACACTCAATATATCATGCCAAACATTTGTATTATTAAATTTTGACTTAGGAACATACCCAGGGATCCTACGTTTGAAGATGTTCCCTAGTTTCCAAACCCTCTGCTTTTTCCAAGATGTGTAGAACCGCACATAAACCAAAAAATCATAGATAAAATATATAATTCAAATTACATGCATAAAAATATGTTATATAATCATAAATAAAAATTTACACTAGCATTCATAATATGAGAACATATATCAAGAATAAAACATAAGATTCTTTATTAATGAATAACAGTAAGTACAATATACATACAACCTAATCTAGGCCAAAGGCACTAATGAAGCCTTCTTCCAGATCCATACAACTCAAGCCATGAAGACATCCTCTCTAATAGATGAAAGAAGATGCTATATAAGGAAATTGAGCATCTCTAGAAAGGAAACTAGGGTTTCCTAGAGACTGGGAGTGCAAGAGGCATGGGAAACGAGAACTTGATCTAGGGAAATCAAGTATAATGTTAATATCTCTCTTCTCTTTTCCATTATGCCTACCCAAAGGGTGTATATATATGACCTCAAATTGGTTGTTTCGGTTACGGCGCGAGCTCGCATAGGTGAGCTCTCAGTAAAACTCATAAACACTGCGAAAAAAATAACACTTTATTTTATTTCTTAAAATTTAAAGATATATATGTGGGTATAGTGTTCCAGGACCTATATATGTGCACTTTTTTGTATGGGTAGAGTCACATATCGAATTTGAAAAATAGTTATTAAATATAAACTCAATTTTGTAAGGGTAAAGGGATGGTCCAAGACCATTAAATGACATCAAATCTACAGAAGTGTTGAATGATGATATAAAAACCACCAGCACCAAATCAAAACTTTTGTTAGTTCATTACAATACTAGTGTATTCTGTCATTTTTATTGTCAGTGTAGCCCCCTTATTGTTATTGTTTTTCCCATGTATTCCCCATATTGTTATTATTGTGCCTCATAGAAGCCCATTATTGTTATTGTTGCGCCCTTACATTATTATTGTTAGGTCAAATCTGATTATATTTTGATGCCTTAGAATCCTATATATTGAAAGGAGGTATTTTAATTTGAATCATCCAAGAATATTCTTTTATGTAATGTAAAGGAGGTTTCCTCCTTGATGAGGATAATCCTTAAGTAATTGATCTATCTATTTGTGAGCTAGTTGCATAACATTTGGTATCAGATATTTGGATTCTAGGGTTTTGCTTCTTCAAACAGGTCATCTTCACATTTTCTCTATAAAATTATTTCTACGAGGCTTTGGAATCTAAAATTTTTACCAAGTGGAAACGAAACCTTATACAATGTCGTGTAAAAACTTCATATCTTGGTTCTCTATATTTTCAGATATATGCTCTGAGGAAGTTAGGCTCTTATCGAGCTCCATAATTTTGTCTGAAATTGGTGACCTAGAGAAAATCATCATAATTTTCGTTTAGGGCATTAGATTTGAATTCCATATGACATGACTAAAATTGCATGGACTATTGCTTTTCATATAGAAAGTTTGTGGCCAAAGGTTAAGACAGTGATACATGGCATCCCATTCAACTTCTCTCTACTGAACTTATCCATAATCAGGTCATCGCGGGAGATTTGGCATAACTTTTTCTTGAAGAATCCAATCATGATCAATCTTGTGAGGTTGGAAACAAGACTAAAAAAACTAGCACATGAAGAAATTTTAGAACTCGAAGATCTGAAATGATAGAGTTACAATCGTTTCAAGATCGAGCTCCTAAAAGCAAGAAAAAATGTGTGTTTTTTTAAATAATTGCATAAATTTTGTTTGAAAAAATATTTTGAAGTGATTCACAGGGAATAGTGGAGCATATATATCATTGTTTGATTTCAAAATGCCTTGAAGCAACAAAATGGAAACACCTAAAAAGAAACCAAATTTATCTACTATGACACATGAATAAGAGGAAGAAATGCAACATAATATATCAAAATTACGAGACCAAGTCAAACAAAATTTTCTCTCACAAAGACTAACCAAAAATGAAATGGAAGCTAAGATGGATGGTTTGAAGAATAGTTTAAAGTTAAACATGGAAGTTTTTATGGATGACATAGAATAAAACATGAAATACAACATGGAATATTTGAAGAATGGTTTAAAAGAAGACATGGAAGGTTTGAAGGAAGGTTTGACAAAGTTTCTATAAGGAATGCTTCCAAATGGCGAAAAGATATTAGATGAAAATCATGATGAGAACAAAAGAAATTTTAATCATATTCCAAATATCGACATGAGGAAATATGATGGCAAGGATCTCGTAATATGGATACCACAAATGGAGCAATATTTTAATCTTCATAATGTGCAAAACACATAAAAGGTACACATTGAAACATTATATTTAGAACCCAATATTTTTTTATGCTATATATGCCTTTGCTCTCGTAAAATAATTGTCACATGGTCAACTTTTACAGAGGAAATGATAGCACATTATGAGGATACAAAGACCAACGTCTTCTTAAGCCAATTGATAAATATGAAACAAAAGGGTTCAATGGTGGAGCACATTCACGACTTCCAAAAATTTAATATAAGGTTAAATGATATTCTGGAGGAGCATAATACTAATATATTTATAGGGGACTTTAAAAGATAACAGCCAACATGAGGTTTTCCTTTGGGAACTTGATTCATTGAAGAAGGAATTCAGATTGACAAGAAAAAATGAATGAAAAATTATGGAAATAAGGAAGCCTAACACTCACAACTATAAACATAGAGGTGTTGTTGCTCATAGGTTTCCACAACCTACAAGTTTGAAACCACAACAATTGGAATAAAAAAGATCAAAGGATCTCTATTATAGTTGTGATAGAAAATACACTAAAGGTCATAAGTGTGTTGAGAAGAAATTAATTTACATAGATTGTGAAGAGGAGGAAGATAAGGAACAAGAAACCTCAAAACAAGAGGATATACACCAAGAACCAACCCAAATGAAAGAAGAAATGAATCCAACCATATATTTTAATGCATTGTCAATAATTACCACTCCCCAAACTCTCAAGATATAAGGACATATCAGGAAAAAAAAGTTAATAGTGTTGATTGATTCATGTAGTACCCATAATTTTATTCATTGTAAGATAGTGAAGCAATTGAATTGCTTCCTATATCTACCACCACAGTGTGAATATGGCTACAAATGGAGGAACCATAAATTTCTCTGGAAACTGCCATAACATCAAGCTATCCATCGGAGAATATGTATTGAATAATACAATTATTTCCATTCCAATAGGTGGTGCTGATGTTGTCCTAGGAGTCCAATGGTTACAACCTTTGGGTACGATAGCTTTTAATTTTATAGAATGTTTCTCAAATTTTTTTTGGGAAGGAAATGAAATTGAATTATGGTTATCATAGAGAAACCAAGAATGATAATCAACTCTAATGGCATGCTGCAGCTTCTAAATAAAGAACAATGAGGTGTAATTAAACAATTATGTTCACTAGAGGTTAAAATATTGAAATCATCTATTTCTCGAGATCTCCCAAAATTCTTGGACAATCATTCCAATTTATTTGAGACTCCCAAAGGCCTCCCACCTATTTGCGATCATGATCATGCTATTCATTTAATTCTAGGAAGTGTTCCTCCAAACATTGCACCTTACAAATATCCCTATGCCCAAAAGAGTGAAATTGAACCTATGGTTGTAAAAACTATAGACATTGGTCAAAGTTATTTCTCTACTCTAGTAGCGTTGGTGCACAAGAAGGATGGATCATAGTACGTGTGTCCAGATTATAGGGAGTTCAACAAGCTCACTATTAAAGATAGATTTCCCATTCCTATCATTGATGAATTACATGGAGGAATTTACTTCACCAATTTGGATCTTTGTTTAGGATATTATCCACCCTCCATCACATCATCTTTAATAGAACATTCTAAGGTTCAAGCGGTTAAATATCCCTTCGAGCATCAACAACAAGTTCTCTGACTCTTAAAGGATAACCTCACTTTTGCACAAAACAAAATGAAACAATAGGCATATAAACATCATAACGAAAAATTTTTGTATGTAGGTGATTGGGTACCTTTATGGCTATAACCATACAAACAAATGTACCTCAAGCAAGCTAAGAAGGATCTTGGGCATGAGATCCCCCAGGGGTAGTTTTGTGGCTAAAAGCCCATATTTTAGTCAAATTTT
The DNA here is from genome assembly GCA_000404065.3 of Pinus taeda. Classification (NCBI taxonomy): domain Eukaryota; kingdom Viridiplantae; phylum Streptophyta; class Pinopsida; order Pinales; family Pinaceae; genus Pinus; species Pinus taeda. The sequence goes on from APFE030083245.1 coordinate 391,884, forward strand.
GTAATCCAAGTGTAAATAATCCTAATTTTTTGGTCGTGGAGTGCATAGGTGTTAAAGAGTCATAGGGTTGTATGCCGTTATTTTGGAAATGTAATGCTAGCTGTAAAAGATCTACCCATGGTCCGCGGACCATGGTATTGTATAAAAAGAGCTAAGCTCTAAGTATTTAGAGGAATGAGAAAAGGAGAATAAGATCAAGAGGGTCATAGATTTAGAGCAAGAAGTTTAAGTCTTGGGTTGTAGCATAGCTAGAGGCTATATAGGTAAGTGTGTAGAGGCCTAGGGTAGAAGTCCGTAGTTGAGTTCGTGCACCCTTGCAGCTGAGTATGCAGGGCAGGTAGAGTCTGTAATTATTCGAAATTATCAATAAAGAGAAGTATTCTACAATCTCTATGTCTTTATTTCTTGTCTATGCATCTTGTTATGTGGGGTATGAATTTCACTTATAATTCTTATATGATGCGTGAATGTATGTAGATGTGTTGGTTAAGTGAACGCAAGTACAAACATATTTTTACGCGAATATAACCAAGATCGGTTAATAAGATAAGTAAGACACTTAGCCTAGTTTAGGAGATATCGCATTTCATTCCCTTAGTAGCACGAAAGTCCCTGAGCCACAGGTTTGGGCTGCATGAAAACCAATTGTACCCTTTTGCGAAGGTATTGAAGGGTGGAACAAAGGGCTAAGAAACCTATGCAGAGGTAGGTATAGTCGGAATAAACCGACACCACAACCATCTCAAGGGTGCGGAAACTTGGTTCCAGCATCACCCCATACTACTTTGAGTGATAATTCAGTCTGCGCTCTACGGGTTGATACCGAAAGGTCCAGTAGTGTAGGAATTTGTTTGGCTAATTAACATTGAACTTGGTTCAGGCCCCCTCAAGCCAATAAATGGTTCCACTTCCAAGACCGAAATCTGCATAAGAGATGTGTGATGTCGTATCACTGGAATCCAGCTAAGAAAGAGATTGGAGATTAGTTGGATATAAATATCCATGAATTCGCGGCACAGGAGAATAGTAATCTGCTACTATCAAAAGAACAATGGTTGGACCGATACCTATATACAGAGATCCATAAAATATTTTTCTGTTCCTTCCTTATTGAGCTATACGAGTGGATCGTGAAGCTAGTAGATAGCCAAGGAAGATGGAAACTTGACAGTCCTATTGTGTGGACCCCAGAGCTAGTGTGAAGGTTGGAAGAATCAGAGGATAAGCTCATCTACATTGTCGGCCATTGGCTCGATCACGTCATAGGAGGATTTGTGACTGAATTTGTGGTCGACACCTCAATCAACTATAGCGAGGCAGAGCGACGCTTTTTTAAAAGACCATGAGGTAAGTACATAAAATCTTTGAATACATGGATTAAAATGTTGTTGTGCAAAAAATAGGTTATGCAGCTACCTTGATGGTTTGGACCACGCGAAGTTGATAAATTTAGAGAAACGAAGGAAATGAGAGTCCAGAGAATAGCCCCTTGATTTCACCTCCGCGAAGAGATGAAGAAGGAATAGTGAAGGTCTCTCTATGAAGTGCTATTCAGTTAATAATACAAGGATTCCTGTGAGTACCACCTCTACCCACACCACCTCCAAGTTCACTTCCATCGCCTCCAACTTCACCCATACCACCTCCACTTCCACCGCAGTTTAGTATCGCAAATACAGTAAAGTTTCCTTTGTTGAAAGGCTTGGGAAATGAGGTTTGGGACCAATTCTAGTTCGTCTTGAGGGTTGTCTATGAAGCTCAAAGTGCTAGAGATGATCAAATAAAGAAGGTGACACTAGTTAGTGCTTCGCAAGATCGCGGGCTAGCCTAGTACATTAGGTACTCTAACAATAACCTGAATTTTGGAGTAGCAGGCATCCAAGAAACACTAAATAGGGAATTTAGCAGGCCTAAATCTGAGGCGTAGTCAATTGTGGGATTCAAAGAGATCGTGATGCAACCAGGAAAGACTTCTTCGAAACTAGATCAGAGGCTAAAATGTACAATCCACGAAGCCAACATGAACTTGATAGATGAAAAACATCGCGAGTGGTTTGTGGCTTCACTACTACCACACTTAAGGAGTACATTGTTGCAGCAGAAGATAACAACTCAGGCAGAGGCCCTGGAGATTTCCAAGAGACTACATGAGACTCCAATGCAAGATCATAATCTAGGAGTCCAATAGATCCATCCATAGTTGAAGAATCTATGCCTTGAGATGCAAAGTCTAAAGCATGATAGAATGTTTCGACCAGAGGTATGCGAGGAGGTATGGTGCTTGAAATGCAAGAGTTAGGGTCATGACAAAAACCATTGCCTAGTCTTAGCAAATTACCTTGTAGGAAGAGGACAGATGCCTTTAAGGTCGGAAGCTCAAGCAGGACCTACTGCGACCCCTATTTTATGGTGCGCTATCTGTCAGGTAGCCAGAAAACATTCCACGAATAACTACCACTTGCTATAGAAGTATGTGCAAGCACCACAATAGTTCTTCTGCAACTTTTATAGGTCGGTAGGACATGATGAGCGTACTTGCAAGAGCTATGAATTGATGATGGATAGAACTCCCACTTACAAGGCTCAGGCTGAAATGTGGCCTCTTCACTAGAAAGGAGGGATGGCACAGATAGGATTTCAGGGGCGTAGATGAGGCCGAGGTGGAGGAGGACCTGGTAGAGGTCGAGGATAGTTGATTTTCTATAATTGCAGAGGACCAAGACACTATGTCCATGATTGCACTAATCCAATGCGTTCGTCGTGCAAGTATTGCATGGTGTTTTATCATGAAATGGAAGACTGTCCTATGCTTATAGCTATAGGATACATGATAAAGGGGAGCTACCAACTCCCCTGACTTAGAACTTGCAGATGGTAAGGTATGATCTATGCGAGGAAGATCCAAACATAACTATAGTGCTGAGGAGTGGAATCACGACAGGAGATGACAAGGGGAAATAACCAGAAGACAGTACATGGGTTCGCAAAGCCCCAACAAAAGAGGTTGAATTCAACTTGGAGTGCACTCGTGAAGCCTTCATGGAAGCTAAGAAGAGCTTTGCTAAGGCATTGACCTCATGAAGCAATGATAAGCCTGAGTCGGAGATGGACCCTTTTATGCTCACAACTTTCCTAGAAACATATATGAAGTTACTGTATGATAGTAAGGCTATGAAATGGTTACTAGAACTCATCAGTAGATGTGTTGGGACCATGCTAGGTGAGTTGCGTATAGTATGAAAAATTGGCAAGCATAAGACAAGGATGGGATGGGAGATGAGACTAACCACGCAAATAGGAGAGTATGAAATGGGTCAGATCATTTTGGACCTGGGGTCAGATGTGAATGTTCTGTCAAAGTAGACTTGGGGGAAATTGGGGAGACCTGCATTACAATGGTATCCAATTTAGCTAAGGATGGCGAATCGATAGAAAATCATACCCATGGGGTGGCTACAGGTGGTGATTGTGGATATTGAGGGAGTGAACATGCTGGCAGATTTTAAAGTAATAGAGATTGTGGATGAAAACAATCGCTACCATGCGCTCCTGGGAATTGACTGGGCTACTGATATGAATGGGGTAATCAATCTGAAGAAGAGAAAGATGATCATTGTGAAGAAATGATTGTGCGTAATAATACCCCTAGATCCTGCTTAAGGATCATGCTATATGGAACCAATCCACGATTATGAAAGTGATGATGATATGGGTTGCATCTATAATATAACAGCGTGAGACCAAGACTGGGTGAATCCCACCGCAAATGGACGGATTACATGGGATCATGAGAGTTCCAGCACTTCGGACTCCGATGAAGAAATAAAATGCTGGCAAAATCAGTTACATGAAGTAACTACGCTATATTGCAACTTGATGACCTAGTCGCTACATTGTGTGTTATCAAAGGAAAGAAATCTACCTATTTATGATGGTCTAAATGAGGTAGATATCTTTTTGGATGCATTTGAAAGGATGATGCTAGAAAAGAAACACTTCTAGGCCTTGGATTGGGCATTGTGCGCTACGCCTGCAAGATGGTGGGGTATGCACAAGGGAAGCTTTGATGATTGGCATGAGTGTAGGAGGATGATGAGAACACGATTTGGGAAGCATAACATGTGACTGACAGACAAGTATGATGGGCATAATGATCTGCACACGCATCTACCCAAATGGACACAGGCTTATGGAGAAAAGCTCTAACCTGAGTGGGTGCACCTATTCTGTCATACCCTAGATGTTATCCCAATGAATTGGTATATAGAAATAGAGCTCCAAGATGGGATAGGTGTATGGGATATCCTGCATGAAGGATTCATGATGACATTTAGTTTTGAGGATGTGTTTGACACTAGTGACGAAGGGCTACAAGAGGTGAAAGCAACCATACTTAGGATACCACGGGATCCTTTAGACTTGATTTAGCCTAAATGGGCTACTCAGCTGAGTCGTGCACTCGAATGTTATAATGTAACTACTGAAGAGGAGAGTGAGGATCCACAAAAGATTAACATCCCAGAAACAGAAGGCCACTACGAGGTTCAAGGACCATAGATTGAGAACCTTGATATAACCACGTCGGTGAAAACTAAACAGGTGAAGATTGTTAAGGAGGAAGAACCCAAATTTGCGAAGATTGGAGACTACTGGGATGACACGATGGTGGATAAGGTTGTTGAAATAGTCCATGAATATCATGACTTATCCCCTACGATGTTTATGGATTTGAAATGAATAATCAGAGATCTAGGAGTGATGAAGATCACATTAAACCCCAACGCAAAGCCAGTTAAGCGAAGGCCTTACTGCCTAAATCTAAAACACAAGGAGAAGGTCCACTTAGAGCTAGATAAAATGCTAGCAGTAGGCATCATTGAGCTTGTCGAAGAGTCTGATTGGGTAAGCCCAATGGTCGTGCAAGAGAAGAAGTAGAAGGATGAGATAAGGATATGCGTGGATCTTAGAAAACTAAATGATTCTTGTGTTCATGATCCTTTCCCGACTCTGTTCACGGATGAAGTGTTGGATAATGTAAGTGGCCAGGAAGTGTATTCCTTCACTTATGGTTTCTCTAGGTACCACCAAATGAAAATCGCACTGGAGAATAGGAGAAATACAACCTTCATGACTGAGTGGGATTGTTTTCAATATACTGCAATGTCGTTCGGATTCAAGAATGCACCTGCAATATTTTCACGCGTGATTGTTGCGACATTCAAGGAATTTACCAATAAGTTTTTCAAGGTATATTTTGATGACTAGACTATATTTAGGCTAGTTAAGTGCCACGTAGAAAGCTTGCACCTGATGTTGGATACATGTCGAAGATACAGGATCATGCTCAACCTCAAGAAGTGTTTGTTTTTCATTACTTTTGGGAACCTATTGGGGCATGTGGTTTGCATACAAGGACCAATGGTAGACCCCACGAAGATCATGGTGATTCTAAACTTGGAAGCACTGAGGAGTGTGAAACAGTTGCGCACCACTTTGGGACATACGGGATATTACAAAATTTTATCAAAAGATATGCCTAGATTACCACGCCGATAGAAAAATTGTTGAATAAGGATGTCACATTCTGCTGGAACAATGACTGTAAGAAAATCTTGGATACATTGAAAGAAAAGATGGTTACCGCATTGATTCTAGTCTTCCCAAACTTGAAGAAAGAGTTTCATGTACATGTCGACGCATCATGTATAGCGATGGGGGCAGTACTAACACAGCATGGCAGAGAAAGCTTGGACCATCCAGCCACATTCGCAAGCCGCAGATTATCCAAAGTAGAGAAGAACTATTCTACCACTGAATGCGAGGGGCTATCTATTGTGTATGCACTCTAGAAGTACCGACACTACTTGCAAGGAGGCCAGTCTAAGATGTATACAGATCACTTTGTGCTGAAGTACCTGGTCAATAAGCCTGTGTTGGGGGGTGAATGTGTAGATGGCTCTTATTGTTGCAAGAGTATGATTTTGAAGTTGTTGCGAAGCCTTGATGATTGAATGCAAGACTAGACCATCTGTCGCGCATCGAAACAAGGGAAGAACCTACTAACTTGTAAGAAGGATTACTTGACCTGTAGCTATTTGTAGTGCGTGTCACAGATGGTCATTTCTAGGATATAATACACTTCTTAACAATAGGAACTATACCAAAAGGATACTCTGTCCAGCAAAAGAAGGAATTAGTGCTGCATGCGGCATATTTCTCTATCTTTGTTGGGCATATATACAAGATGGGGACTGATGAGATATTGTAATGGTATGTACCTTAGTTTGAACAAAGAATCATCCTTGCAGACACTCATGGGGGCACTGTGGGGTGGAATTATGTAGGGAGAGCATCCGCGTAGAAGATTCTACACACTGGGTTGTGGTGGCCGACCCTTCATCAGGATTCAAAAGCATATTGCAAGGCGTGTGATTTATATTAAAGAACAGGTAGGCCATTGTAGCGGGATGAAATGCCTTTGAATTGACAAATGGCATTGAAACCCTTTGAAAAGTGGGAAATAGATTTTCTAGGACACATTTAGCCACAAGGGAAGAGAGGAGGGAGGTACATTATCACTCTGATATAGTACTTGACTCATTCGGCAGAAGTGCAGCCAATGAAGGATTTCATGGGTGCAACTACCACAAAGTTCCTATTTGAACATGCACATATGTGATTTGGATGTCCATGGATCTTGATGAGTGATCGTGGTACACAATTCCTAAATGAGACGTTTAGCACACTAATGGGGGAATTTCAGGTGTATCACCAAAAGAGCACATTTTATCACCCACAGGATAATGGGATACTGGAGGCGTTCAAAAAAGTGCTTGAAAACGCACTCACCAAGGTTTGCAATGCTTAGCGAAGTGATTGGGACCGACGCATACCTGTAGTATTATCGGCTTATGGAACAACATGCAAAAAGCTAACGGGACAAACCCCTTTTAGGCTTGTCTATGGTGTGGAAGCCATAATGCCTATGAGATACATCATGGATTGTCTCTTTATAGAAATGTTCATAGGTATGATGGATCATGGAGCCCTAGAAGAGAGGCTCGCGTATCTGGATGAGCTTGAAGAGGAAAGATTTTTGTCTAGGTTTCACCAATAGGTCCAAAAGCAACTTCAAAAGGCATGGCATGTTCGACACATCAAGCTACATTTATTTAAGGTAAATGATCTAGTTTTGTTGTATGACAATAAGCTTGGCAAATTCCCTGGAAAATTTAGGATGCACTGATTAGGGCCTTATGTTATTAAGAAGATTACTGACAGAGGAGAAATATAGCTGGTCAAGTTAAATGGAGAACCCTTCCCAGGAAAGGTGAATGGCAGTCACTTGAAGCCATACACGAGCGACCCAACCATGTGACTAAATGAAGGTAGAACAATCCTAGTGCTCCAGGCAAATGAAAGGGGGCGTGGGACTATAAACTACACTGCCCGGGTTAGGGAGTTGTGCGATTTCAGGACTGTATGAAGTAGGAAAGTGTCACAGGGTTTACGACAATGCGAAGGAAACTGCGCTACTTGTGGAAATAGCGTGCAGGTTCACCAAAAAGTGATCGTTAAAGTCACTATGAATGATTTGATGGTTGGATTTTAGCCAAATCGGGTGAGTGGTAGGCATTTAAGATGAAATTTATGGATTAGATTCTTGAAAATCTACCGCCAATCTAGAATTAATGGGCCAAATTTGTGGGGAATGGTCAGATTTGAATTCAAAAGGCCTTATAAATGACAAGTGGTTCTCCAGTGACAAACACTTGGCATTTTGAAAATTCAGTGGTTGCACTAACACGTGTGTATCTATCGCATGAATTTTTAGGCTTTGAGTGCAATTTTAGTGTTTGAGAGATTATCGAACGAGACGAAAGACCTCCTAAATAGAATGATGTCGACACTTGAGGAAAACCTACATGAAATTGAGGTAGTAGAAGTTGCCCCAGAGAGTGCCGAAGTGGTAGTCGATGTCCATAAATCACTCAGGACACCGAGACTAAAGAAGGATAAGCAGACTATGCTACTAGTGCACATCTCACCAAGAAACCAATAGAGGACCAAGCTCACTATGCAAGAAAAGGGGAAGGCCATTAATCTGGAGGCAAATGAGGAAGAATATGAAGAAATTCTAGTGGATGAGGAGGATTTGGAAGTGGAAGTTGAAATCCAGGATGCAGACCCTAATACCAGGTTACTAGAATATGTTCCTCTGCGCAAGGGCAAAGCCAAGGTGCCAATGACATAGATGAGAGCAAGAACTCCATGTGAACTTCGATGCTCCCAGATGACATTATTTTTGACGGGCCACACTTAGGGTGGGTTCTTGTACTAAAGTTCAAAGATTTGGACCTTGCAGATCATAAGAAATCTCCACATTTAGCCATCGAGAAGCTAATGCACAGATGGATTGAAACAACTAATGGAACGATCAAATTGGAGTTGTGGACATGGCTCAGGGGTGTAGAGAAAGTCGAGCTGCTTAACTTGCTCTGGGTAGTGCATTACCACCGAGGCCTAGTGACCATATTCATCATGAGGTAGCTACTCTGCTTGGTGCATGATGGGTGTTTGTGGTTGGAGGAGCCCATTCCCATCATAAACCACTTGATCCATCGAATCACACAGCTTCCTTACTCAAGGGAGGATCCAACCAATATATCAGAAGGAAAACGTGGTGAGTTGGCCCTTACGTAAGCTATGAAGAAGAAATTCAAGTTGGAAAAGAAGAAGTAGGAATATGCCATCTCCAACATTAACAACCCTATAGTCAAGGTAGAAATGCAAATATTAGCATGGAAGGTGATACGAAAGTTCTGCGCAGACGAGGCCCGCGCCTGTGATTGGACTAGTAGCCCAATGCATTGAAGGAGTCCAGTTCAACTGGGTGAATTATCTATGCAACAAGCTCCTTGCGAACTATTGCGAGGCATAGGAGCAGGACAATATGTTCCACTACGTGTGGCTCTTGTTGTTGATTATGTTAGTGGCAGGGTAGCTTCTAGAAGACAACCAATTCCCTTCAGTTGTACAGGACCTTCTAGAGGCAGCGAAGTATGCTTCACTGTGTGTGACCAAGGATGTGCAATGCGCAAAAGAAAGCAAGATCTTTTGGATCTTGATGGAGATGAGTATTCGGATGGGGATCAAGGAAGCTGCAAAAAATTCGAGGGCGAGTCACAATGTTTGTGTTGGGGGCCTGTTGGGTATGGGATCCCCTAAGGGTATTTTTGGGGCTAAAAACCCATATTTTGGTCAAATTTTGTAACCTAAGTGTAAAGACTCTGCATTTTGTGGTTGCAAAGGGCATAGTTGTTAAAGAGTCATATGGTTGTCCGCCCTTATTTTGGAAATGTAATGTCCACTCTAAAAGAGCTAAGCTCTAAGTAAGTACAGAAATGAGAAAAGGAGAATAAGATGAAGAGATTCATAACTTTAGAGCAAGATGTCTAAGTCTTAGGTTGTAGCGTAGGTATAGGCTTTGCAGCTAAGTGTGCAGACGCCTAGGGTAGAAGTTTGCAGCTGAGTGCATGGACCCCTGCAGCTGAGTGTGTAGAGGCCTAGGGTAGAAGTTTGCAGTTGAGTGTGTGGACCCGTGCAGCTGAACGCACAGAGAGGGTCGAGTCTATAATTGTCTAGAATTATCAATAAAGAGAAGTATTCTACAATTTCTACATCTTAATTTTTTGTTTATGCATCTTGTTATGTTGGGTATGACTCTTGCTTATAATGCTTATATGATGCGTGAATGTATGTAAATGTGTTTTTTAAGTCAACGTAAGTAAGAACATTTGTTTACATGAAGCTAACTAAGATCGGTTATAGTATAAGTAAGACACTTAACCTAGTTTAATATATATCATAGTTCACTGACTTAGCAGTACAAAAGTCCCTGAGCTCCAGGTTAGGGCTGCACAAAAACCAATTGTACCCTTTTGTGAAGGTATTGAAGGGTGGCGCAGAGGGATAAGAAACCTGCGCGAAGGTAGGTATATCCGGAATAAACCGATAGCACAACCATCTCAAGGGTGTAGAAACTTTGTTCCAACATCCCCTCATACTGCTTCAGATGAGACTTCAATCCGCACTCTATGGTCTTATGCCAAAATGGGCAATAGTCTAGGGATTTGTTCGGCTAATTAACACTAAACCTAGGCCAACCCCCCTCAATCCAACAAAGGATAATAAATTATCACCAAAGTATTATGGTCCTTAAAAGGTGTTGCAAAAGATTTGTACTAGGGCATACAAATTGGATCTTCCTGCATCTTCCTGAGTGCACCCAATTTTTTGTGTTTCATGCTTAAAGAAGGTTATAGGTGACAAGCTCCTATTTCAAACAATATTTCCAGAACTTAATGATGAAGAGAAAATCATATTGGAACCTGAGGCAGTCACAAAAGAAAGAACTCGAAAGCTATGAAATTGATCAATTTTAGAGTATCTCATCAAGTGGAAGAACTTACACACTGAAGATTCTACATGCGAGGATGAGAATTTAATACAAAAGCATCTAGAATTACTCAAGCATTTAGGAAAACACTTTTTTGAAGAAGATAGGCATGTTAGTTCCCTATACTACTAGTGTATTCCCTCATTGTTATTGTCAGTGTAGCCACCTTATTTTTAATGTTGTGCCCATGTAGTCCCCACATTATTATTATCATGCCCTATAGAAGCCCACTATTGTTATTTTTGTGCCCTTACTATTGTGACCCCTTAGAGTCTTATATAAAGAAAGTAGGTTTGTCATTTGAGTCATCTGAGAATTATTCATTTATGTAATTATCGTAGTGGCTACAACTACCCTCCAAACTTTTAGCTCATGTGCAAATTTCAGAGCCTAACTCAGATCCTGCGATCGATTATCCTTGGTCACTTACTGGTAAGCTGATGATTTCAAGCTCCCCTCCTTGATCTTAAGAGTTGTTTGTGTTCTCATATTCATGCAGCATGTGTTATATTTGGTCATAGGGATTTTTGTTTGTCATGTAAAGGCAATGTTGTCTTGCTTCAAGGGAATTTTGTGCGCATGAGTGATTGTCATCACATAAAAATTTCTCACACTCACCTTATGCACTCACGTCACAAAGGTTGTTGCACCAAGAAAAGTATGTATTGTGTATTCTAGATGGTCTATGTGGTGTCACTAAGTGTCTATGTATGATCATAGTTGAGTCCTATCAAAGTTTACATATGTTTCAGTAATATCACACATAGCCATTTTCCTAAGCAACCTAGGTTCATCCATCTTCCCGGAACTATGCACTTTACTTCTGATACCATCACACTTCCCTCCTTATTGGCTGAAATCCTGTAGTGCGCAGAGACACCAACCTCTATTGTCTCCTGAAACCCCACAACTTGTAGAGACCCTAGTCAACATTGCTCTCCGTAAATGTGTAGAGTAATCTGGTAGCCAACACTACTCTCAAAAAATTCACAGAGAATTCCAGTTGCACTACAGTCATAAATTGCATAGAGGTGTCATCCCAGGACCCTTGCCCCGTAGCAGTGCCTTGAGCCTCGAATCTACGGAGTGTTGTGCAAGTTTTCTTGTTTGTCTTGCATGCAGAAACTATGTAGACAACCCTCCCAGGGCCTCATTCCTGCAACAGTCACTGTCTACTGAAATTGTGCAGATCTACCTCTCAGTGACTACAAGAAAAGGAGACATGTTGAAATCACTTCCAAGGAATTGAGGAGAAGGAACAAGGAACCAATCAATGGAAAAGATTAGGACCACATGCAAACCCCATCGGATACATGTTCGTCTTAAGGGTAAGTATGGTAACTAAAGAACATCTTTCAAGGTACACCTCTTAGTTGAGTTTGGAGGAATTCTTATCATTATCATATCATCCAGTCATCAGTAACATGCATGTGTGCAAACATGAAAAGTCATCTTATGTGTTTCTTCTACATGTCTTTCAATGATCTATCACAAGTGTCGCACTTGTCGCTTGCATCATTGGCTACTCACACCGATTATATGTTGTATTCATGGTTTGAGGTGTCTTGTCACCGAGTCATGTCTAATGGTTTTCACAAGGTCAAGTATCCACAAGTTCACTTGCTCACACATTTATTCATTTTGTTGAAATTCTGATGACCGGATATTATAGACATTTTTGGGCACTTCAACCCCAATCATAAATGTCCATAAAATGAGGGCTCCTAAGTCCAAAAAAGTGTTTCTTCACTACCTAAAGGAAGAAGGTCAGCTGATTACATCATCTCCCAGAAGTTCTCCACTAAAAACTGCTCAGAAATGGTCAAAACTGGACCATACTGAATACCCAATGCAGAGGGTGTGATGCATATCACCTTCCCAGTGTAAAGGGTGTGATGCATACTGAATGGCCTCTCTGTAGGGTGCAATGGGCGACAATGGACAAATGGCAGTGACAATTTGTGAGGTGGAAGATCATGGAATCTTCCAGAAGCTTTGCCTCTGACACTTTCCTCTCTGTTTTCGACCAAGGATGAGTAAGATATCATCAGTCTCCGAGTGGAATCAAGAAATATCAGAGAGAGGAAACTAATAAAAACCCCAAAAGATGACTCACCTCGCTACAATCATCTATATATGGATCCCTCATCACAGAGATCCAGAGGCTGGAATTTTGTATCTTGTAGAGAAGTGTTGTTGGTTTTTCGGTGAAACTTCATAGTGTTGGGTGATCTAAGCTTTACTTGAGGTGAATAAGGGCTTTCTTGCTGGAGGATGATGTCGGGTGAGAACATATGGTTGTAATCCTCTTGCTTTTCTTGATATTAATAAAGCTATTCAAGTTTTCCTCCATATTCTTGTGTGTTTGATTATATATGCATTTGTATGGTTAACACATATCTGGTCCTGTGTTATTTATGAATATAGATCTCTCTTCTTTGATAGTAGTATGTTTCTTTGATTACACAGGTTCTATTTGAAGCTGGGCAGATGAAGAAGAAGTGGCAAAGGTCTATCAGGAAGGAGACGAATCAAATAAGGAACCAAGTGCAAGACTAAGCTTGGTGTCCTTTGTTCCACTCTTATCTATTTTCATAAAGGAAAGTGAAAGTAGACTTTACTTGTTTGTTTCTAAGATAGCTACCAGTCTTAGTGGGAATAGCAGCTCCGAGTGGACACTATTCCCGATAACAAAATGGCGACTCCGCTCGGGAGTGAATAGATTGTTTGTTAGTCTATATTTGTTTGTTTTATAAACTTACAGACAGAGTCTGAAGTCAAGCCAGCTAGCCTTCGAACTGCATTTGTTATACAAATGCAAAGTAGATCAATGCTGCTTCAGTCTATCTTTGGGTTTTGTTTATGAATTAAACAATCGATCTGCAAAAATTCTAATTGCCCTAAGTGGTGGCTCTAGTAACCTCCTTATATCAACCTCTGTGATTTACATTGAGTGAACATCACTTACTCGGCCTAAATCCCTTAATTGAATTGCAAATTGTGAGCAAAAACTGGTTAAAAGTCTCACACTGGTACCATTGCACCATGCCTTTAAGGCAGTCTGAATGCATCACACTTCTCGTGTGAAGTAGGTGTGCTGCATACTAGTTTCCCTGTGTAATAGGTGCGATGGTCAGGGAAGGTTAAGTTTACCTTTAGACTTTGGTTCTTCCTTCACTATTTTCAGTTCTATTCAGGAGTTTTGTTGTATGTGGTAAGTATATCTCTGTGAAAACCCCCTTCTCTTACATTATTCCGCCTCCATTGTGAAAAGAAATGTAACTGTTTTTATGTATTGTGCACCATTTTCAATTCTCTTTTGCAGAGAAGTATCATAGTCGAACTGTCGTTTCTTAATCTGAAAGTGTCGTAAGTGTTGTTTTCAGTTATAGAAGAGAATCCCATTGTTCTTGATAGTCGATTATACTGTTAATATTGTATATGATTTTAATTAGTAGTTTTTAAAGTTTCGAAAGGAAATTTTCATTTCGAAATTTCAAAGTGTCTCCCTCACCTTCACTTTATTTTGAAAAGGAATTTGTTGAGTATTTTCGCTTTGAAAATAATTTAGATTTGCACTTACCTTTCTGATCATCATCATACATTAAGAAGGCTGAAAAAAATACATGCATGTGCATTTGCATTTAGACTGCTTGGTTTGATTTAGGACAGTGCATTCAGTGTGTGCTCTGTGCTCTTTGTTGAAAGACTCTCAACTTTTTTTCCTTAGTAGCTAGGATTTTCATTGCCAAAAGAAGATTAAACAGTTGTTTATCATCTTAGACTGCATTTTAGGAATTATATACACATCACGTGGTGAACCTGAAAGGAAAATTGTTAAGCAAGATCAACTTAAAATAAATTTAATGAATCTAACAATGCTTTGGAACATAACGCACAACATCTAGAGGTCTAGGCTAGAGACGTATTCCGGCGTCGTAAAACCTAGTAACTATTACTTTCAGTGTTGGTTGGGTGATTCCTCCACTCTGAGATGGCAAGTGCCAGTACAAACTTGTGCTCCCACGTACCGTCGAGTATATATTGGGAGACCACAATAGGCTACATCCTTTATCCTTAGGAAGTCGTGTCTGCCGCCCTATAAATCGCAATGCACTGAACACAACATTCGGGAAGATTGACTGCCGTACCGTAAAATGTATTTTGTAGTTTTGTGATTGGTTTGGTAATCCCCTATGCCTAGATTTCCAGAGAAGTCTATTTTGCTCCTTTTCAGACTCCTTAAAAGAAATGGTCCATCTGAGCACTTGTCACTTCATGCTCATTAAAAATCGAAGGCAGCTAGAGTCATCTTTTGTTTTTTCTCAACTCTTAAAAATTGAAAAAACAAGTTGTGTCAAAGCGTCTAAAATTCATTTAATTTGAAAACATTTTACCCTTTTATTTTGAGTTGATCTAGTAATTCACAATCGTGAAAGAAATTCAATCAAAACCCCGTTGTTCACGGAGACTTACGAGTCAACCATCGTTGACTCTGGAACCGAAACCATTATGGACAAAGAAAACTCGTTTGATTAGATCAAAGTCCCCTAGGTTGGTTGGAGCAAGTACTCTGACATCCTCAGAGACTCCGGTTACTCCGAACATATCTGGTATCCCTGCCTATACAAGAGAAATTCCACAGCAACAAAAGGACATTACAACTGATCCTAGTGTGACGGTAAACACTTCTATTCCTGAACTAGCTCCATCTACCGCTGATTCGGAAGGTGTTACTCCCCAACCATCTGCTGCTGCAGAACTTATATCTTCTTCGGCACCAGAAATATTTTACGGACCTGACAGTCTGCGTCTTCCTCCTAGATTGGTTGCCATAGAAGAGATTGTGGAAGATCCTCCATCTAACACTCCAACGCAACTTGGAGTTGGGAT
>APFE030083245.1:416497-448838 GCA_000404065.3 Pinus taeda
CAAAATAAAGTTGAAACAATTAATACACCGGGTCTATTACAACCTTTATCCATTCCAAGCCAACGTTGGGAGGAGGTTTCAATGGATTTTATCACAGGTTTACCCAAGTCTGAGGGAAAGAGTGTCATCATGGTGGTTGTTGACAGACTTACCAAGTATGCACACTTTTGTGCATTATCACATCCATTTAAAGCCAGTACAGTTTCTAGTGCATTTATGGAAACAATTCAAAATTACATGGAAACCCAAAGATTATTATAAGTGACAGAGATCCTATTTTCACTGGAAATGTTTGGACAAAATTGTTTTCTTGTCTTGGTACTCAGTTAGCTCATAGCTCATCTTATCATCCTCAATTGAATGGGCAAACTGAGATAGTAAACAAATGTTTGGAAGGATATCTTCGTTGCTTTGTATCTAATAAACAGACACAATGGGTCAATGGTTGCCTCTGGCTGAATGGTCGTATAACACTTCCTTCCATACAACAACAAAAATGACCCCATTTATGGCACTTTATGGGTATCAGCAACCATCCATCACATCATATTTAAGAGAAAATTCTAAGGTTCAAGCAGTGGAACATCACATCGATCATCAACGACAAGTCCTCCAACTCTTAAAGGATAACCTCGTGTTGGCACAGAATAGAATGAAACAACAGGCAGATCAAAATCACAATGAAAGAAGTTTTGATGTAGGTGATTGGGTATTCTTAAGGCTAGAACCATATAAGTAAATGTCCCTCAAGCAAGCTAAGAAGGATAAGAAATTATCACCAAAGTATTATGGTATGTACAAGGTGTTGCAAAAGATTGGTACTATGGCATACAAATTAGAGCTTCTTGCAGCTTCTCGATTGTACCTAGCTTTCCATGTTTCATGTTTAAAGAAGGTTATCGGCAATAAGCTCTCAGTTCAAACAATACTTCTAGAACTTGACGAGGAAGGAAAAATTATGTTGGAACTAGAAGGAGTCACAGAAACAAGAACTCAACAGCTACGAAATCTATCAATTTTAGAGTATCTTATCAAGTGGAAGAACTTATCTGTTGAAGATTCCACATGGGCGGATGAGAATTTTATACCGAAGCATCCAGAACTACTCAAGCGTTGAGGACAACACTTCTTTGAAGGAGAGGGGCATGTTGGGTCCCTATAATACTAGTGATTACGCCATTACTATTGTAGTTGTGCCCCTAATTAATATTGTTGTGCCCCTATTGTCCCCATATTGTTATTACTGTGCCCCATAGAATCCCTCTATTGTTATTTTTGTGGCTTTATATTATTATTATTGTTAGGTCGGCTGGGTTATATTGTGACTCCTTAGAATCCTATATATAGAAAGGAGGTTTTATCATTTGAATCATCCAAGAATTTTTCATTTATGTAATGTAAAGGAGGTTTCCCCCTCGAAGAGGCTGAATTCTAAGTTGTTGATCTATCTTTTCTATCTTTTCTTGAGATGGTTTCATAACAAAATGGTAAAAACATATGTTCCTAATCAACTATTGGCTGAATGGTTTATTAAGTCTTTGTTACCTTCTATTACAGAAGATGTGTCAAAGGGAGGAGTCGTCACTGAAGAGCAAGTTATTGCTCGTGCACAATATCTAGACTTGATTTATACTCAGTCTAGTACGCTCTACGATAAAATCCCTGATGCTCCTAGACCATAATTTTCTGTTCCTTCCCCTCCTAAATCAAACAAAGACTCTCATGTCAGTGATGGCGTGATAGGTACGACAAGCACTAAAACCGTAAAGCCTACGTTGAAAAAGGCCCGCACTGTTTCGAGTCAAAACACAAATGAGGAACTTCTAGCCTTGGAAGTAAATGCCGTGTCGATAGACAAAGGCAAAGAACCCAAGCAACCGAGAGGCAAGAAGAAAAAACAAGGGAAGAAGAAGAACCAGGAGGACTCATCTCCTAAAAAATCTTCTACAAACCCTTCTGGGGATAGGAAACCAAAAAGTCCATGCCATATATCTGAGGAGGATCACCGGACCAGAGAGTGTCCATATAAAGATGAACTTAGAAAATTCTTCAAAAGTTGAAAAACCTCGGCTGTATTGACTGATCCATTTCCAAACCCAGGAACAAATCTGGTTGCCCTCGAAAATGCTTCCCCGTCCCAAGTGCTAATGTTGTCATTTTCAACGCAACTGAATGATGCTCCCATATCGACAAGGAGTAAAGATTACGGGAATCCACAGATGTTGAACAAAAAGGATAATGATCAACCTAGTAGTTCAACAACAACTTCGACCGAAGTTGTGCCACGCATCATTCCTGAATTAACAATAAAACCACCAAAGGGAGTAGTACACAAATCGACGTTTAATCCTCATGCCAGAGCAGCACAAAACTATAGTATAGTGGAGGATTTAGCCCAATCGCCCTGCGCAATGTCGACTCTTGAGGTACTGCAAAATTGCCCCTCCCAAAAGCAGGCTTTATTATCAGCAATAGGTGGGATTGACCCAACGGATTCCAATCTTGTATCTTTTAATCACAAAGTATACGACCCTCAGTTACTAGCTCAACTAGCTTTCCTCATTCAAGTGAAAGCCCTCAACAAAATTGTTCATAGAACAATTATTGATGAGGGGGCATCCACATGTATCATGTTGATGAGTTGCTAGAAAATTCTAGGGTCTTCATCCTTTTCGTGATCACCGACGACATTAAAAGAATTTGATGGACGAAATTAAAAGCATTTGGGGGGAAAAACAATAGAAATTGATGTTGAAGTCATCGATGGAAACCTCGATTACAACATCAAACTGGGAAGACCCTAGATATATGCCATGGAAGCCATTGTGTCGACCTACTTTAGGAAAATTTTGTTTCTTTCCCAAGGAGGAATTACAATCATCAACCAACAAACTTTTCTACCCAACAGTTCGTAAGTTACGGGAAGCATTCTAATGATCCATGGAAGCCCTAATGCACTTCAAAATATCGGAGTAGGCCTACTAAAAGACCCCACATTAATGGGAACTTTTACCCTATTGCCTCCAACCAATTTGGCCGAAGTGGCTAATGTAGGAACCTCCAATATGATATCTTCCATTCAAAAGATGTCAGAAAACGACGTTAAAATGGATCATCTATAGGTATTGCCTCTAACCCCACTGGAAATATTATAGCAATCAATGTTTTCAGCATGGGAGGCAAACCCGTATCAACGCTCATCAAGCGGTTGGATAGATAGGTCTAAAGAATATGGCACCCCTTCAAATCCTTGGTCGCAAGTACACTCTACAGATGAAGGAATCATTCAAGCGATGATGATTGACGAGGCACCATGGGAAGATTACCACCATCATTCCCATCTTCTGAACCCAAAAGAAGATAATTCCAGCAACCTAGACCATCCTTCAGTATTTGACTTTCTGATGAATACTGTGAATACGGTGGATTCCGAGAGAAACCTATCCAATATTCAAGAGACTACCACCATAAATATCTCAACCAAAATAGATGTTGTAGAGAATATTCATGTCGACAACTCTTGTTCTTCTTCAGAACTGGAAATATATAGCGCTCTCTTTCGTGAGTTTAGAGATGTCTTTGCTTGGTCATATGATGAAATCTCAGGTATTGACTCCAGCATAGTTGAACATGAAATTAAGATGTATCCAGATGTAAAACCAGTACGACAACGGCTACAGCAGGTGCACCCCAAGAAAGTTGTTGCCATCAAGGCGGAAGTTGAAAAACTCCTCCATGCTGGTTTTATTTACACAGTTCCTCTGATCGATTGGGTATCGAATATTGTTCTTGTGATGAAGAAACAAGGAACGATTAGAGTGTGTGTCGATTACAGGGATGTAAATCAAGCTTGTCCAAAAGACAACTACCCTACACCCTTTATTGACCAGATAATTGACGAATGCACGATGTGAAATCTTTTCATTTATGGATGGATTTTCTGGGTATAATCAAATAAATATCTGCCCACAGGACCAGTCAAAGACTACATTTATTTGTCCGTGGGGCACATTTGCATATCGCAAGCTACCCTTTGGTTTAAAGAACGCAGGGGAAAATTTTCAGAGAGCAATGAACTATGCTTTCCATGACATCAAAAACATCGTTTAACCATAACTCGACGATTTTCCATCTCATTCGCAAAAGCAGACCGATCATCCGCAGCATTTGAGAGCGATATTTCTACGTTGCCCACACTACAAGATACGACTCAACCCACACAAATGCGTGTTTTGTGTCAGTTCTAGTCATTTACCTAGCTTCGTGGTCTCAAAGGATGGGATTCGTCTCGACCCATGCAAGGTTTAGGCAAAATCGATTTGCCTCCACCTTCAAACTTGCTTCAGATTCAGAAACTCCAAGGGAAAGAAAATTTCCTCAGGAGGTTCATTCCAAATTACGCCGAACTAGCTAAAGGTTATACTCGTCTATTGAAAAAATAAGTACCCTTCATTTGGGATCAGGTCACGCAAGCTTCCTTTGATGCTTTAAAGAAATCTCTAATGAAAGCGTCATTAATGTATGCTCTTGATTATCAAAAAGACTTTAACCTGTATCTGGCTACAGCGGATACAACCATAGCAATGGTTTTAGTTCAAGGGGATAATGGAATTGAACATCCTATATATTATTTAAGTTGAAACTTAAATGATACGGAAATGAAATACTCCTATGTTGAAAAGCTAGCCCTAATGGCTATTCACGCGATACAGAGATTTCAACACTATGTCCTCTTCAGAAAAACTACCATTTTATCAGATTGCAACCCCATGAATTATATATTGTCGCGACAGTTGCTGGGGGAAAATATTCAAAATGGATAGTGATTTTACAATAGTTTTATTTGGAATTCAAAAAATCAAAATCAAAGAAAGCCCTGGTATTCACGGAGTTACTATGTGATCTCCCATCATCACCCAACGATGCAACATCTGAAGAAGCAATCATGGATGAAAATTTGTTTATGATATCTTCAAGCGATCCGTGGTATGGAGATATAATCATCTATCTCCAGACACAAGCATATAGGTCTAATACCTCATGCTCTGAACAACGACGGATTTGATACCAAGCGAAAGACTACGTGATCGTCGGTGATACCCTTTACCGTCATGGTATTGATATAGTTCTGCGGAGGTGCCTCACCCATGAGGAGGCCAAAAAAGTCCTTAATGATTGTCATTAAGGCGCATGTGGGGGGCATCAATCTAGTTATGCTACGGTGCAAAAAAATTTGCGAGCAGGATACTTCTGGCCAACAATGTTCAAAGATTGCATAACCGTAGTTAGAACTTTCCATGCTTGCAAAATGTTCGATAGAAAAACCAGAAGAGCACCCACACTGCTGCAACCAGTAGTTGCTGTTGGGCAATTCACAAAATGGGGCATATATTTTATGACATGTAACCCCACCTCGGCCAGGGGGCATAGGTATATCATAGTCGCGGTAGACTATTTTACCAAATGGGCCGAGGTGATGCCTACATTAAACAACAACGGCGAAATGACTGCCCTTTTCTTTTTTAATCACGTAGTCTCCAGATTCGGTGTTCCACAGGCCATAGTTACAGATCATGGATCGCATTTTCGCAATCACATGATGGTTGAGTTGGCTTCCAAATTAGGATTGTCCCACGACAGCTCTACTCTGTACTATCCGCAAGCTAACGGATAGGTTGAGGCAATCAACAAGGTCCTGAAGCGCATGCTGCAAAGAATGATCGGAGTCCATAAATGGAATTGGCACCTAATCCTGTACTCGGCCTTGTGGGCATACCAGACATCGGTAAGAAATGCAACCGGGTTTACACCTTTTCAACTCGTTTACAGTCTAGAAGCAATCTTACCAGTTCAATGTGAAATCTCGTCCCTCAAACTCGCAGTCGACCTTCTCCCCGGAACTTCAGAAGAAGAGGCTCATTTCTTGGCAAAAAACAGGCAAAAATCAATGAGAAATCTATGCAAAAAGTTTCCTTCTTGCACCCATCGCACCCCAGCAAGTGTACTAGGAGCGATGCATATTGACTAGTCAGTGAGAAGGCCAGTATGCATTGCACCTTGCGATTAAGGAAAGGTGCGATGGAGCCAGGGTGAGTTGTTCAAACCCTAGAGGCTCATGAAAGCAAGGAAACAAGCTCAAAATTCTAAAAGAAAAGAATGCAATTGAAGAGCACAAGTTTAGCTCCTACCTGGTCCACACGGCATTAAGAATCATCCACAGAATCTCCCAGAATCAGCCAATGAAAATCAGGGGGGAAAAGAACCTCCAGAGCTCCAACAAACCAAGTTCAAATGAAATGGTAAAATGAGAGGTAAAAGTAACTTTTAAATTACTATTCACGTAATTCAAGTAAGATATTAGTGTTCTTAATTCATTTATCAAGCATATATTTTCATTTCTAATCAGTTTGATGATGCAGTTGAACAGGTAGTACAATCTTTGAAAGAACAAAATGCTAATGGTGAATCAAAGAATCAATGACCATTATCACGAGCAATTTTAACGTGGAATTCAAGCTCGTTAAAAAATAAACATAAGCAATGAGCAAATGTTTCCCCCAGAGTTTAAGCTCGTTAAAAAATGAACCAGTAAATAACCATTGTGAATGCCTTATCGTCAGCTTTTGAGCCTTGGTCATGTTCTCATCATCACCTCCACTCTGTTTTTTGGCTGATCATTCACCTCCATTTGATTGTTTACCCTTTCAAGGAACATCTACGAAGAGTGATTCTATTAGCCATCCTTGTGACACTGCCATGATTAGAAAATTCCAAACCTTACCTGGAATTAGCTGCTACCCAAAATCATCGCTTGTTCCTCGAAAACGAGTCTCCTTTAAGCTCTTTTCAACTGACTCGTAAAATATGAAAATATTGCCGAGCAATTAGCCTCTCTGGCTCATTAAATTCATCGGAAGTGCTATCCCTCCTCTAGATTTTAATCTTTTTGGACTTGAGGGATTATTACACAAAAAGATCGAGCGCTTGTCTTGTTCGGCTTGTTAAAACTATCGAAAATTCATCCCTTTCGTATTATTTTATGATTTTTTGGACTTAAGGGATTATATGACGAAAAAGAATCTTTGTAGTTTCCTTTCCATCACTTTCAGACTCTTTAAAATTGAAAACGACCGAGTTATCTTTGTCGTTAAACTTGTTAAAACCGAATAGCGACAAACTCATCAAAATGGAGGAGAACGAGTTTAACTGTCGCTAGGCTCGTTAAAATATAGCGACAGGTTCGCCCGAGGGGCAGATTATAGAACAAGCATATGTTATCCTCCTCAAGCTTGGAAAAAATAAAGAGGTACTGGTCAGCAATGACTGGGGAAAACTGGGAAGAAAACTTGAAAAAACTTTATTGGTAACAAGTCGCTCTTGAACATGACACTTTCCTTCCGCATCCGAGCCGGGTTGGGTTGTTCCGTTCACTGGTAATATCACCATTGGTCTGTCACATCATCCATATTTGGGGTTAACACTACCAATCCATCTTCAGTGTCGCCGATATGTTCAAGAGAAGTCATTCGGAAAATTCACCTGTGTCTCACCCGCTGCAATACATTCACGCTCCATTCTTTCATGACCGCCACCCTGAACACTGTATCATCAGATCGTTTTCACCTCCAAAATAATTTTCTTCGTTTCGTGTCGTAGATGTGGGATTCATTAAGGCCCTCCTCCGATGGGTCACTTCTTGTCGACATCAGCTCATTATCCAAGAAGTCAACCTAGGAACAACCCTTTCAGTACTTTGAAGCTTGCATGCCTCAATGGCAAGTTTCTCACTTTCGGCGACAGGTTTACATTAATGGCCTTCGACCGAGATATTTTGCGTGTTGTTCGACGCCAAGTCCTTTTTCAGACCACGCGAATTTTACTGTAGTACCTTGAGGGTCATTTTCATTATTGGTGATTCCTCTTGTGCTTGTTAACAGCTTACATCATTGGCTGGTAATCAGGAGATGTCTTTCCATTTTCGACTCCAGAACATTTTTCACATGGATCGACTTGTACTCCGAGTGAAGATTGAACGAGTTTTGAAGACCCTAGATCTAGTTTCATCCATCCGGGCTATGATATATTCAGGAATATAAAGACATCAAATGTACATCATTTCCGAACAGATGATCATCCAAATCAAAGGATGATGAGTCTGAATCATCAGTCTGCCACACAGACGATTATCTGTCCTATGTACATGAAATTGAATTTATAAATCTGAGCATGGGAATGCTTCCTCTGCTAGATCATGAAAAATGTTGTGAAGATAATGTATTGTATTGTATCTTATTATAGGTCGCCTCCCAGCTCGAAAAAATTTCGGATCCTCATGGTAAAGCATTTCACCCGACATCAAAAGATTAATGACCTCATGCTTTAGGGGGCAACTGTTATAGACATTTTTTGGCACTGCAACCCCAATCATAAATGTCCATCAACTGAGGGCTCCGAAGTCCCTAAAAGTGTTGCTTCACTTTCTAAAGGAACAAGGTCAACTGATTACATCATCTCCCAGAAGTTCTCCACTAAAAACTGCTAAGAAATGGTTAAAACTGGACCATACTGAATACATAGTGTAGAGGGTGCGATGCATATCACCTTCCCAGTGTAAAGGGTGTGATCCATACTGAATGGCCCCTATGTAGGGTCCGATGGGCGAGAATGGACAAATGGCAGGGACAATTTGCGAGGTGGAAGATCATGGAATCTTCCAGAAGCTTCCCCTCTAACACTTGCCTCTCTGTTTTCGACCAAGGATGAGTAAGAGATCATTAGTCTCTAAGTGGAATCAAGAACTATTAGAGAGAGGACATTAATAAAAACCCCAAAAGATGACTCACCTCCCTACAATCATCTATATATGGATCCCTCATCACAGAGACCCAGAGGCTGGAATTTTGTATCTTGTAGAGAAGTGCTATTGGTTTTCTGGTGAAACTTCATAGTGTTGGGTGATCTAAGCTTTACATGAGGTGAAGAAGGGCTTTCTTGCTGGAGGATGATGCTGGGTCAGAACATATGGTTGTAATCCTCTTTCTTTTCTTGATATGAATAAATCTATTCAAGTTTTCCTCCATATTCTTGTATGTTTGATTATATATGCATTTGTATGGTTAACACATATCTGGTCTTGTGTTATTTATTAGTATAGATATCTGTTCTTCGATAGTAGTATGTTGCTTTGATTACATAGGTGCTCTTTGAAGCTGGGCAGATGAAGAAGAAGTAGTAAAGGTCTATCAGGAAGGAGAGGAATCAAATAACGAACCAAGACCAAGACTAAGGTTAGTGTCCTTTGTTCCACTCTTATCTATTTTCATAAAGGGAAGAGAAAGTAGAATTTACTTGTTTGTTTCTAAGATAGCTACCAGTCATAGTGGGAATAGCAGCTCTGAGTGGACACTATTCCCAGGAACACCGGATCACCCTCCAACAGTTGGACATTCGTTGAGATGCATTGCCTAGTTTTAGTCTTTAGTGATCATGTGTTGTTGTCCTGAATTGCGCAGATCTTGAGGATGTCTCCCAGGCAGCCTACACTACGCAACATTGTAATTCACTGGACTAACTATCACCCAGAACAGGGCAGAAGTTTCTCAGTAGGCCATTTCAATCTGTGCTGGCTGAAAGCACATCAACCAAGCCTCCAAATTGTCAACCAAAGAGTCTGACAAGACAGTGACCTTGGGACTCACTCCCACAAAAAATTTCATAAAAGCTACATAACATGCCCACTCCCTCAAAATATTGTGCAATTTTTCGAGCCAGTTAGTCGGTCTGATGCTCACCCAAAAATTGCACAATTTTCATGAGCAGTCTCCCAACTGCCTAGCCTCTTGCTCAGCTCAGAAACTATGATGGGATGTTTAGGAGGCCATCCTCCCAGCAGTTGTGTATTTTTTTTAGCAGACTCCTAAAGCCCATTTCCAGCTTCCCAAAAAAATTGCGTAATTTTTCCAAGAAAGCCTTTTGCATTCTGCTGCCATCTCCTCGAAGAAATTGCGTAGTTTTTTCAACCAACCCCTCTGCCGCCTGCACTTCCTCCCTGAAAAAATTGCACAGCTATTCCTTCTTGCCAAGCCAAATCCCACAAACAACCACTGTTGGTTAGGATTTTCTATCCCATTCTCCCAGTGACCTCTGTGTAAATTTCATGGGTAGTGCCTAAAGCCCAAATCCCAGCTTGAAATCTACCTTGCGCAATTTCAAGAGCCTTTTCCTCTCTTCCGATCCCTTGCATCTGAAAGTGAAGGATAATGCATCATGGTAGACTAAACTATTTCTCGATTTGATGTTGTCTCATCATGAGTGATTGCAGATATATGTACATAGATGAGACAAGACACGACAACAAATAGGATGAACAAGGAGAGCACATGCAAGGATATTTGTTCACAAATGGATGAACAAGGAATGCATGCAAGGAGATTTGTTCATGAATCGATGAACAAGGAATGCATGCAAGGAAATTTTTTCTAGAATGGATGAGCACATAAAGCATGTCAAAGTACAAGCAGAGGAACATGCACTTGAAAGCATCAAGTGAACACCAATACTGTCGAAGACTCCACACACCTTGTCATGCAAAGGTGAAGCTATGATACAACAAGAGCACATCCATCACTCATCAGCACTACGACTCAACATGGACACCACCACCAGCATGAACATACCAGCACTATCGTGTCAAGTCATGTCATGATTCATATTGGCCACATGACTAGTGTGGGCCACACTATTGTATTTCAATGTAATGTAACATGGAAGTCCAAGATACCCACATGTAAATCTGCAGGGTCATGTAAATTTGAAGAGTTATGTAAATCAAACAGTCCCAAGGGCTAGTTTTACCCTTGGCTATAAATACCCCTCATTTGTACATGAAATGGACTTTTTCACCTTGGCTCCTCCCACATAGACTTAAGAGTCTCTAATATTTTCTTTGAGGAGCGAGCAATGGCTCTAATGCCCTGCTTATGGCATTAGTGATTTATTGTGTAATGATGTGTCTTGCAACATTCACTTAATTTAGAAACCTATTAACAAGCCAACATGTTTTGACACATGTCTTGTAATTGTTTGTAGGACTATTCTTTGGACACTTGTAATGCATTTCGCTTTAACTTATGTTAAGACAGTTGAACTATTTCGGTTGTTCTAATACATATATCTATGAAAAGTTGTTGTATAAGTTGTTAATGTTTTCTTCCTCATGTGGAATGCCTTGTTAGACATGTTAGAGCCTACATCTACCTCAGGCTAAGAAAGGTAGGATCTAGGTAGCTAGCCCCACCAGGTCGGGAGAGGGCTCTCCCCTATCAGTCTCAGCAAAGATGATGAATGAGGCTTGAGCTGACTTATGCGAAGACTAATTTTAGGCTAGGCATTTGTGCAAAAGAGTTTGATTAATTTTGATAATGTTTTGTTGGCTCAAATGGAAAGGCAGATTTTGGGTCTGGGGAATGAGGCTTAGTTTTGCAGAGATCTCAATGGGGCAAGCTAGGAAAATTATTTGATATTTCAAATTGAATGAAATGGAGAGATTTAGACAAATGACGCGTTGAAAGAGGGCAAGAAAACCTCAAGGATCCTCTTCAAAAAACTGAAAACATAAATAACTAAACAAACCCTAGGTAGAGCACTGCAATTTGAATGGATTCTACCTTTATCCTTGTTTGTTTTAGATAAGATGAAACAAGAGAGAGAATGGCATACATAAAACACATGGAAACTTACACTTATAGAAGGAAACACAATATCAAAGCAAAATGCCACATGAATCCCATAGAGTGCTACAAACCCTGGTCTATTCCTTAGCCAAAGCTGTTGAAAAATGTAGACAATGAAGCTCCAAGCTTTCTCAAAAGTCAAACCTTTGTTACTGAATAAAAAATCACAAGATATAGGCTAACAAACACTCATCCTAGCCTGTAGGCGTCGATCTCATAAGTTTAGGAGCTATTCCAACAAATTCTAAACTGAGAACTAAAAGTTAGGCAGTGGAACAACTTGCCTCTAAAAACTAGGGAACTGATTCATTCAGTTGCAAACTACTTTTTGATGGATGAATCTACCTCTATGACTGAAAATTTAACATAATTGCATCAAGATACATCAAATTAGATTAAAATATATCATGATTTTGATATTAAGAAGGAGAAAGTCAAATTGTTAAGAAATTAGGCGAAAATAGAGTATTTTTGGTCAAACTGAGCAAAATTTCCCCAATGCGTCGTGCTGATTTCCCTATGCATAGAGCCCTTTTACATCTGCTTTTAGAGGCCTTCCCGGTGTCCAAATTTACTCCAAGTATGCTTGTTGGAAAGGTCTACCTATCTATCTTCTATAACAAGTGGAATTTTTGAATTTGGAATCCATTTTCCCCTCCAAAACTAAGTTCTCCAAACATTGCTTCCTGTGTGTCCAAAAAGGGGCAGAAAGGTCATTTTTGGGGTGTTTTTGACCTTTTTGGGTGCTCAAAACATATCAAAATTTCTTGGCCATTGGTGGCATGCATATTTCTCCATGCAAAATCCAAAAATGTTTAGTTTTCCTCAACAGTATGCCTCCAAGAAAAGCGAGCACCAAGTGGTGCGTCGCATTGGGCAGAAAATCCTCTGTTTTGGCCCAAAAATTCCAAAATTGAAAAAAGTGTCCCAAATTTTTTGAAGTTTGTGTTGAGTGTTCTCCATAAAGTTCTGTGTTGGGCCAAGGAAGCGTCAGCCAAGATCTGAATTCTATCTTTCTCATTTCGCTTCCTCGACGCCTTCTTCAACTTGGCCTTCAAGTTTCTGATTCTTGCCTTGCAACTTTTATTTCTCGCCAAGTAATGGTAGGCCATATGCCTCAACATTGTTTTCTCCCTATTAGCCTTCTCTAGAAACCTTTCTAAGTGGATATTCACTCTCTCAAGCCAAGATTCTCGATCAGCATTGATTTCTTGCTCAAGTGGTGTCAGCTTCACTTTCCTCCTCTTGGCAGCTTGGCGGTTTTCTCGTATGTTTTGCAGCTCCATAATGGTTTG
Organism: Pinus taeda; assembly: GCA_000404065.3. Lineage (NCBI taxonomy): Eukaryota > Viridiplantae > Streptophyta > Pinopsida > Pinales > Pinaceae > Pinus > Pinus taeda. The sequence continues at coordinate 429,525 of APFE030083245.1, forward strand.
CTGATCCTCTAGCTACTTGTTTCTTTGCTCTAGGTATTTTATTATCCACTTAGCTCTTTCTAGGTTGAGGGAAAAATCATTGATGTTCGCCTATTTCTCTTTGATGATCTCATTGAGCTTTGAGTTTTATGGGCCCAAATCAGTGTCATCATCTTGAATGAGAATGAAATATGTCTCCTGCTCTCCTGAAGGCCCCTCATCATGTAATGGCTGCTTTCCCTTGTCCTGATCCTATTTTGATGATGGAGGAAGTGAGACCCCTTCCACCCCGGGTGTAGATAATACTCTCTTTACTGTTGCAAACAACCTTCTAGTGCCCTTTTGATAGGTGGCAAACACCGGCACACTAGCAGTCTATGTCTCATCACTCTCCTGTTGATGGGAATGTCCACCTGTCTCATGAAAAGCTTCTGGAGGTACTTGAGGAGAGGTGAAGACCTCATGAGAAATGAAATCCTCCCATGAGATGTTTTGCAAACCAAGCTGATGCATGACCACAATCTTGATTAGTGAAAAATGGTATATGTTGTTATACTGCTATGAGGAGTCTTCCTTTGCACTAGGGTGGTCACCTTCTCAATATTTCGGCACATGAAGTAGGGGAGATTCATCATTCTCACTGCTCTCCAACATTTGGAATGCCATTTGCTAGAGAAATAGATTCAGATGTCAAGGTGAATGTCACACCTACTAGAGTGACTTGGCCATTATGTAGATGACGGACAAACAACCTGGCCAACTCATGATGGTACCAGACTCTCGTAACCATCTCATAGAATTGATATCAGGGTTGGTGTTGAAAGCACGTGATAGCAAGAGGGTAGGCTTGTAGCTCGGCAAGTGAAGTAGGCTCCTCTCGTATATGTTTACCACCCTTGTGAGGTATCCTTGGTGCATGCATTTCTATAGGAGAGTCACTGTGTGTCTCTTCATCTCGGTCATAGGAAGGATCAGATTCCATGTTTGCCAAATGTTTGTGTTGTCTTAGATGGGTATGAAGAGATTTTAGGTGTCTTTGAGCTTTTGCTACCAAGTAAATGAAAATTAATGAGGGACTATGAAGGGAGAGGGTAAGAGGGGTTTTGGGAATGTTGCTGACTAGAATTTGGGGAATAGAAGGGTTTTAGGGACCGTTTTTAGGCTTTGGGATAGCAATTAGGGTTTGGGAATTTTGTAGCTAGGGTTTAGGATAGCGGGAATTGGTGATAGGGGGTGAATGAATTTAGGGATATGGGGATAGTGGAATGAGTTAATGAAACTAGAAAAGAAGTTAGGGAATCAAAGGGTGAAGGACTGATGGCAACAAAAATGCATCTACAAACCCTAAGCAGTTGTTTTTTGAGAAAAAATTGCAAGGAGGTAAGGTTTGAAATTTTTTTCACTAAATCATCATAAACATCTTAAGAAACACATTCATTGGCATTGGAATATTTTTTGACTTACTTTGGACAGGTGGAAGCCGAGCTAATTTAACATTTAGATGAATTTCATGGTGAAAATGGCTTGCAGCTCTATGCATCGTGCCAAGCCTATTGTATGCACTGCGCCAATATATTTTTTTACACTATGAATGGCAGCCCAATGCGCCATCCCAACCCTATGTGCCGCACTGCTGACCCAATGTGCCGCTCCCCTGAATATAGAACTATTTGCTGCAATTCTCCTACCACGAGCTTGCTCTAAGTTTCTCTTGCTCTTTTGGATGCAGATGAGTCTTTTAAACACAAGAAATGGCTTATATACAAAATACCTTAATTTTTGACTCATAAAACCCACTTTTGTAATGCTTACATTTGACACTTTCTTTCCAAACTCTGTTTTTAGGCAGTTTTGTTTTATTTTGCCTTTGATTAACTGAATGACTTGACTTTTTGTTTGCCTTGCAGGTGACGAAGATGCTAAAGCTTGGCAAGGTGACCAGGGTTGCCACTGAGGCTGTTACATATGAAAAATTGAAATTACACTAAATTATATACATGAAAACATAGAATACTATGTTTTTCCTCAAAACAGGGTTTTGAGGAAAAATACATTTATGAGCATATGATTATGGAATTTATTGGTACTGGAACTTCATTCAACCTCCTCATGCACCTACTAACCGTTATTGAACATTTTGAAGACCTTTTTGATGAAACCCTAGACCTAATGAAGCTGAAACCCTAAAAATGACCCTTGTAGATTTAAAGACAAAAAATGACTGCGGATGATCTTGACGAATGGAAATGGGCCAACAGGTAAAGGGCATGACGGAAAATGTACAACAAGCCACTATCGTCAGATGATCCATGCTCCTAATGAAATGCAACTTACTGAGCGAGACACCTAATATGAAATGCAACAAGAGAATTTGATCACTGATGGAGGGATGAAGATACTGACACGAACAGGACACTAGACATAACCATTCCCATAAAATTGTTATAACGATTGTCACACTCGTGTGGACCACTCCATTGGGTGTTGTATGTGCTATCTGCTCATAATGTGTTTGTGACTTCTGCATCCGTGTGGACTACTCCGATGGAAACTGTGCATGTCATATTGTGTTGTGTGTCTCTAATAGAGTTGGGAATCTTCCCTTTCGACTAGAGACTCACATGAATCCTCTCCCTCTACAGTGAAAGAACCTTGAAATAAGTAACACTAACACTCACCAGGCACATGAAACTCACTGTTTGAAGACAAAAAATACCACTCTCATGTGATGACAAGAAAGAGGTAAGGCATATCTTTAAGAAAATGGCAACTAGGCCATCATACCAGATGGGAATCCTACACCAAATGGTGTGAGGCCTAGTTGTGACTTCATATCTGGGAGATCCCTTCAATGTTGGTGGGTCAAACACCTTCAACAGTAATGTAAAGTAGGCTTCCCCCTCGAAGAGGATAATTTTTAAGTTTTTAATCTATCTATTTTTTGAGTTTGTTGCATAAAAAATTTGATTTCTAAGTTTATTTCACATTCTTCCTCCTTCATGAGTATACTTACTAATTCATCAAAAATGGGGCCCTTATCCCTTTCTTCAAGAGCTATGATGGACATTTGTTACTCATATAGTATTCCATTTAAGATTATAGTGAATATGCCAGCGTTTGATACCATTTCTCCTATATATCTAACTTCATCTTTAATGGCATAATTCTTGAAATAAAATTACTAAGTAATTCCTTTTCTTCCATTTTAACATAAAGGAGTTTACTCTTTAGGTACATGAGTCAGTTTATATTATTTGACATACAAATATTTGTGTTTTTTCCACTTCTTCTTAGATATCTTGTAGTATCTAATATGAGGTATAATGTCATCTTTCCTAGACATTCTTAGCCTTACTTTCTCCTTAATCTCTCTCCATTCACAATATTGAATTGAAGCAATTGTTTCTCCTAAAGTGGCCTCTCGATTCACTTCATCACCACATGCTATCAACGAGACTGTATATCCTTCCATCATTGCTTTCATGTTTTAAGCTTCCAATTCATATAATTAGTGACATCCAACTTCATTTAGATATGATTCTGCTAGAGGATGAGCCATTCTGAAATAAATGTTTCTCCAACTTTAAATCAATAAATAGTTTTTAACCTCACAATCATTCATAATTATTTTCTATTTCACATCATGCATAAAAGATACTTAAAAAAAGTTTCAAACAAATAACATACTACCACACCAAGTTCACAGAATTGCATAGTAGCAGATTTTATAGCAGTTGATTCCATACCAAAATTATACAACAACTCAACAATGGGAAACTCCAAATTTGATCATGTGTGATATTGTACTATGTGACAAAAGAACATCTATCACAAAAAAAGAGGCAACGCATCTAGTTCTTCATACAATCAGACTCCCCCACTGTTTAAGGGTGTTTTGTTTCCTGATAGATGCAAAAGGAAAAGATTCCTAAATTAGGTATGTGCCTCAGTCCTTTGAGTTCATCCATGCTCTAGGTCTATGTGTTAAGTTTTGCACCAATCATACCCATTCAACAACCTTTTTTCATTACTCAACTCACTCCATACTCATGTCCTTCCAGAACTCTCTCCACATAGCAAGGCTCTCAATGCTTCTACACACAAGTTATATCCACAACATATACTTAGAGTGCACAATACTAAGATATATGTACAAAAATATTTGTATCCCACTATTATTTGCAATAAGAAATATTTGATTAGTTCGATATACACTCAACAGATATTAGAAGCTTAAAAACATTGTGAGTTGCAAGTTCCAACAATTCTTTATTGATGTCGTATCACTCTTGACAACAATCACACTATGATATATATAGCTTTGCGCAATATAAATTTTCTCCACATTCTCGGATCCATAGTTCACTTTGTGACACAACTCAAACTTGAACAACTAAAGGGCATAACTTAATACTTAAAGACTTTGATGATTCACACTTGTTCCACTAGTTTTTCTTTACAAGTCAATGCAATGCATTTGATTTGTGACCTTCAATACATAGCAATGATGGGCTCAACACCTCCTCAATACACCATTCTACAATCTTAGCCTCTCACCATTGCTCTAATACCAAGACATAAAGTATTGAACAAAAATTATTGCAAGATGAGTTGCAACTCTCAAGTTAGACAACACTCACATTAGACACTGCTCACACTCAAACTTACATTCATCAAGTTAGAAATCAAGTATATATATAGAATTAAAATATCGTTGAACAAAACCATAGGATATAGGATATGAGAACTAACAAGTACTAATTTAGGACAATCAGCCCCAACAAAACTTTAACACACACCACAATCTACAATAATAACAAATTATAGAATTCTCGATTATTTTAACATCACTACAATTCACCTAATAATTATTGCCTATCAAAACGATTAATAAATAATGTATAACAATTATTTCATTAATTTAAATTAATCTAAATATTTTAAATTAACTTAAAAAAGGTTAAATAGTTATTAATTTCATTTTATAATTTTGATCCATTTAAAAACAAAATGAAAATCATTACTTCCAAAAATTGAACGTAAGGACTCTTAAAAGGGAAACATTTAACCCAATATTGAAACAAGAATGCACAAGTCTACACATACTTCTGAAACAAATTGTTGGTACCAATACCATAATTGCACCAAAGAATGTCTAGGACATCTATGGATTCCAAACATTGGCAATATAGGACTCTATGGGATAAGCATCGAGAAATGAGTGTCGTAATTTTTCAAATTTAATGCACACAATCCAATATAAAATGGTAGGATATAAATTTTCAAGGAGTTGGATAAGTCGATTATGTTTGTCTAAATAGTGTTAAGAAAATCAATTATCATGTTATTACTATGGAAAGTGTATTTATAAAATTGGGAAATAATATAAATTGAATGGCCAATAAATGTTATAAAAAATGTATCTATAAGGGTGGGAGAGCCTACTCCTCAAGCCTTATCACAAGGGGCCAAGGATGTCCTCCTATGGGATTTGAATCCAAATAGAAGGCATAACATCTCGTTATACCAAACACTTGATCATCCAAAAAGGAGACACCATACACTGAATAATTATTTATAATTAAGTTAAAATTCTAGAAGCGTTATGCTAAAATAGACATGCATATCTACTTAACTAAATTGATTGATTAAAAAAATTTCAGATAAATTAATCTCATATGAAATGAATTGTGGTGTTTTGAACATGTGGTAATGATAAGCCATAACATTAGTCCATGGTATCAAATACTATTTAATATTAAGAATCTCCATTGTAAATGGAAGATGTATATATCTTTAAGTGATAATAATAATAATAATACTTTTTATTATTTCTTTTATGTTAGCAATATGATATATATCATGAGAGAGAGTTTCAATATTTATCATGATTGATGCCTATTAGTATATACTATACAGTTAATTTATATGGATATGCTAGTTGGTAATTAAATTAAACTTATGGAACCCTATTCTGAATAGACATCCCTATCTACCTAATTATTGCAAAAGAAATAATGAGACAACTATCTACTTGCCATTATATTGTGTAAAGGTTACAATAAGACCTTCAAATTATGGATGTTTTAAAATTAGTTTTTTTACATAATATTGAACAACAATTTTTCAAATTTAAACATTATAGCTTACATTGGAAAATACTAAACTAATGGTAATCATAGAAGAATTCGTTACTATAATTTTACATTGGTAATGACTAATAATCGTAACTAATATTAGTAAAAATTTGAATAAATTTTATAACCTATAATAGACATCCCTTATCTCATTGTGGGACAATCATTTATTTGTCATTATATCGTAGTAAAATTGTAATAAGACTTTCAAATTATAATTTGATTAGATATTTAAAATTAATTTTTTAAATAATATGGAAAAACAATTTTTCAAATTTTAATGTTATAAAAGTATTACTAAACTAATAATGGTCATAAAAAAAAAATCCTCTGCATTGGTCGGAACTAATAATCATAACAAATAGTAATAGAAACGTAAATAAATTTTATAAATTAGCTTATTGGAAAGACAAAAAGAAAATATGCCTTATGAATCATATCACATATTTCTTCATAAAAATAAATCACTTCCTTGTTAAGAAAAAAATGAGATAAGTATAGCCCCAAGTATAAACAAGTAGGGCTACAATGTAGCATGTCCCTGCCTCAGGTTGAGACTTCTTGTCTGATCCTAGAATTGTACCCTCGAGGTGGAATTTTGTAGGTTGGATGCGTTGAGCTTCTATGATGCATGTCAAAAGTTTGAAATAGGTCAGCCACTAGATGTTAATGCATGTGGAAAGTTTGAAATAAGTTAGCCACTAGATTTGTAAGCTCAACATGGAATTCTACAAGTTGGATACATTGAGTTTCGGGGATGCATGTGCAAAGTCTGAAATAGGTCAACCAGAATGTCTACCACGGTGAGAAAAGGATTAAGTCACATGATATGACATGGTATATATTAGCATGGCATAGGTAGTGAAACATCGTACCGAGTCATTCATTCTATTAATCATGTGATTACCTTTCAAGTCCAATTTTTCACTTGGGTTAAACTAGTTATATACAAGCTTAACATCATTATTGTAAGTAAATATGAAACAAGAATCATAAATAAAGCATCGATGACAGCTTTCATCCCTCTCTGAACACCTTGGCAATACAAGAATCATAAATAAAGCAGCGATGACAGCTTTCATCCCTCTCTGAACACCTTGGCAATATAGTTACCCATACCAATGGTGGAAATCATGTCATTGCATAGTTTAGTGACTTGAACACTGAATGGCCCACTATTATTTTTGAAAGGTAGCATGGCAGTTGTGCATGAACATTGAATTGTGTCCAGGGCAGGAAGTCTCACAGCAGTGTTGGTTACCACCACATTGCCCACTGTGTAAAGAATCCTCTAACATTCATTTCGAAACATATTGTTGCAAGGCCACATTAGCCTTTATGTTATCACTAACCATCCACGTTTCATTTACTTTAAACACGTAGCTTTTATGTTTTCAAATGTATGTTGGGTAAATGTATCATTTACAAGATGTTTCATGTCAGCGCTAACTCCATGATAAAAAACAAAATGGGAGGATCCTAATGCATGGTGCTAGAGTTTCATTTCTCCTAAGATCTACCATTGTTTCCATAGTCATACATCCTTCCTTTTCTAGTACAAAAAAGGTTTTCCAATAAATTGCTGGGGAAATTCGTTTTTTAGTAGGCATTCTTGTTTTGATTTTATTTCAGGGTTGTAACTGATAACAAAATATTTGAAGGTGGCCATCTGGTGTCGTGTTTGAGCATGTATTTTTGTTTTGATTTAATTTTTGGTGTTGTGTTTGAGCAGGCTTTGTTTTTTTAATTTAATTTTAGGGTTTTGATTGAAAACATTATTTGTGAAAATGAAAGCACCCTCTGATGTTTAGGGTGTGGAGTTAAATTGATCGTCGTTCAAGTTGTGGAGTTAAATTGATATCCATTTGAGGGATTTTCCTTCTTATAGGTGGAGAGTGAAAAAAATCATGGTATTTTGTTGGAGGCTATTCAATAGAGTTGAACCTTAATATCAACTAGGCATAGATAATGAACAACAAGGTTATGGAGGCAGCTCAAATCACATTTTGCCCTCAGTTCAAAATTTGAATCAGTACATTGAAATGACATTTTGCTCTGAGTTTGAATTTTGAATCAGTATATTCAAGGCATTCAACGATCAGGGAATGAGAAGTACTAACAAGAATTTCCCCTAAAAGGCCCAGTACTGGAGAGGGTGAGTTCTAGGTTGTTTTTGGTTTATTTCCTTGCTCCTGCCATTTAATCTCTAGAAATACAATATTTATTGAGAAATGATGGCCTACCCAATTTTCCCCAACCACTAAGTTTTGTTGGAACCCTCCATATGTCTTGTTTTAACTCTATGTGTTGGTTTGCTTGGTTTGCTTCAGTAGTGTAGTGCTGAAACCAAAGATTAAAAAAAATTATCTCAGAATCTTTTTAAAATTTACAAGGATCAACCGACATGGTCATGGCTTTTTGGTTCAACCAGAATGACTTATTGAATCACATTGATGGGTATATTAATTTCCAACCTATGGACTGTGAACAAATTATCAACATTATTGTAATATTACAGCTATGTGGTTCATCTATTTCGGGTATGCGATTACATGATATGTCGGAGGGAAACTAGAGCAATAGGATTCCAGGGTTCGACAAGCAGATTTTGGGGACATATGTTGTATAGAGTAAGAGGTATATTATATTATTTTGTGCATAGTTTTTTGAAGAAACAGTGGTTTTTCATTAATTAAGTTGTCCGAAAGATTTCTCAATGATAACTTCTAGCCGTAAGAAATGCCTGCGAAGGGCAGGGTGGTCTCTGATAAGGGCCAAAGTAGCGGTTGCAGGCAATCAGTAGGTTGGCCTCTATATTTTCTTTTGATCTCTCAAACTAAAATTGGCATCAATACATTTTCTTTGATCTTTAAGGTTGAAATAGCAGAAAAATAAAAATCAGTGAAATTTAAAAAAAAAAGGGAAAACCTCGGTGAATAATAAAAAATGCATCTATCTATGTGTGTTATGATGCCAAGAAGATAGAATCAACCCGACGTTGCCTACAATGGTTTTAACATTGTTGATTATCTTTGTTTATGCCTTTTGTTATTTCTGTTTTCATTCAAAGATCTGATATATTGAGACTCAGGAAACAAGATAAAATTATTATCATGTTAATTTTCAATTCAATTTTGTTAGCTTTCAAAAGCCAAGAGATTGTAAAAACCTACCCTATCATGAAATAAATTGTTTTCTAATTTGCAATGTTTTAATGTTGGCTTGTGTTCACCATTGTCTAATGATAAAATTGCGATATTAAAATGGTTGCTTGGGGAAACATACGAGCCTGAAAAGTTATAGGCTCAAAGTATGCTAGAGATGGGAATGCCATGTATGTTGATCATTTTTTTTCTGAGAGAGTATTTAAATGGTTTCTGTATGGTTAATATTACAGAAAATGGTTCTATTCATTTTATTAATGCATATCTATAATCGTTCATATATATTCATATAGAAACAACCATATAAACTATATATTAGTTCTCTAAAACATACAATTGATGTTCAGGGGATGCAGATTTCAATGACTATTCAGTCACTACACTAAAATTTTCATTATTAATGTCCTCTTACATCAATACATATTTGTAATATGTCTTTGCATAAGTTGAGTAGCGTTACTAACCTTTCCCTTAAGGTCAAGCGACCTTACTAACCTTGGATGGGATGGACAGGCTATAACTATAGATAGAGTGGCAAGGAGAGATGCGTTATAGGACACAGGTGGTAATAGAGATCTACCAGCTATATATGACTTGGAAAGTGAAGGAGAGAGGCTAGAGCTAGATCTATGCCTATGATAAGCCTCTATATTATACCATTCCAAGTACAGTGAGAGATTTTGACCACATATAATGAAAGTGAAAGTCTTTATGATACAATATTTATGAGCAGCATACCAGTGACAGCGCTTACGACAAACGATTATATCATGATCTGGTAAATTATTTCATGAAGTTAACATATTTATCTTACAATTATCCCCTATACAAAGGCGTAAGGGAGGGGAAAGCTTATTGTTATAACTGAATTTTCGATGGAAAAATCTATTTAATTTAGTGAAGTTATCGTATGAGGAGGGAAATATTTTGATGATAACCTGGCGTAGATGTTTTCGTAGGTATCTAGTCAATTCTACTTTTTACCATGGCGTATGTATATAGGAGATTCTCGTATGTTTGTTCAAGTGTATGGGCTGAGAGATTAGACAGCATGAACATAGCGTATGGAGGGAAATAGCTACTCTTCAAACCTAGCCATATTATATTTTACTAATTATCCTGTACGAACATGGCATATGAGATGGGAGGTACCTAGTTTTGAGATTCCCAACGTATTTTATATAGTGGGTTTAGCTTATATGCTGCTAGTTCCGGTCCCTGATCAATATAAAGACACATGAACAGTAGTTACAGTCCCTAATGAATATAAAGACACAAGAATAGTAGTCGACCCAACAACATCAGTAGTTTTTGACCTTGAACCATTATCATCAAAGGCATGTAGCTTACCAATATGTATCGTAAATCTGTATATATTAAGTTGGCATGCATACGTAGCAATTTATACTACATGATGGCATATCATCTGGTAATTTATTATAAATGAAATTGGTTAAAGTGTGTAACAACAAGTAAATTCTTATATGTAATCAATCAAGTATCCAATTCATATTAATATGTCTTTGCATATTTGTAATATGTCCTCTGATATCACTTCATATTTGGGAAAATTAGAGAACATGTATTCCTCCCTCAGTTTACTTTGCAGATTGTGAGCCTTAGGAAAACAACCTTTTGTAGGAAAATGACCTATATATATTAATATTACTACTTTAGCAACCTACCTCCAAGTCTTTTAATATCGCTACCTTAGCAACCTACCTCCAAGTCTTTTAATATCGCTACCTTAGCAACCTACCTCCAAGTCTGGTTCCAGAAAGGTAAATAGGAGCATAGGCCTTATAGAAAGAAAGAAGCATTTAGCTCGGGCAAAGAACATTGTTCTACCCAACCAAAAGGTAAAATAGACATGCATGATGAAATGAAGAGGTAAAATAGATGTGCATACATCTTTGTATTGATGGTTACTCAATTAAAAATATATATACAAATAATAATCCCCATGTAAATGTTCAAAGTTTTACCTGATAAGTTGCCTCTTTTATTATAGATCATGCTTGAGATACCTAGTCAGGTTGGTTCAATGCTTAACTTGACAAAATATGAGCTTTAAACTAAGCTTCAAACAGCTGATATGCTCATTTAAAAGGCAGGTATGAAACTGCCTATGAAAATATGATCTTTAAACAAAGCTTCAAGAAGGGGATATTCTCATTTAGAGGGTAGGTATGAAAAGTTTTGCAGTAGTTAGAAGGTCGTTCTTGAGTTATCCCATAGTTTTGTAGCATTTAGAACAATTATCCAGCAGTTCTGTAGCATTTAGAATGTGATTCTTGACAACTAGTAGCATGTACAATACAATGCTTAACCATTCACAAGTAATGGATGATTAGCCACGTAGTAGTAGATGATCAACCACGTAACCAATTATCCAATAGTTCTGTGCCATTTAGAATGCGGTGCTTGACAACTAGCAGCATGTGGAAGATGGTGCTTAACCATTCACAAGTAGCGGATGATCATCCACTTAGTAGGAGATGATCAACCACGTAGCAACATAGTGCATTAGGTTGCCACACAACAACATAGTTGGTCAGGTTTCCACTTTACACAACCACTTGTCCTACAAAACAACTTTATATAATATAACCTGTATACATCAAACATTTAATGTTAATGAAACTTTAAAGAATTAATATTAACATTAACTCATCACAGAAACATTTTAAAAGAATATGCACTCTTAGTGCTCTTACTGTAAGATATTTGGCTTCTTGCCTAAGGAAGAGGCCAAATAAGATGGTGATTTCAAAGTCATATTCAAAATTTTGATAAAACACTGACATAAAATAACATTTTGAACATTTTGACTTCAAACATTGGATAAAGAAATTAAATTACAAATAAAATCCAATGGTTTTTATGTCATTTTAATAGAAAAGGCATCAAATCAATTACTATAGTCCCTACCTAACCCTTTGGGCACAGACTAATAAGAGTAAAACACATAAAAAGAAAGTGATTCACTCCACCCAAGATTCAAGAATGATTGCCATGAAAATCTCAATGAGTGTTCACATAATATCAATAATATTAAAAGTGTTATTAGATTTAGAGAAAATGTGGTGCAATATCTTACATATATTGATATTAAATTATAATTCTATTTAGATTTAGAGACAATGTGGTGCCAGTATCTCACATATATTGATATTGAAGTAGAATCTTATTGATATTAAATCATAATCTTATTAAAACTCTAGTTTTTTAATATTTTGATTAATAATATTTTTATTAAATGGTTATGAGATATTTTGATGGAGTTTATACTATAGGGTTTTGATAATGGTTAGAAAAACTATAAATACTAGTTAAAAAAGGGTGTTGGAGATTTAATTTGTGCTTGTATTGTGTATACTAAATGATATTCTTAGTCATAAATTGTAATTGTTATATGAGTTATTCGATTGTTAATTAGTTGGATTTGAAAGATTTAGTCCAACTAAATAATTCCTATTTTATTGTTTAGTTGACATATTTTCTCAATTAATGGACTGTGTGATTAAGATAGTATTTTTATCTTCAATGAATACATGATCTATTTATATATGTTTTTAATATAATGCAATATAGTTTATTCTTTGCAAATATTTTTAAATCTCAAGGCTTCTCTTAATTTTTTTGAATAGAAATGAAATGCTAAATAATTATAGTAAACTCTTACCTTCTTAAGGTATATTAAAGCATATTCATCTTCATGGAAATAATCATCATCATTATCCTCATCACATAAATGACATTGAAATATTTTATTTTGAATTGTTTAATATACTATATACATACTTGATACTTCACATTGAAATCTATCTCTCTCTCTCTCTCTATCAAATATTTCACTAGCTCTCTCTCTTTCTCTAACCTAAGAGTGCATATTGAAATATTTTATTTATGACTCACATCGAAATTCATTTTTATTATTAATATTTTTAAGTGGCACATTAAAAGTTAAAGTTATTAATAGTATTGGATTGTGGGTTGTAGGTGCTAGAACAAGCTAATTTTCAGTTAAAAACTATTTTCGAAACATGACATATTGAATGAATCATGCATCTCCATTTTATTAGGAAATAATTAAAAGATTTGGGCTAAGAGGTGAGGTTGATGGTGTAACTTCTTTTGTCGGAATATACATATGTCATTACCTTTAGTTAAAATAATTACATAACATCAAATAATTTCACTCTCATCATGTCACTCTCGATGGGAGAATTAATGTTGAATTAATGATGCCATGGGATGATAGAATGGGTGCTCTTTCTATCCCACTCCTCTGAATGCCACCATGAATATCAAATCATAATGTTCCTTTCCTACCAAGTGATGCGCTCCTACAATTCACTTCTATGAACCTGCTTCAGTATCAATTTGGGATCATTTACTTTTACAAATGACTATACACACACACGCACACACTCATTTACATTTTTGTGCTTTTATGCTATTTTATTTTTAAGAGAAACTATTATTATTTTTCTATTGATAGTGGTGTAGTTTCAAGGCTAGAAACTTTTACATCTTCAGTAAGTGCTTCATCTACCAAGTGCAACTATAACCAAAAAACAATTTCTTTCCTCCTATCTTATTTACCTAAGACACCATCAATCTGACAAAGCTTATATATTCTCCAAAATATGCCTAATATTGCTACATCTTTCAATAAGTTACTTAACAAAGACAAAATTTGAATAAATTGCACAATTAACGCATGAATTAGGGATGGATTTTCTTGATTCTCTTCCAGCTACATCAGTCGTACGGGAATAACTTTCATACCTTCATCTCCCACCTCAGCTACATTTTGATGCACCTCTCCCCCTATGGCTGAAGGAGCCATCAAATATACTCCATCATTCATAGAAAATCCAGTTTCAACTGCACCAGTCCCTAACATAACTTCCATATTATCCAAATGACGCTCAATAGAATATATATTTAGGTATAACATTTCTACCTTGGTCTGTAGAAGACCAATTTTCAGATTCATAATAACTAATTGCGCTTGATCAGTGGAGGACCCCAACTCTCCCTACCTAGTAAGAAAATTCAGTATATATTCTATGGACACTGTGATATCAGCCAAATGTTTTGAAAATTCTTCCTTCTCAAAGCAAGGGAATGAGTCATGACAAGAGCAATTCCAGAGTATAACTTGCCTTCATACAATTTGGTATATGGAGTGAAGACAGTAGATAACATGTCAAAGGGTATACTCTTATTATATCCTTAGTCTTCTACCTCTATTTCATTGATGTGCTTTCCAACTTTGATGTTATTAATTGCTCTGCAAAAATGTCAGCCCAAACCTTTGAGTGTTAAATTTATTTCTTAACACATTCCCACCTTCTACATAACAGATATGTACCCCAGGCATGCAAGCTTCTCCTAAAATTTAGAATTAAGAATTCTTTTCATCTTGTCATATTTAATGAATAATTGAACATATAGCCACCTTTCCCTTCTAATGCATGAACACACATGGGAAAACCATATGGGTTCCCTGAGTCAAATCCTATTGAAGAGATGAAGGACATAAGGAGATGGAAAATAAATAACATGGCAATAAGAACTCAATCTTTTTGATGATAATTATTGACACCTTTATCATTGTTTGAGTAGATCAAAAAATATTCCCTCCAATGTATTCCTTGATTTTCAATGGAATTGGCTTGTGTGTTCCATTTAATTATCTAAGACCTAGATCCCTTGTTCAAGAAAGGGAACCTTGTTTTCTAGCACATCTGCACTATTGTTGATATGACACTTGACATGGAAAAACTCAACCTTCTCAAATTTTGACAATTGAAGTATTTTTCTCTGCAAGATGGAGGAATAAGCTTGCCTCATATTCTCTTGGAGTTTTCTCACCTATTATATTACAAACATAGAGTCTCCATTTACCAACAATTTTTGAATTCTCCATCAGATAGCCAGATCCAGCCCTTGCCACAAGGCTAAAAAATTGGCTTGATTCTTTGTAGCTTTTGCGAAGCCCCACAAATATTGTATCTCTATTTTTTGATTAGGGAACAAAATAAACCCTCCCACTCCTACCTCCCTTGGGTTTTTATTCTATTTTTATATTAATACAATGAGTAGATTATTTACAATGTATACACAAGTATTTATATATATTATATTCAAATATAAATAAAAAATCATTATGGATGTGTTAAACTAAATTAAATGTTACTAGAAATTCTAACTTAAAAATCAAGATAAAAATTATGAAAACTATGGAAATTCATGCATTATAGAACAAATTAAACCTAATGGTAATGCTTTTTATAGAAACTCATTACAACTAAAAATAAATTACAATATATATGTATCAAACTACAAATATTGATCAAAAACTACACTACAATGTGGAAATATATTCATAAGAAATGATATATACACATAATTGATAGATGAAATATGTCCCAAGTATAATAAATTGGAAAGTGCATTTAATGGAAATTCATATAATAAAATAAGTAGTATTCATAAGAAATGTACCATAAAAATATCACCATGACCGTAGAGTGGCCTTTCACACATATTTCATTAAATTTGAAAAATCACATTACAAGAACATTAATATAATTGATCTATATGGGTACTTTAGCTCACGAGGCTTTGCATTGATGGTAAATGGGTGCACTATTAAGGCACCCCTTGTGATAGGTCACCATTTGAAATCCCTTGTGTGTATAGGCTACAAAAAAAAGAATTTTATGTGTAATTTGATTTTCTAGAGCCACTATTTAATTCCAAACTCTTTATATTTATCTTGAATACAAAAAATATTTGTAATATGGTTCTGTGGGTACGTGGGGACTTAATAATGTAGATAAAACTCCTCAGTGTGGTCACTATCATAAGGGCTTGATTAGCTCGTCATTGATAATATGGATTTTGATAACCTTTCTCTTTCATAAATAAAGAATAAAATTGGGTGTCCCATTAATACTTGTAGAACACACATTATCAAACTAACATACACAAAACCATGTAAATTCATTAGAATATTATATAAATACTTTTCCATTTCCACCTAATCCAATCATACTAAGTATAATGGGTAATTTAGATAGTGTAAATGGAAAAATGGATAAAAACATGTTATTTTCATAATAAAAAGGGTGATAAATGGATGATCAGGAATTACAAATTCATGCCTCACCATTACCTCCCAAATTATCTTCTCTCACGTCCCTTGTGAAATTACTTAAAATTGAAATAAATGACTCGTTTAGATTGGTTTTCACAAAAAGCTTTAAAATCATAAGGAACTAGTCGGGTATTGGCATATATTACAAGGAATCCTCCCAACATTTCAGTCATTTCCATTATTTTCCTCTCTTTCTATCTCTTTACTATTTTTCTCTTCTATAATAAGCAATTGGGTATAATAATACAGGGTGTTTAAATCTTAGACCAATCCAGTTCAATCCTTCATTTCTTAATAAATAAACATAGAATTTGTTTCTATAAAATGTTGCATGAAGATTTGGCAGAGTGGGTTTTTTTTCTCTAAAGGTGTCTTCTAATTATTTCCACCATTGCTAACATACTAACAATACTACAAGTTCATAGTTATATATGAAACTTGTAATTTCCATTATTTATTCATTTTTACCCTCATCATTACCATTCTAATTGTTAGGATATTCCGACACATAGGAATAGTTAAGTTCAACTTGGTCTAGTATAGAGTTAGGTATAGAGTTAGGTAAAGTGTGTTTCTTTACCGTTGTACATTTTGTAACTTACAATCCGACGGTCACGATATGTAGTGATCCGACGGTTCATTCTCTCCTCGGTATTACCGACACTTGATCCGTGGCTTGACACCCGATTGGTCCATGAATTCTATTTAAAGCGCATGGAGGGTCATTTGTAGGTTAACCGTGCATGAGAGAAGCTTATGTAAATTTTCATTCTTTTATTAATAAATTGCCTGTAGTAGCCACGTTGGCGCAGGCCGTGGACTGTTTCCCTCTCTGAGGGTTTTAACCACGTCAAAATACTGGTGTATTGATCTGTGATCTGTTTGTGAGCGGTGTCCTTCTGGTGTTCTGTCTGAGGAACTTACCCTGTAAATTCCTACATTGTATCAGAGCTATTTGAGGGCCGCGTCCGTTGGTGATCCAAATCTGAAGCCGGTAGAACTGCATGTGGCTGTTGTTTCCTAGATCTACTGTTTCTGACTGCTTTCGGCCGAGAGGACTGCTCTGTTGTGTTCGGAGCATCTGTTCCAGTGAAGAACCCCTTTCGTTTCACGCGAAAAAGTTTCCGGTAGCCCTATCTGCGTCATTTTAAAGATCTGGAGGTATACAGTCTTTATTTGCAGTTTACTGTTATTTTCTCTCTGCTTATTTCGGTTTCGGTTTATTTAGCTTTTTTTTAACCGGATCTATACCTTTCATTTCTGCGTATGCTCTTTGCCCTGCGACTCTGTGCGATCTGGGCAAATCAGAAACAGAAAGGAAGGATTTTTTTTCTCATGCGTATGCTCTTTTCCCTGCACCTTAGTGTGATCTCGGAAAATCAGAAACATCGAGAAAAATATTTAGTTTTTCGGCTAAAGCTAACCTTGAGCCACAAGGTTCAATTTTTTTTAAATATTTAGTTTTTTGGGTAAATCTAACTTCGAGCCATAAGGTTCGTTTTCTTTGCATGTCCGTGTTGGGTTTTGTGTTTTGTGTTTTGTAGGGAAAAAGAGGTTTCTCAAGGCAAGCACGCAACCCAAAGCCCCCCCCCCTCCCTCTCTCTCTCTTTCTCAAATTTTTTGTATAGATCAATTGGTTCAAAGCTATTTTAAGAGAGTAGAGGTCTTGGGTTCAAATCTCCATTTTGTGGGGGCGTTTTTTTTCATTCCCGCACATTCGCGCACTTTGCCGGCAACTTCAACAATTTTTTTTCAGAAAGCCATAACTTCTTCATCCGGAAGCCTTTTTCAGAGCCCTTTTTTTTAAAACAGCCTAATTTTTCGAGAATCTATCCATTGGAACACTTACTTTTAGCATCTTTAGCTTCAGTTTTTTTTTTAAAAATGGAAATTCCTTGCCAAGTCATTCTTGACAGCACTAACTACTTCCAATGGGTATCCTACATGGAAGATTTACTTAGAAGTAAAGGTCTCTACAGAATAGCCACGGGCCAAGAGAAGAAACCAAAAGATGAAGACAAGTTTGCAAAATGGGAAAATAGACAAGATCAAGCACGTGGTTTGATAGGGATGTCTATTTCTCCTGATCTTAGATTCCATATTGCAGAACTTGAGACTCCTCATGAAGCATTGGACCAAATCACTAAAGTTTTTGGGATTAAAATGAAATTAGAGCCCATCAACTTGAAAATGAGTTGCTTACATTGGATCCTAATAATTTTTCTTGCATTGAAGATTTCTTGTCCAAATTCAAGACCCTTATATATCTCTTGGAAGGTGTTAAGGTTAAGAAAGAAGATAGTAACCTTATTTATTTCATCCTTACTAAGTTGGGACCAGCCTACTCTGTATTTGTTTCCACCTTCCATTCTACAAGGGAAGCTTTCATTTGTCAAGGAAAAGACTACAAGGCCCCTTCCTTTGACTCTTTTTGTGATTCTTTAATAAGAGAACAAGAAAAACTCTTACACCTTGGTCTTCTTAATCTTGGAAACTCTTTCAAGAAAGCGTTAGCCGCCCAGCAGTAACCAAATTTAAAGAATCCTAAGAAGTCATATCCTAAAAAGAATGGTCCTAAACCAAACAAGGGTCCTAAGCAAACTCAGCCTCAAAATGAAAGATCATTTCAGCAAAATGATAAGACCAATAAAAACAAATGGAAGAAGTCTGATAGACATTGTAACTTTTGTAATCGAGATGGCCACTTAGAATCTAAATGCTTTAAGAAGATGGAAGCCTTGGAAGCCGCAATGAAGAAACATACATCCATGTGGAGCATTCTTCTACTTCAACTTCAACTTCAACTTCATCTTCAGGAATGGCACTTTTTGCATGTCGTTGTCAATCATCTCAGTCTGGT
>APFE030083245.1:456176-476889 GCA_000404065.3 Pinus taeda
GTTCTTGTTTGGTTTGTTTGTCACTAGAGAGTCTTAGACTCCTAGGGAGGTTAGGTTTGTCCGCAAACATAACTCTTTCCACATGACAATACCTTTTGATCTCATTTGGAAGAGAGTGAGGCTTGTCAAAGTAGAGGACATTCCTGTTTGGACCCTGGGAAGAGCTTGTACAGCATCAAGGCACCAAGGTTGTAAAGTTCTTCTATTTTAAAGTTAATACAATCAAGTTTATTTTTCTCAATAAGCTGTGTTTTATGGTTTATTTCATAGACTCCTTGATCACTATAATGAACATGATTTATTATATTAGCTATGCAGGTGTTCTTTGATGTGTGCTTGTTTGTGTTTGCAGATTCTTAAAATGAGACTCTTTTGGAGCTGTTGGAGCAAGGCTGCCACAAACTAGCATTGGACTTAAGGTAGGGTCTAAAACACCTCTTAGCTTTTATTAATGAATTGCAATATGTTTAGAGAAAAGTAGATTTGCTTGTCCTGCTTGTTGCTAGATATCAGTTGATACTAGGGAGATCGGTCTTGTCCGCAAGAATGATTTATCGGCCAACAAATTGGTGACTCCGCTGGGGAATTGGATTTGGTTTTTAAAATTTTCCTTTGTCTTTGACTTGAGAAACTTGATTTTGTTTCTGGTTTTTGCTTGATGTGTGTGGGATTGGGTAGTTTGTAGGTCCTGGATTGTCTTTTGTTTTTTAAAAATTTTAACGAGGACCACACATTCTGTTTGTATTATAGTGCGGACCTCTCCACATCATTACTTTACTACACAGAGCGGTACCACATCTGGTTTCACCGGAGGCCTACAGATCCTATCAAACTTTTTGAAAAACCCAAAATGTTTTCACCTAGTTAAGTTTAGGATTCTTAACATCTACCAAGATCTCTATTTTTCTGTCAAAAAGCCTTGTTTATGAGTTTCTTTCAACAAATTCTTCATCTCATGAATCTTCATTAAGTTAATTGGGTGTTTTGAGTCTCTTTTTTGAGAAATTCTTAATTTGATTTCCTTTGGTCATTACTTGGAGGTTTGTCTCAGTCTTTTCACAATTTTGCATCTTTTTGCTTTTGTTTTTGTATGAGTGTTAATCGCCTTTGAGTGTTTTTATTTTTTGATCTTTGGAACTCTCACCCAATTATTTTTGACTTGCACTTGATTGGTTCCTAGATTACATTAGAATCATCTTATGTTTAAGAATTCTCTTGCATAGATCACATTTTCATAGTTAAAATTCTCATTTTCAGAATATGAATGTGAATTGTGCATAGATTACAAATGCATAGTTTACATTCTGAAAAATCAGCTGTAGATTTAGATCAGTTTTCTTTGATTTGAATTTACATATTTTTATGCTAGTTTTCAACATACAAAAATAAAAATAAAAACTGTTTTGGAATTGATTTTCATTAGTTTTTCTTGATGAAATTAGTGCATTAGAGAATTTGTTATATTTTCTCTTAGTAATAATTTTTTTGCATTGTTGGAAGTGAATGGAAACTCTCTCCTTACTTTAGTTAGGATTCATCGAATTGAAAAGATTACATTATCATATTCGATTGCATTCAATTTTGGGTTGGGTCATAACACCATTGGTTTCATATCCATTTACTTTTTTAAGTAATAACAGTGTAAATAACACAATCCTTAATTAAAATTCATCTAGTAATTTTTGCATTTTTAGGGCTCTTTCCATCAATATAGCTTAGGCTAGTGTCTTGGAATAGGTTTTAGTTAACTCTCCAAGACAGTAAAACAAACAAGTAGTCGATCTTGCAGTAGGAAAAAATCCGATTGTAATTGATATAATCTGGGAAGCTCCTCTTAAAGGAGTCAAGCATGAGATCATATCTAAACCAGTGAGGTAATCAATCCTTCCTCATTGGGAACGATAGCAGATATACACGTATTAAAAATGGTAAACCTCGGATTGACCATTGTCAAGGAGGCTGGGGTCACTTTTTGGTAAACCTTGGATTATGTCAAGGAGCCTTCAAGGGGATTGAGCTTTGTTACTCTGCCCTTGCGTGTGTATCGGATTGTAAACTATTCCCCTAGGTATATTTGCTTTTGTTGGTAACCTTAGTGGCCATTATCTAGAGGATTCTTTCCTAAGGTGGCAGTGGAGGGAAGATCCCACTGTACTTGGAGTAGACATCGACTAGACTCACTTGGACTCTCTGGGGGGTTCTCTTCACTCGAGATGGTTTTGTGAAGAAACTTGTGCCAGCCTATTTCTTTAAGCAGGTTATAGGGGTAACTGTTCCAACTGCCATTTCTGTATTGAATTCTACGACGTTGGATTTCATCACCAACTAGTGTTTTCGGTACGGAAAGTTACTATTTGTGTGTGGTTTGACTCCTAGATTTGATAGCGAGGGTTAATTTGTTTTTTTTACTTTTAGAGACCATAGGTGTGAATTGTGAATTTTAATTGTTAGGCATGAATTGTTAATTTTAGTTTTAAATTGTTAATAAAATTCACTGAAGTTGAATATAATGGCAATTGCTCCAGAATTTACCAACCAAGGAACCCCTCTTAATGAGAATCCTAGTACTTTTCCTTGCTTTGGAAATGTTGATCCTCCTTATATGGCTACTTTGTCATTACCTAGATTTACAATAGGTTTACCGATATGGTTATTTTCAACTTCGTTGGCCCCAAATACTCCAATTGTTCCACCTCAACCGAATGCTTCACCTCAACGGAGTTCACCATCTCAACATCACCAACCTTCTGTTGACCCTTTACCTTCTTCGCCTAATATTTCTTCCTCCATTTCTTCCTCTTCGCTTGGTAAAAGCCTTGACGCTAGTAACCAGGTGTCTAAGAAGAAGAAGAAAGGGAAGAAGAAGAAGAAGAAGAAGCAAGATAAGAAAGAAGTCAACCAACCAAACATCATTGTAAGTGTTATTTGTGTTGAGGAAACCTCCAACATGCATCGTAAACCCAAATACCCTTGTAGGCTTTGTAAGGGTGACCACTTCCTTTTCAATTGTCTTGGTATTCCAAAGGTCTTGGAAGTATGGTCAGAAAATTCTCATTAACTTTCCAATGATCCATTAGCCAGTGATAGGCAGGTTCCTGGGAAAAAGGGTAAAGTTAGGTTTCCTTGTAAGTTATGCAAAGGGAGTCCTCAAACCCACATTTTCCCTCACATGGATGAAGCCTCAAAATTGTTGGAAAACCTTACTATTCCACAACAATAATTTCCAACTGGTTACCGTAAGCTTTCTCCCAACCTACCATCAACTGACAGAGTGATTGATCTAATTTCAAGTACAGTCGATCCCACTCTTCCATTGGAGAGTGAAACTCATATCAGTCAGGTTGATGATCCATTAGTTGATCAAGTGGTCAATTCAATTTCACATTCGGTAGATCCCTCTCTCCCTTTAGAGATTGAACTTCATACTGCTCAGGTTCTTCTTGCTACATCAAATTCTTCTACGCCAGGGGGAATTTCACCTGTTTCTACAGAACCCCCTGCAAGTACTGAGGTCTTTTCCTTTGATTGGAATAGACTGACAAAACCTCGTCTTCCTTCCTCCATCCCTTTCCAAATCATTGTCAAGGTTGGTGCTAGGGTCATACACCACACACAGGTAGATGAAGGCGCTTCTGTTAGTATTTTATCCTCAATTGCTTGTAAAGCTTTGGGTTCCCCTCAGCTTGTGCCTATTACGCAAAATCTGAAAGCTTTTAACAGAACCATTAGTGAACCTTTAGGGATCCTTCCTAAGTTTGCTATTACCTTGGAAGGTAAAAATGTCTGTATTGATCTTATGGTAGTTCGAGGTCCCTTGGATTTCAATTTACTCCTTGGGCGCGACTATGTTTATGCAATGAAAGCTGTCGTATAGACACTCTTTCGCGTAATGTCTTTCCCTCACAATGGAAATATTATGATTGTAGACTAGCTTTCGTTCCCTAGTCTTGTTTCAACTACCAATTATATGACAACCCTAAATGTTCTTGATTCTAAAGTGGTATCTACCTCACCACAGGTTAATTATGTGGCAACTGGTCCCATGTTTTTAGTTACCAATGTAAGTGAACCCCTCACTGTTTGCTCATCTTCCTTTGATTTAGATCCAGTAATTGACATGGAAAACTCTATGGGATTTCTCGAACACGATGTTCTTATCCCTCTTGAGTCCCTTGACATGTGTTCCTTCCAGAGAACTATTCTTCCTTCTGATGAAGACCTCTTGGAAGCCATGATCAAGATGTGTCCATTGTCATGTCTTTCTTCCAGTTGCAAGCCATAGTCAGTGAGTTCGAGGAAAGTTCCTGTTACTGAGTCAACCTCGTTAAAAAATTAATCAGGTATGAGGACAGTTCTTTTCCTGTGTCAACCTCATTTAAAAAAAAAATGAATCAATAGGTTATATAGGTAGATTGTAGAGAGTAGATGCGAGGATAGTTTCTTCCCGTCTCAACCTCATTAAAAAATGAAACTAGATGTTTCGAGGAAAGTTCTTGTTATTGAGTCAACCTCGTTAAAAAATGAATCAGGTATGAGGACAGTTCTTTTCCTGTGTCAACCTCATTAAAAAAATTGAATCAATAGGTTATATAGATAGATTGTAGAAAGTAGAAGCGAGGATACTTTGTTCCTATCTCAACCTTGTTAAAAAATGAAACTAAGACGCAAGAATAGTTTGTTCCTGTCTCAACCACATTAAAAAATGAAATTGGATGTTGCGAGGATAGTTTGTTCCAGTCTCAACCTCATTAAAAAATGAAACTAGATGTCGCGAGGATAGTTTGTCCCCATCTCAACCTTGTTAAAAAATGAAACTAGGAACCGAGGATAGTTTCTTTCCATCTCAACCTCGTTAAAAAATGAAACTAGATGCTACGAGCATAGTCCCTTGTCTTGTGTCAATCTCATCAAAAAATGCAACAAGGAGTCATGAGCATAGTTCCTAGTCTTGTGTCAAGCTCGTTAAAAGGTGAAACAAGGAGTCTTGAGCATAGTTCCTTATCTTGTGTCAAGCTCGTTAAAAAATGAATCAAGGATTTTAGAGCATAGTTCCTTCTTTTGTGTCAAGCTCGTTTAAAAAATGAAACAAGGATTTTGAGGATAGTTCTTTTGTCGTGTCAACCTCATTAAAAAATGAAACAACTCCCTTTTCGAGTCGAGTCTTGAAGGTAAACCTTCATTTCATCCACCTGGTTGAATGCAATGAAGCTTGGGGGGCATGTACCTCGTTTTGCGTCATTAAGCTGGGGGCATGCAAACTTATAACAAGCATAGTTTTTCATTTCAAGCTTGTGTAAACATGAAACCGAATCCAACTAGAGTTCACCTCGTTTTGCGTCATTAAGCTGGGGGCGTGCGAACTTATAACAAGCATAGTTTTTTGTTTCAAGCTTGTGTAAACATGATACCGAATCCAAGCATAGTTTTTCATTTCAAGCTTGTGTAAACATGAAACTAAATCCAAGCAGAGTTCTCTTTGGTTCAAGCTTGTGTAAAAATGAACCCATACCCATTTTACATCTCGTGATTGCCTTTTTATCCACTAAATTCTGTTAGATGAGCCTTGGTTGTGTTCATTCCATCGCCACCATCTCTTTGGCTGATCATATGCTTTCACTTGGTGGTTTTACCTTTCCCGAGGGACCATAGTTATGAGTGGTTTTGTTAGCCAGCCTCTCAACCATTACATGATTTGAGTAGTTCCACTATTGTCGGAACCAATCGCTACCCTTTATACCACTCGTTCCTCTAGGACGAGTCCTCTTTAAGCTCTTTTTTGACTCGTAAAATATGAAAAGGCTGTCGAGTTTTTATTTTTAAACTCATTAAAAGGGAATTAAAAGGACGGTCCACTTACAACTCTTTTATAACTGTATAAACATGAAAAGGTTGTCGTATTTTTGTCGTTTCAAGTTCGATATTGGTAATAAAACGATGTGTTTTCGATCACTTTTTTACTTTTTCAAATTGAAGGCACTAATTATGAAAAGTACTCCTTGATCGTAATGGTCAAGTGGTTCTGTCAAGTATTATTTTATACTTTTTTGGGCTGGGAGACACAAATTTACGAAAAAGGACAACCATGGAGTTTTCTTATGTTTTTCTTCTGACTCCCTAAAATTGAAAAACACCGAGTTTCTCCTATACTAGACTCATTAAAATTTAACAGTAGAGGACCTGTTGAATTTCAAACACGAACGAACCACTCCTTCTTAGGGTTTGAATTTTAAACTAAGTTTGACCCATCTGAAGGATGAGCTTATAATCAAGCAAATGTTATCCTCCTGAAGCTTGTCAAAAATAAAGAGGTACTTGCCAGAAATGGTGGGGGAAAAGAGAGTAAAATGAACCTGTTTGTTATACTTTGTGTTTAAAAAAGCAGTTAACCACTATTGAACACGACACTTTTTGTTCACCTAGGTTGGGAAATCCTTTTCCTAACAGTTAATCAAACCATATTGAAAGTCTTCAGCCAATTTCTAGGTATTAGCTTTGGGTTAGCTGTCACCAAACCATCTGCAGTGTCGTTATGTGTTCAAGAGGTCAGTTCAAATAAACCATTCATTTACAAATATCTGTCATCCATCTTGACCATCCCTGAGTTAGTCCTTGCCAAATATATTTGTTCAAAACTTGATCTACGATTTCGTGTTGTGGGCTTGTCTACGATAGATCACTTTCTATCGACTCCAACTCATTATCTGGAAAGATGATCTAGAAATCGTCAGTACCTTGGAATCTGGATGCCTCAATGGCAGGTTTCTTGCCTTTGACGACAGGTTGCATCATTGACCTTCGATCAAAGGATTCTGTGACGTGTTGGACATCGACTCATTTATTCACATTTCATGGATTATACTGATTACTTTGAGGGCCATTGACATTATTGGTGGTTTCTCTCACACTTGTTAATAGTTTACATCATTGACTGATAATCAAGTGGTTTCTACCATGTTTGACTTCGACACATTCATTCACATGGATAGAATCGTACTAGTTCAGGAAGCAAAAATCAAGACCCTGGATCTAGTTTCCACCATCCAGGCTACGAGGAATTTTGTCACTCAATATATAGTGGACTATTCATAAATATATGGTTGTTCCCATACTGTGTCTACATATGTCTATAGTTTGGATGTATTACGAATCCATTCCTGCACCAGAGTAGTTTAGATAGTTTTCTAGTCAGTACTAATCTGAGTATGGGAATGCCTACCTCAACGATGATATGTTCATATATATATATTTTGCATTGAATGTTTGTACAGGTTCCGACCGGGGTATCGACAGGAAGATCCTTGAAACGATAAAGTACTTCACTCTTCTTAGATGACAAAAACCATCCTCATCTATTACAGACTTCGCACTTTAGGGGGTAATTTGTTGCACAAAAATTGTCACTTTGACATTCTACAATCAATATGAGTTTATCACCACTCATACTTACCTACTTTTCAAGTCTTAAACCTCAATTCTTCATATCAAGCCTTGAAAATAAGAGAAAGACCTTAAAAATCTCTAAAACTCTGGTTTCGCACTTTCTCTTAGCATTACCTGCGATACCGCACCCATTGGTCATGTCCCCTATGCACCTGACTACTCTGTCTCTGTGTTATGGGTACGAAGCCCTGTAAAAGTTAAAAAGGCACAAGTACATTCTTAAAAACTCACTTTGAGTCATTTCTGGAAGCTTCTAAAGGGAATCTTACGGTGGCAAGTTCGCTCCTTGAGGGTTCATCCATCCTATACCTTAAGGAGCTAACCCCTTGATGTGAGGAGCTTATCCCTTTGAAGGAGGACTCTATCCCTTCAATGGTGGACCTGTAACTTCCTTCCTTTGCACTATAAAATGAAGCATTGGGTTGGTTACTTGGGAGGTTGAAAGCTGAATATTTTTTAGGGTAAATTCTGTTGGAACTTAGTCTTCCTAATTGAGCTTTTGAGAGGAGAGATTACATACCTTTTGATCTCATTTGGAAGAGAGTGAGGCTTGTCAAAGTAGAGGACATTCCTGTTTGGACCCTGGGAAGAGCTTGTACAGCATCAAGGCACCAAGGTTGTAATGCTCTTCTAATTCAAAGTTAATACAATCAAGTTTATTTTTCTCAATAAGTTGTGTTTTATGGTTTATTTCATAGACTCCTTGATCACTATGATGAACATGATTTATTATATTAGCTATGCAGGTGTTCTTTGATGTGTGCTTGTTTGTGTTTCCAGATTCCTAAAAGGAGACTATTTTGGAGCTGTTGGAGCAAGGCTGCCACAAACTAGTGTTGGACTTAAGGTAGGGTCTAAAACACCTCTTAGCTTTTATTAATGAATTGCAATATGTTTAGAGAAAAGTAGATTTGCTTGTCCTGCTTGTTGCTAGATATCAGTTGATACTAGGGAGATCGGTCTTATCCGCAAGAACGATTTATCCAGCCAACACCTTCTTCAAGTTTCTTGCCTTTGTCATCCCCTGTCGTAATTCCACTTCGGAGCACGATATTTACATCCGGGTCTTCCTCGTGAGGCTCAAACCTCATCATTTGTAGGTTCTGAGTTAAGGGAGGTCAGAGTGCTCCTTTATCATGTAGCCTCACTATTAGTGTGGGACAATCCTCCGTCTCATGATCAAACAAAATACAATACAACCATGATGGTTATGGATTCGTACAATTGTGGACATAATGCTCTAGCCCTCTGCAATTACAACATATCAACTATCTGTGAACTATATAGGTAGGAGTTCAATCCATCATTAGCTCATAACTTCAACAGGTGCGCTCATCATGTCCTACTAACCTACAAAAATTACAGAACAACAACTGCGAATTCTATGTATACTTCTATAATATATGGTAGTTATCTGTAGGATGCTTTCCTCCTATCTAACAAATCGCGCACCATAGTGTAGGAACCGCGCTTGGTCCTACTTATGCCTCTGGTCTTAGTGGCATTAGCCCTCCTCCCGCAAAATAATTCGTGAACCTCGAGTAGTGGTCCTTGTCGTGCCCCTAGCCCTTGCATTTTACGCACCATACCTAATTGTGCATCTCTGGGAAGGTTGTCCTATATTTTTTCAAACTCTGCATCTCTAGGAATAAGTTTTTCAACTGCACATGAATTTGTTGAACTCCCAGGTTGGTATCTTGTATCGAGGTATTGTGCAATCTCATTGCGACCTCCAAGGCCTCAACTAGAGTTCTCAGCCTCTTTTGCCAGAGCGCATTTTGTAGATGCAGCATTAATGATGCTACAAACCATTCACGGTGTTACCCATCTGTTAACATCATGTTTGCTTCACAAATTGTGCACTTCAGTCTTTGATCCAACTCCCACGAGTTCTCACTTGGTTGCGTTGTGATTTCCTTAAACCCAATGATTGACTGTGCCTCTGACTTTGGCCTACTAAATTCTTTGTTTAGCACAACTTGGATATCTGCGATCCCCGCATTTGGATTTTCATTGGAATACTTAATGTATGAGGTCAATGTGCAATCCAACAAACTTCTAACCAATGTTGCCTTCTTTATATTATCATCCGTGACTCCCTGTGCTTGCCATACAACTTTTATCATGAACCAGAACTGGTCTGAATCTTCATTCCCTACTCCCTTGAACACTGGCATCTTTATCGCGCTCGCCATACTACTTCACGATGGTGGCAGAGGTGGTATGGGCAAAGACGGTGAAACTAGTAGTGGTGTGGGTCGGTGTGGTATGTGCGGAATTCTTTGCCTTGTCAAATTGATCACACTTCTTGGTGAGACCTTCACAAGTTCTTCCTCGCCCCTTCACGAAGGTTAAAATAAGGGGTTAGTTTCTAGTTCTATGCTACCTTTGTTTTTGTATATTCTCCCACTTCGCATAGTCCCAAACATCAATTTATTTGCATAACCCAGTTTTCACACAGTAGCATTTTAATCCAAGTGTTCAAATATTTAACGTACTTACCTCGTGATCCCTTAAGGAAGTGTCATTCTACCTCGCTATAACTAATTGAAGTATCTACCATGAATTCAGTAATGAATCCTCCTATAATCCCATCGAGCCAGTGATCGATGGAACACGTGATCTTATCTTCTACTACATCCAGTCTGTGCACCAATTCTAGAGTCCACACAATAGGTCTGTCAAGTTTACACCTTCCTTGGTTATCTTCTAGCTTCGCTATCCACTCGTATAACTCAGTGGGGAAGGACACGAAGAAAATTTTGTGGATCTCTGTATATAAGTAGTAGTATAACCACTCTTCCTTTGATAGTCATGGATTCTTGTTTTCCTGTGTTGTGAATTCGTGAATCTTCCTTTCCAACCAATATTCAATTCCTTTCTTTGTCAGATTCTAGTGATACGACATTAGACATCTCTATGTAGATCCTGGTCCTAGCAATGGAACCATTTGTTGGTTTGTTGGGGCCTGACCCAAGTTTAGAGTTAATTCTCCAAACAAATCCTGGTACTAGTGGCCCTTTTGGAAATAGTCTGTGGAACATGACCTGAGATCTCACTCAAAATAGTGTGGGAGGGTGTTAGAACTAGGTTTCTACACCCTTGAGATGTCTGAGAAGTTTGACTAGTCCCACTGTTTGTCCCTGTGTAGAGGTCACTTTGTGCCCTTCCCTATTCTGCATGCCATGATATACATGATCTGAAAATGGGGTACATAGGCTTCTTGTCTAACTTACAAGAAACTCTCCCACTTCCAAAGCTTATTTATTCCCAAGTCCTTATGATTAACCAATTTGGAATTGATAATATGCTTGAAAATTTAGGTGTATTATTATGTTTGTTTCAAACTATTTATTTGCATTTAAAATTATGTTGTTTGGGTTGATATGTAAATACATATGACAGTAGACAAATGCAACAATAAGTAAACACATAAGACAACAATTTAATATGGAGTTCACCCAAAACTCTTGGGCTACATCTCCTTGAGCTCTAGTCAACTCAACTAGGCTCTCTTGGATTATGGTCTATGTTCTTTTACATGCTCTTGGCTCAACTCCACTGTTTTACATAGAAAAAATGGGTTTAGACACCATTTTATCCCTCGCTCTTGAAGCTCTCAGCATTCTGGCTCTCGTATCTCACTCTGGCTCTCGGCTCTAGCTCTCGGCTTTGGCTCTGGCTCTTGGCTCTGGCTCTTGGCTCTAGCTCTGGCTCTTTGGCTCTAGCTTCTTTGACTTTCTCTACATTCTTTGCCTCTACTTACTTCTTTGGCTTAGCTTTCTGTGCTCCTGTCTCAGCCCCTGCCTTTTCTGTCTCTGTTATTCTATGGCTTTTAAGCCAATCGACTTTGTTTGTTCATTTTCCTCTTCTGGGCTCTCTAGCTCCTGGCCTCTGTCCACTCAAATCCATTTTTTAGCATTAACAATAATTTCTAAATGCCTTCAAGGATGGTGGCCACCTATTCTATAACGAAAGGAACCATCGACACTTGAAATCCCCAGAAACAGTCGTTCCCTATGTACACAAAGAAACACTATAAAACACGGGAAAATTCGCCAAAACGTAGCCTATCGAACTTCAAATTATATTGCATCCACCCTAATATTACATCTGGTCTACCTTTTATTTTTATCGTGCTATCCACCATCGATCTACAGGATCTCTGATCCAACAATCACCATGCATTTTTGGGTGGCTTAGGAGTACAGGGGTTACCTGCCTGAAAATGCAGTTTCCCTGTTCCTCTGCCAAGCCACGCATCATTCGTTGTGTGGGATCGGGCGAAGCCAACCTAAAACCATTTACTGCTTGAGGCTCACCGAAAATCTACCTTTACAGAACTCAAATTATATAGATTGTGCCTGAATTCCCCTTCAGGTATGGTTTTATCGCTTTCGGGTGTTTCTTTTGTATTTGTAAGAATACATTGAAAAATTAAAATATCATCGAATGGCTTTATTGTGGACTTCAAACAATACACATTTGCATTTATAAACCCTTTCGGGTCCAGATTCATCGCTTATCATATTGCATATGTGTTTTGGGTAAAATCCCAAATACACGGGAAATACGTGAAAATCCAAATTCCTGGACTTGAAATTTTATACAATCGGGCTTTGAAAACTTATCGGGTCCGGCCTTTTTATCAGCATCACTCATCGCATTAGCCCTATGTATTAGGGATGGCTGATCTACCAATCTACCAATTTCGGTGATCACAATGTCTCTCGGCCTGGTGTCCTACATTAAGTCCCATGCCATCGCCGATGTCGATCTACCGATTTCGGCGATCGACATATCGCGTTGGCCTGGGGGGTCCTTACCTTATGTTATATGTGCAGGCTTGCCTCCAACCTGATACATCAGGGATCGTCAATCAGGGGTGGCTTCACTCTCCGCTTAAGTTTGCCTTCGACCCTCCTTTGATGTGATTTCCCTTTATAAGGGTTTTTACTCATTTTAGAGGAATTTTCCTCTTTTCCTAAAGAACATAGGGCATATTCTTTTGGTGATAACTTCTACATCCTAAGTCCATTTTTGCCCATTCAAGTTGTAGTAGATTTAGAATCAAAAGATCTCAGCAACGGGGCTATGTCTAGGAACTTCCTTGGACTTTCATTTTCCTCAGTGAGGAACACTTAGACTTAGGAGTCTATCCAAAATCCATTTTGGATCACGCCTTCCAATTAAAAGGACTTTTGGTCTCCAAAAGATTTATATACTGATTTGAATAGTTCCTAATAGTAACAACACACTCTTCTTTCATCCTCCACACCTCTGAACCAAAGTCTTTGACTTCCCTTCCTGGATGGGCTAGTCTTCCTCGGAAGGACTATCTTCCTCCTTGCCTTCCTGTCGAACTTCTGTTGAAATGGTCATAGAAGGTGGTTTGAGCTTCTTTACCTTGATCATTGATCCAAGGTGGCTCAAACAAATGTGAAGTTCATCTGCTCCAGAAAAAGTTCATTTGTATCTATTTGACAAGCTTTCAACAACAATTGTTAACAACAATAGAAATACAGACAAAAACTGGATGGCCTAAATTCCTTCTTCAACCAAAGAAATAGATTTCACAGCTTGTGAACACCTCCATGTCTTCAATCTGCATACCAATGATGGACTAGATAGCAAGCCCACAAAACACGCCTTTAAACAAATGACTCTTCAAGTCAAGCATGTAGAAAAAGACCATTAGGACTCCTTTCAAAAGATGAAATGCTTCATTATTATCTCCATCT
This sequence comes from Pinus taeda, assembly GCA_000404065.3. Taxonomy (NCBI): domain Eukaryota; kingdom Viridiplantae; phylum Streptophyta; class Pinopsida; order Pinales; family Pinaceae; genus Pinus; species Pinus taeda. The sequence goes on from APFE030083245.1 coordinate 469,358, forward strand.
TAGAGACCAAGTTAGTTTCTCCCAAGTCAACATTGCATCACATGCATGTCAAAGCAATCAACCCTACAAGTTAATTACACATACATGTTCAAAACAAGGAAAACATCAACATCCCTATGTGTTATAGACATATTTGGGCATTGCAACCCCAATCTCATATGTCCATAAACCAAGGGCTTCTAAGCCCCTTAAAGTGTCATTTCATACCCTAAAGGAATAAGGTCAGCTGATTACATCATCTCCCAGAAGTTCTCCCTGAAAAACTACTCAGAACTAGTCAAAACTGGACCATACAGACTGCTCAATGCTAAGGGTGCAATGCATCTCACCTGCTACATGCAAAAAGTGCGATGCATACTGAAAAGCCATTTTGTAGGGTGTGATGACTAAGAGCAGACAAATGGTAGAGGTAGTTGGCTAGGTGGAAACCTAAAGAATCTTCTAGAAACTGCCCATTTGAAACTTACCTCTTTGAATTCACCCAGGGATGAGTGAGAGATCATCAAATCTCCAAGTGGAACCAAGAACTATCAGAGAAATGACACTAATCAAAATCCAAGAAGCTGACTCACCCACCTGCAAATATCTATATATGGATCCCTCATCCTAGAGATCCGGAGGCTGGAATTTTGTATTTTGTAAGGAAGTGTTGTTGGTTTCTATGTGAAACATTGTATTGTTGGGTGATCTAGCTTTTCATGAGGTGAAGAGAGCTTTCATGCTGGGAGGATGGCGCTGGATTAGACAGCATGGTTGTAATCCTCTCTTCTACTACTTCTATCAATATAGTTATTTCAATTTTCCTCCATATTCTTGTATATCTTTGAATCTTTTATTGATATATGCATTTGTATGGCTAATATACATATGATCCTATATTGTTTATGGTTATAGATGTCTATGCTTTGATGGTATTATGCTGCTTTGACTCTACAGGTGTTCTTTGAAGCGGGACAAGTAAAGAAGGAGTAGTGAAGCTCTGTCAAAGGAGGGAGGAAACAAACAAGGAGCCAAGCGAAAGACTGCAGTTGGTACTCTCTGCTTCTCTCTCATCTATCTCTCATAAAGGAAAACACAAGTAACTTTAGTTTGTTTGTGTCTAAGATAGCTACCCGTCTTAGTGGGACTAGTAGCTCTGAATGGACACTAGTTTTCCCAGTAACACTATGTCCATCCACATCATACTCATGCATGCATTTCATCCCTCAACTTTCACTTAAGCACACTATACTTTTGAAGCTGAAATGAAATATAATGTATATGCATCAATAAATATGCAATATTAATCAGTTAAGAACTCTAACCATTTCTTACCAATCCTTTTCAAAGGTACTACCTTTGTCTACACATCAACATCATCATGTGAATCATCCTGAGACACATCATTCATGGAATCTTCCTTTCCGTTTCTGCCATCTTCTCTTTCCACTTTCTTCATCTTTTGTGGAAGCATTTTTGGATTCAGAGTCCAACATTTTGTAGCAAGATGTCGTTGCTTATGGTACTAAGTGCACTGCATGTGCATCCTCTTGACAACATGATATGCCTTGTCCACTGGACATTTGGATTCTTGCTTCTTTTCCTTCAAAAGTTTCCTATATGTGGCCATTCTCTTCCAACATCTAGAAACATTATGGTTATCCAACCCAAAAAAGGAACATGCAATTATTTTCCCATACATATGGGGAAATTTATCATGCTTTGCACAATCAAAAGGAAAATGTTTAGAACCAGATTTATACCTACCTCTTTCACCTTTATTTCCTTCATGAGGAGGTGAAGCAAATGAAGAAGTGTCTCCCTTTGGAACACCATAATTCCCTTCAAGGCTGTTAGAGTTTTCACAACTCTCTGGTTCAGGTGTGTGCTTTTGAACACCTACATCTTGTAAATGATGTTTAAAGCCATTGCAAATATCCTGAATACAATCGTCACAGTCTACAATGCAACCCCTTCTTGGAGTTGTTTTAACGACCTTGATGGCAGCTTTGGAAATTTCTCCATAAGCTTGTCCATAGCCAAGACCCAAATACTTAGGCCTTTCCTCAATCATTATTGGCTCAACAATACCTTGTGAATTTCTACCCAAGCCTTTTCCTTCATATCCCATCTTGGACATTATCTTGGAAGTTATGCCTTTGGTATGTTTTCCAAAAGAACTAATATGAGCATTCTTAGAGGAACTTCAAGACAAACTGGAATGGTTTACCTCTTCTTCAAGCTGATACTTGACTAAGGCTTCTTGGGAAACAAAGAGTTGTGTCTCCAACTCATGCATCCTTCTTAGGTTGATATTTGCAATATGAAGGTACCTCTCCATTTCCTGCAATTTGTTAGTAAGCAACTACTTCTCTTCCTTCATGGATTTTAGTTGCTCTCTAAGTATGCTACTCTTTGTTTCATCCTCATACATTTCTCTCACCTTGTCCATCATGATGAACAAGTCTTGATTCAAGTATCTATCATAGAGTCTTGTGATTAAGGAGTAATTTTAGGATTCACTTGTAGAAGTTTTCATTATACCAATGAACAAAAGAACTTCAAACAAGACAACAAAGAGCTTATTTAGCAACCTTTTGCAAAAAACCTCTTATGCTCCAAGGATTACCTTGAGGTCCTTTCAGATAAAAGAATGCCTTCATCCCTTCTTCCTTCATGACCTTCCTGGATTGAGCTATCAATAACTTTCCCTTCACCTCTGCAAAATTAAACAATAGTTAGTCTGCAAAACAAGATACCATCAATCTCTGTCTATTTAAACACCTTTTAGACAAGCAATCTTTGCCTTGTCAATCAAGCATTCTGATATAACCTTCTTTGAAGGTGTGGTTAATCAATCTCAAGCTCTAATACCACCTGATTTTAAAATGGAGCAGTTAGGCTTCTTGTCTAACTTACAAGAACCTCTCCCACTTCCAAAGCTTATTTATTCCCAAGTATTTATGATTAACCAATGGGGAATTGATAATATGCTTGAAAATATAGGTGTATGATTATGTTTGTTTTAAACTATTTATGTGCCTTTAAAATTCCGTTGTTTGTGTTCATATGTAAATACATATGACAATAGACAAATGTAGCAATAAGCAAACACATAAGACAACAATTTAATATGGAGTTCGCCCAAAACTCTTGGGCTTTTAAGCTCTAGTCAAATCAACTAGGCTCTCTGGGATTATGGTCTAAATTCTTTTACAAGCTCTTGGCTCAACTCCACTATTTTACATAGAAACAATGGGTTTAGACACCATTTTATCACTGGCTCTTGAAACTCGGCTTTCTGGCTCTCAGCTCTGGCTTTGGCTCTTGGCTCTGGCTCTGGCTCTTGGCTCTGGCTCTTGGCTCTTGCTCTTGCTCTTCAGCTCTAGCTCTGGCTCTTCGGCTCTGGCTTCTTTTACTCACTCTTCTTTCTTTGCCTATGCTTCCTTCTTTGGCTTAGCTTTCTGCACTCTTGTCTCAACCCCTGCCTTTTCTGTCTCTGTCATTTTGTGGCTTTCAAGACAATCGACGTTGTTTGTTCGTTTTCCTCTTCTAGGCTCTCTGGCTCCCGACCTCTATCTGCTCAGATCCCCTTCTGAGCACTAGAAATAATTTCTAAACACCTTCAGGGATGGTGGCCCCCTATTTTGTAACAAAAGGAACCATCGTCGCTTGAAATCCCTAGAAACAGTGGTTCCCTATTTACATAGAGAAGCACTGTAAAACATGAAAATCTGCCAAAACATAGCCTTTCAGACTTCAAATGATATTGCATCCACCCTAATATTGCATTGGGTCTACCTTTGGCTACTATTGCGCTCTCTACCATCAATCTATGGGATATCTGATCCAACGATCACCATGCATTTTTGGGCGACTTAGGAGTGTTGGCATTATGATTCAGGTGTTGTCCTTGATGGCAACTCACTCAGAGGTTGGTACACGTGCTTAGAGGTTGGTACAGGTGATGGCAACTTAATCAGAGGACAGATCTCAGTACAGCAGGACAAGAAAGAGATATACGCAGGTTCATCAAGGAGAATCAGCGTGTACACGCAGTTTGGCTTCAGTAAAAGCGTGTATATGTGGAAAACTTATCTTTGGTCCGTGGCCGTTAGTCCTTGGAAGTTGTGCCTATGGTTTTGGACCATGGCGTCTCGACGAACGTGTTAATCCCTAGTTTCGAAGTTGATGGTATTGGTTTGTTATGGTTTTGGACCATGGTATTGAGCAAGGCCTAAGGCTATATAAGGAGAAGATCATTAGGCCAAGTAAAGGTGTGCAAGTGTGAGGGAGTGATGGAGATCTGATAAAGTGTGAGATCCAGATGCTGGTTATGGGTTGGTGATGTCTTGCTTGATCTGAACCAAGGAGGCACTCATGTGAAGGATGATGAATGATGGATTGGGATCTCAAGGCTTGGAATGATTATCTTTATATGGTTTGAGTATGGATAGACTAGATCTATTGACGCATGTTTATGAATGTTATGATTTGGGTATGTTCTGATGTCTGAAGTAGCTGCAAAGTTATGAGTTTGAGTTTGCAGATCTGTACGCGGGTTGTCCTTGGTAAAGAGCGTTACACGCAGTTGGGTTCGTCCAGAGCGTTACTTGAAGAATTTGGTGTTTCAGGTTGGCTGTTGATTCTGGGCGTTGCAGTTGTGGGTCTGGTTTTGTTCCGTGACAGTTTCAGTAATTGTGATTCAGAGATTGATTGTATTGCAATGTGATTGTTCTATGGATCCAGTCCTGAAATTGGGGATGAAACTGGTCCCTGGATGATTGTAGGCCCGGCACTAGTACTGTAAACATATTGGCCAGTACAAGAGCCAAGGGGTTTTAAGCTCCCTTCCAGGAGCAACTGGAAACGTATGAAGGTTCGGAGCCTCAGTAGGTCAGCACCTTACGTATAGTAAATGGAAGGCTATACAAGACTAAAGAGGTTGTGCCTTCTGCAGGTGAGAGAGCCTGCGTACTGGTAAGGACTTGCACCAGTACATTGTAAAAAGAAGTTTCTTTATTAATGGAAGATAGAAACAAATTGCAGCAGGTGTTTTCACCCACATTGGGTTTCCAACCTTATATCATGTCGTCACGTTGTGCTCTCTTTATGTGTGATCGATTTGTTCTGTTTACTGCAGCCTGATTAACGTCAATATGGTTAATAATGTTCTGATCATTACTGAAGATCAAGTTAACTGAATCATAAGATTACTGCATGTACGCTGGTTGCATTTAACACAGTTGCGTATATACGCGGATATCCTTAATTAAAGTAGCGTATATGAATCTGAGTATGAAATTGAAAAGTTTTATCTGATCTGATAATACTGATTCACCCCCCCCCCTTCTCAGTATTATTTCCAACAATTGGTATCAGAGCAGGTCCTTTGGTATAAGCTTGATCGCTTGAAGGAGATCCGTAGGACAATGGGAAAGAAAGCACGTCAAAAGAAGAAGACAGCTCAAAGGAACAATGACACCCTATCGGGGAATGAAAGTAAGTATTCAGATTCTGAATCACCTCAGATTGAAGATGGACAAGCAAATGAAGCATCAGATGAAGTCATAGACCTACCTAGCAAAAGGGAGAGTGCTCTCAAAGAAGAAATTAGTAGCTTAAAGGTTCAGCTGGAATGTGCCTTCAGAGTTCGTCAAATGCTGCAAGTACTGAATGAAGAGCAAGAAAATGAGATCCTCAAACTAAGGCAACAAGTGGAAGAAGGAAGAAAGTCTGAAGAAACTTTGAAGAAGCAATGTCTGGAAAAGGAAGAACAACATCAAGTTGAGGTAAACATCTTGAAAAGTAAATTAGAAGAAAAGGATAAACTATTACGTTTTCAAGATAGTACTAAGATTTTGGATGATATTCTTAGTAGTCAACGGTCTCCTGCTATCAAAACTGGTCTTGGTTTTCATGAGTCTATTGAAGGTGAATCTAGTTCACAAAGTAAGACAAGGGACTCTAATGCAAAATCTGAAATGGTCAACAAGGAAATGAAGGGTCAATCTCATCATCAACCAAGGAAAGGAATTCTTCAAAGAAAAACTTCTACTCCTCCTATGAATAATGTTGAATGTTATGTATGTCATAATCATGGGCATTTTGCAGCCAGATGTAGAAGAAGAAGGGCTCATGACCACACAGAAAGGTCATCACGTTCCAGGAACTTTCAGGGATATTGCTTTTCTTGCAATATGTTTGGTCACAAGGTTGTTGATTGCTATAGAAGGAATATGAGACATGTAAGATGTTATGCATGTTACAAACTTGGACACATAACGAAGGAATGCAAGAGAAGATTATGGACACCAAACCAAAAGAAGAAAACATCATCACGCTTGAAGATATGGAAGAAGAAGGAAGTACAGCCAGAAAGGTGTGGCATAGCAGAGTACACAGACATGATAGAGGAAGCTGGAAGTGTGGAACATCAGTGTTCCAAATCTCATACGCAGAATTCATGAATACAAGTCGAGTATATACGCGAGTTAGATGCTGCAAAATTGCGTATATGATGTTCTGAAAGAAAGCAGCAGTACAGAAGTATGATATGGTTCAGTCACTATTTTGATGATGACATGGCACAGGTTCAGGGGGAGCATATATTTCAAATAATGCATTGTTGGCATTATGGTTAGAAGTTCTTGGTGATGATGCTTATGATACATCCTGTTGGTTGATCTAAGGAATGGTATTGCAGGTTTAGATGCTGATGCTTATGGTGCAGATCATATATGATGAATGATTTTGAATAAAGTGTTGGTCCTAAATCTTTCATTTGCTCAGGGGGAGCATGGATGGATTGATACATATTGGCATATACAAAGGGGGAGCTCATTCAGAGATTTCAGCAGGTACTCAGGGGGAGTATGGACAACAGAAGGTATACCAAGGAAGAGGAAATATCTTGGTCCGCCCTTTGCCCTTGATGTCAAAGGGGGGAGAGTGACTTGGTGTGGTGGTTGCCCCAATCAAGTCCAAAGGGGGAGATTGGTTTGGCATTATGATTCAGGTGTTTTCCTTGATGGCAACTCACTCAGAGGTTGGTACACGTGCTCAGAGGTTGGTACAGGTGATGGCAACTTAATCAGAGGACAGATCTCAGTACAGCAGGACAAGAAAGAGATATACACAGGTTCATCAAGGATAATCAGCGTGTACACGCAGTTTGGCTTCAGTAAAAGCGCGTATATGTGGAAAACTTATCTTTGGTCCGTGGCCGTTAGTCCTTGGAAGTTGTGCCTATGGTTTTGGACCATGGCGTCTCAACAAACGTGTTAATCCCTAGTTTCGAAGTTGATGGTATTGGTTTGTTATGGTTTTGGACCATGGTATTGAGCAAGGCCTAAGGCTATATAAGGAGAAGATCATTAGGCCAAGTAAAGGTGTGCAAGTGTGAGGGAGTGATGGAGATCTGATAAAGTGTGAGATCCAGATGCTGGTTATGGGTTGGTGATGTCTTGCTTGATCTGAACCAAGGAGGCACTCATGTGAAGGATGATGAATGATGGATTGGGATCTCAAGGCTTGGAATGATTATCTTTATA
>APFE030083245.1:477108-561296 GCA_000404065.3 Pinus taeda
TATTGGGTGATTCAGAGAGTGGTGATTCAGATTATGATGTTGTGCTTCATGGATCCAATATGAAAATTGATGAAACGTGGTCCCTGGATGATTGTAGGCCGGCACCTACGTACTAGTAAACATATTGGCCAGTACAAGAGCCAAGGGGGTTGTATCTCCCTTCCAGGAGCAGGTGGAAAACGAGTGAAGGTTGGAGCCTTCAGTAGGTCAGCGCCTACGTACTAGTAAATGGAATGGCTAGTATAGAAGCTAAGAAGGTTGTAGCCTTTTGCAGGTAGTAGCCTGCGTACTGGTAAAGGACTGAACCAGTACATTGTAAAAGAAGTTTCTTATTAAAATAAGATAGAAACGAATTGCAGCAGGTGGTTTTCACCCACATTGGGTTTCCACCTTATATCATGGTGTTCATGTGTGCTCTTTATGTGTGATGATCTGTTCTGTTTACTGCACCTAATTACTGTTAATATGGTTAATAATGTTCTGATGCATTTACTAAAGATAAGTTAACTGAATCATAAGATTACTGCATGTACGCTGGTTGCATTTAACACAGTTGCGTATATACGCGGATATCCTTAATTAAAGTAGCGTATATGAATCTGAGTATGAAATTGAAAAGTTTTATCTGATCTGATAATACTGATTCACCCCCTCCCCCTTCTTAGTATTATTTCCAACAAGGAGTACGGTGGTTACTCACCCGGAAAGCCGGTTTCCCTGTTCCTCTACCAAGCCATGCATCGTTCATTGTGTGCCATCAAGTGAAGCCAACCCAAAACCATTTACTGCTTGAGGCCCACCCAAAATATACCTTTACAGAACTCAAATTATATAGATCATGCCTAAATACCCCTTCAGGTCCGATTTTATCATTTTCGAGTGTTTTCCTTTGTATTTGTAAGAATACATTAAAACCCTGAAATATTGTTGAATTGCTTTATGGAAGACTTCAAACAATATACATTTGCATTTATAAACCCTTTCAGGTTTGGATTCATCGCTTATCGCATCGCATATGTGTTTTGGGTAAGATCCCAAATACACGGGAAATATGTGAAAATTCGAATGCTCGGACCTGGAATTTTATACAATCGGGCTTTGAAAACTTATCGGGTCTAACCTTTTTATTAGCATTGCTCATCACATTGGCCCTATGTATTGCGGATGGTCGATCTCCTGATTTTATGATTTCGGCGATTGCAATGTTGCCTGGCTCAAGGTCCCACCTTAAGTCCCATGCCATCGTCGACGTTGGTCTGCTGATTTCAGCGATCAGCATATCACATTAGCCTTGGGGGCTCCTTACCTTATGTTATATGAACAGGCCTGTCTCCGACCCAATATGTCAGGGATCAGAAGTCAGGGGTGGCTTTGCTCTCCACTTAAGTCTTCCTTTGGCCCTCCTCCGATGAGATTTCTATTTATAAGGATTTTTGCTCATTTTAGAGGATTTTTCCTCTTTTCCTAAAGAACATAGGGCATCTTCTTTTGGTGATAAATTCTGCATCCTAAGTCCATTTTTTCCCATTCAAGTTGTAATAGATTTAGAATGAAAAGATCTCTACAATGGGGCTATGTCCAAGAACATCCTTGGACTTTCATTTTCCTTAGTGAGGAACACATAGACTTAGGAGTCTATTCAAAATCCATTTTGGATCAATACTGCCTTCGCATAGCCCTAGCCAGGGATTATGGAGCTTTCGTGTTGCTAGAGTTGCACTCTGCACTATTACCCGAGATCTTACTTATCTTATTATACCAGTTAATTACCTTCATGTACTTGGATGTCTTATGTTATAATTAGTTATATAAAACATTTATATAAGTTCGTGCAACAAATAAACAATATACTTGCAAATTATACCCAATCATATATTAAAATAGGAAAAGATGCACAAAAATGTGGTAAACCTCTCCTTATTGATTCTTTCAATGGTTACAGACTCAACCTTCTCTGCACACTCAGCTGCAGATCCTTTCCCTACTCTATGACCCAAAGACACCTTTTTTTTTGTCACTTAGACTCTTGATCCTCTTCTATTCTATATTCACTATCTTCTCTACTTAGAGCCTCACTCTATTTATACAATCCCATGATCTGTGGACCATGGGTAGGTCTATTAAGCTGACATTACATTAAAAAAAGAGGGCGGACAACCCTATGACGCTATCATAATTTCACGCTCCGCACCCACTATTCACAGAGATTTTACAAGAAGATTTGGTTAAAAATTGGGCTTTAAGCCCCAAAAAATGCCTTGGGGGGATTCTATGCCCAAAATCTAGGTCTTACATGCACCCAACTCTACCTTCAGCTGATGAAGCACTGCCTCACACTAGTTGAAGATCTACGGCTAGACATAATCAATGAAAAGCAATAGTTGGGCCTTTGTCACAACATGGGGACTTTTAGACCCTGCCAAGTGCACAATCATCCATAATATAGCCCTCATAGACCTAGATTTGATTCGCTCTATAGGGACCCTATTGCTCACAAGTCCGCTCTCAGGAATATAATAACTTGGACCAACTCTAAAGTGGATTGAGGATCGGGCCTACCACCATCCAAGTTTGCTCGTGCTTCTCTACATGACAAACTTGTCAGAAAATAGATGTCATCTCGGTCGATTGCAAGCTCATATTCCCCAATCCTAGACACCCCTTGGTGTTCATCCCAATGCTAAATGACCCAGATCAAGAGTTCCTCTTGACCTTTCAACAGGTTAAGTTGTTCATATTTTATCAAACCACATCAGTGCAATGAAAGTATAAAAGCTTGATCATTTCACATAAGTAATTCCTATCAATCATGGGCCAATTCTCTCAATAAAATATACATGATTGATCAAAACCTGCACAAATCAACCCAAAAATTAGTGAAAATGGGGAAAAATGCTTGGGAAATCACTTGTTGAGGTTTTAGAGTGTTGCCTCATGCACCAATGCCCCCCTTTATGGAAAACAAGGAGGACTAACACCCTCCTCTAGGTTGTAAAGGGCGTTTAATGCTCTGTATAGACCTAGAAGGGGGCGCTAGTTGTAATTAGTGAACTAGGGCTTCCCCAATCTCTAAAAATCTAGCCCAAATGCAGCTAAAAAAGGTTAAATAAAGAAGATAAAGGTTTTGGAATCTACCTAGGATAAACAACAAGTCGAATAGTCGTCTAGATTTCCCGCAATTGTTTGTGGAATATCTGCTCCTTTTTAGCTCCAAATCACTCTCATAGCACTAAAATGATGCAAATGGTGAAATTGGAGGCTCAAAAACTCCCTTATAGTCACTTTAGTGGTATGGCTTGTCTTAATTGAATTCAATAAAATAGAAGTAGTTGTGATAGACATATTTGGGCACTACAACCCCAATCACATATGCCCATAAACCAAGGGCTTTGAAGTGCCTAAAAGTGTTGTTTCATACCCTAAAGGAGCAAGGTCAACTGATTACATCATCTCCCAGAAGTTCTCCATGAAAAACTACTCAGAACTGGTCAACACAGGACCATTTCACTTGCTCCATGGTCAAGGTACGATGCATCGCACCTACTACACATGGGAGGTGTGATACATACTAAAAGGTCCTTCTATAGGGTGCGATGAGCGAGAATAGACAAGTGGCAGAGACAATTTGCTAAGTGGATCAAGGAATCTTCTAGAAACATCTCATATAACACCTGCCTCTCAGAATTCACCGAGGGATGAGTAATGAAATCTCCAAGTGGAGCCAAGAACTATCAGTGGAATGACACTAATCAAAAACCTAGAGTTGACTCACACCTCTGCAAATATCTATATATGGATCCCTCATCCCACAGATCCAAGGAGAGGGAGGTTGGAACTTTTCATCTTGTAAGGAAGTGCTGTTAGTTTCTTGGTAGAATATCATAGTGTTGGGTGATCTAAGGTTTTCATGAGGTGAAGAAGGGCTTTCATGCTAGGAGGATGACGCTGGGTCATATCAATGGGTTGTAGTCCTCTCTTCTAATCTTTGTATCAATAAAGCTATTCAAGTTTTCCTCCACATTCTTGTATGTTTGATAATATATGCATTTGTGTGGTCAATATATATTTGGTCCTATATTGTTTATGATTGTAGATCTCTCCACTTTCAAGGCATTATGCTGCTTTGACTTTACAGGTACTCTGTGAAGTGGAGTAATCAAGGAAAGAGCAGCAAAGATCCATCAAAGAGGAGGAGGAACAAGTAGAGAACCAAGCGAAAGATTGAGGTTGGTATTCTTTGCTCCTCTCCTATATACTTCTCATAAAGGAAAACGAAAGTAACTTTAATTTGTTTGTTTCTAAGATAGCTACCCATCTTAGTGAGACTAGCAGCTCTTCATAGACACTAGATTTCCCGATAAAAAATTGGGGACTTCAGCTGGGGACCGAATAGTGTTATAGACATTTTTGGGCATTTCAACCCCAATCATAAATGTGCATAAAATGAGGGCTCCTAAGTCCCTAAAAGTGTTGCTTCACTACCTAAAGGAACAAGGTCAGCTAATTACATCATCTCCCAGAAGTTCTCCACTAAAAACTGCTCATAAATGGTCAAAACTGGACCATACTGAAAGCCTAGTGCAGAGGGTGTGATGCATATCACCTTCCCAGTGTACACAGTGTGATGCTGGAATTTCTCCTCTGTAGGATGCGATGGTTGGGAATGGACAAATGGCAGGGACAAAATACGAGGTGGAAGATCATGGAATCTTCTAGAAGCTTCCCCTCTGACACTTGCCTTTCTGTTTTCGACCAGGGATGAGTAAGAGATCATCATTCTCCAAGTGGAAGTAGGAACTATCAGACAGGGGACACTAATCAAGATCCTAGAAGATGACTCACCTCCCTATAATCACCTATATATGGATCCCTCATCACAGAGATCCAGAGGCTGGAATTTTGTATCTTATAGAGAAGTGTTGTTGGTTTTCTGGTGTAATTTAATAGTGTTGGGTGATCTAAGCTTTACTTGAGGTGAAGAAGGGCCTTCTTGCTGGAGGATGATGCTAGGTTAGAACATATGGTTGTAATCCTCTTGCTACTTTTCATCTTAATAAAGCTATTCAAGTTTTCCTCCATATTCTTGTATGTTTCATTATATATGCATTTGTATGGTTAACACACATCTGGTCCTGTGTTATTTATGAATATAGATCTTTGTTCTTCGATAGTAGTATGTTGCTGTGATTCCATAGGTGCTCTTTGAAGCTGGGCAGACAAAGCAGAAGCAGCAAGCTCTATCAGGAAGGAGAGGAAATCAAGTGCAATACTAAGGTTGGTCTCCTTTGTTCCACTCCTATCTATTTTCATAAAGGAAAGTGAAAGTAGACTTTACTTGTTTGTTTCTAAGATAGCCACCAATATTAGTGGGAATAGCAGCATCCGAGTGGACACTATTCCTGGTAACACTTCTGTACAGGGCTCCTTCCCTAGTTTTGACATAAACCTGCTGAATACTCCCATGACATGTGCAATGTCTGGTCTAGTATAGACCATCGCATACATCAAGATACCGACTATACTTGCATATGGAACATGGGACATGTCCTCTTCCTCTTCCTGTGTCTTGGGACACTGTTTAGCAGATAAATTTACACCTACAGGAATAGGAACCTTCACCAGTTTACTATCCTGCATATTAAACCTCTGCAATATTGTCTTGACATACTTCCCCCGGTTTAACTAGAGCTTCCTCTTTGTCCAATCTCTTTTAATTTCCATGCCCAAAATATAGTTTGCAGCACCAAGATCTTTCATGTCGAATTTGGAGGACAAATGGGTCCTCAAATCTTGGATAATTTCTTTGTCATTTCCAACCAGCAACATATCATCCACATACAAGACCAGATAAATAACACAGTCACCAATTAATTTAAAATACACGCAGTGATTTTCTTTGCTTCTGGTGAAGCCAATTCCCCATAAAAATGTATCAAATTTCTGATACCACATCCTTGGTGACTATTTTAACCCATACAGAGACTTCTTTAACTTGCATACCAGTTATTTCTTACCCTTCACCGCAAATCCTTTAGGTTGATTCATGTAGATCTCCTCTTCTAGATCCCCATGAAGAAATGTTGTCTTCACATCCATTTGTTCTACCTCAAAATCAAAATAGTAGCAACAGATAAAAGTAATATAATAGAAGTTACCTTGGCAACAGGAGAAAAAATATCACCAAAATCAATTCCAGCACCTGGGAATAACCTTTTTCTACCAACTGAGCTTTGTGTTTATCCACCTTTCCTTCTGCATTTGTCTTCTTCTTGAACACCCATTTGATGTCAAGGGGTTTCCTTCCAGCCAACAACTCCACTAGATCCCAAGCTTCATTTTTGTGAAAAGATGCCATTTCATCAACCATGGCCTCTTTCCAGAGTTTTCCATCCTTTGAATCTATTGTTCCTTCATAGTTCTGGGATCATCATCAGTGATAGATAATGAAAAATTTGAATAGAAAGCAGATGGACTATACCTTTTTGACTGCCTTCTTTCTCGAAATGATCTTCTCACACCCGGAGTTTGTGGCTCTTCATCTTCTGATTCCTCCTCTGTTGTACAGTCTGATTCTTCCTCCTTTAGCTCAAACTTTATCTTCTCAGGTTCCTTAGGTTGGACTGCATGTTTAATAACATCTTTCACCTCTCTGAACACCACATATCGGTTGTACACAACCTTCCTTATTATTGGGTTCCAAATCTTATAACCCTTTAAACCATCCTTATACCCAATAAAGATGCACTTTTCAGATTTACTATCCAACTTGGTTTGTTTCTCCTTTGGAACATGTACATATTCATGACATCCAAATACCCTCAGATGTGAAAGAGAGGGTTTCTTACCAGTCCATACCTCTTGTGGAGTCTTATCCTCCAATGTTGATGAAGGTGATCTATTGACCAGGTAACATGTTGTCTCCACCGCCTCTAACAAAATTCTTGGGTCCTAACCTAGCACCACTGAGCATGCTTCTTGCCCTTTCCATCAATGTCTTGTCATTCTTTCTGCAACTCCTTTTGCTAGGTGTATTGGAGTAGTCTTATTGTTGTGCTATACCACATTCTTACAGATTCTTCAAATTCCTTATGCAAAAAACCTCCACCTTTATCTGTCCTCAACACTTTATCCTTCTCCTCTATATGGTTTCCACTAAGAACTTAAAATTCTTTAAACCTGTCAAAGACTTCAAATTTCTCTTAGGAAATATATCCATGTATTCCTTGAGAAGTCATCTATAAATGATACATAGTACATAGACTTACCCAGTGATGGAACCTTCACAGGTCCAAACACATCATTGTACACTAGCTCTAATATCTGTTTCGCCCTTTAACCACTAGAGGGGAAACTCACCCGATTCTACTTTCCATATACACAATTTTCACATAAATAAAAATCAAGAGATCTATTACTCATACCTTCTACCATACCTTTACCATGAAGTATTTGAAGGCCCTTCTCTCCAATATGTCCAAGCCTTTGATGTCACAACATCGTCTTCTCTCAAGAGACCACTAGATTTTCTGCTCCACTTTTAGAAACCATAGAACTGTTGCACCCTCAACAATAGTGCTACCTTGCATTTTGTATATAGTTCCAATATGAACTCCCCACATCAATACCAGTGCTCCCTAAACCATCTTGCAAGTATCCTTCTCAAACATTTTTTTTACACCTGCATCATCCAACTTGCTTACAGAAATCAAATTTCTGGCCAATGCAAGAATATGTAGAACACTTGGAAGTGTTCTAACCCTTCCACCTTGCAACTTCAACTTTACTTTTCCGCGACCAATGATTCTAGCCTTCCTATCATGCCCTAAGAAGACATCACTACCATCGTATTTCTCATACTCACATAACCACTCTATATGGGGAGTGAAGTGAAAGGATGCACCTGAGTCAATCAACCATGCCTCATGATCTACATATGTACTTGAAGAAGCCAAGTACACATCCCACCTTCATCTAAGGTGCTTTTCGCCTCTGCAGAAGGAGCATCATCAGATCCCTTTCCTTTGTCAAGAGCTTTAGATTTACAGTCCCTTTTGTAGTGCCCCTCCTTTCTGCATTTCCAGCACACCACCTTTACAGGTTTTCCTAGAGATTTAGATCTCCATCTAGATTTAGATCTCCCACTCGATGACTTATTTTTGTTTATGTTCTGGGACCATCCTCGTACAGACAAGGCATCACCATTATGGCTTTCCATATTTTTCCGTCTCATCTCCTCCGTCAGCAAGGATGAGACTATTTCATCAAACTGCAAGGCAACTGTATTGCTGCCTATTGCAATAACCAGACTATCCCATGAATCTGGTAGAGAACACAACCAACTGATGCACTTATCTTCATCAAAAATTTTAATATCAACAGATAATAATTGACTTACTACAGTATTAAATGTGTTTATATGTTTTGTCACAGAGTCTCCATCTTTCATCCTCAGGTTATACAACTTTTTTCGCAGGAATAGTTTATTCACCAGAGACTTAGATTAGTACAAAGTCCCTAACTTGTCCCACAAAGCCTTCACGCTTCCCCTGATACATTCAACAATATTGAATTTGAGCACACAATTGTCTTGTGCTCTTTGTCTTCTGATCCAACTTCTTCCATTCTTCATCAGACACTCTCGTTCGTTTAGTACCCAGATCTACCATGACCCACTAAGATTTATCCACCAACAGATCCTCCATATTGAGTTTCCACAACTCAAAACTTTGACCGTTAAGTTTCTTGATCTCTATATTTCCATTGCTCGCCATCTTCTTTCACCACCAGAATCGATCTCGCATATCTTCCACTGAACAGGGTCTACCACATGCCCGAGTGAAACCCCTCAGCAACAAAATTGTCCCCTTGAAGCCAAAAAAACTCTGGTACCAAATGTATGTTTTAACCCCGTAGAGAAATTACCTGCATACGAATTCTAAAACACAGAAAATAAACAATGCGAGAGCATAACACATAAAACACATATACACAGAGATTTTCCCCTGGATCCCAAAACTAGGACTACCAGGTTGATTTTTCATTATGTTCCTTTCAATGTTACAATACATATTTATACATGCCAAAGCATCCAATACCATGGACCGAAAACCATTGCGTCCAAAATCATGGACCAAAAACCATTGCGTCCAAAACCATGTGCGAAAAACATGCACAAAACCATAGCTAGGTTTTCCCAACCTAATATAGGGTCCAAAAACAAAAATTTTCGGGGCGCTACCCCAGACCCCATAGAGTGGGGTTACTTGCACCCCTCAAACCCCTTGTGACTCCCCTCGCTACGCAATCGATGCAACGAAAGGGGGGACTTCACCCCCGTTCTAACCCCCCGGTTAACTACATGGGCTAGTTGTGGAAAGAATATAACACAACCCAACAAGAACAAGTATGAGTTGCAAGAACTAGAGATACCTGATAGGACATGTACAATTTTGGACGTTAAAAGAGTCCTCATTAAGAGGAATTTCATGTTGAACTTGGAGGATAAGTGTCAAACCATGCAACTGGCCATTGATAGGTTCATGGTTAAGTTCGAACTTTTGAGGCAAAAGGGATTACCAAATCGCTTAATTATAAATGATAATATAATGACACAAGAAGATTACAATAAGAAGATCAGGGAAGTGGCCAAAGATCAAGTAAACTCTTCATCCATGAAGGGCATACCAATAGGAAAAGTATTGTATCAAATATTTGAGAACTTGTTTTACCTCCAGCATGAGGTAAAACACCTTTTTATCAATAAGCCTACTTTTGCCAAGTATATAGAGGCAGATGAAATATACCAAAAAATGCTCAATATCCAATTATCAGACACTAAGATATTGGAAAAACTCAATGATTTATTGTAGGAAATACACAGTAAAAATATAGATGTACAGTAAAAAGTAAAAGCACAGTAAAAGTGTATTGATAGGATAGCAAGGTCAAAGAGTATCAGATAAAAGGTCATAAGTAAATATGACATCTAGCATAAATACCAAATAGCCAAGTAGCTTAAAGGGCAAAATATCAAAGACTATAAGACAGTAGAACCTAAATAACAGGGACAGAAAACAACAGTTCAATAGTTGTCTCTATCTTCTTACATGAAGATATTTCCTTTTCCTAGATTGGTTTTCAATGTAGTTTGAGATATTTTGCAAATTCTTTTTGCATAAATACTTCATAATTCGAAGTATAGAAGGTGGATTGCTATGCATTTGTAGATTTATTTTGATCTTAGACCTAAGGGTGATTGTACCGACTTTCAAGTCAATAGACTGGAGCAAGTAATAAAAAAATTACATCAGAGAATTCATGAGATGAGTTATTACAGTGAAGTATCTTCTTTGTCTGATTTTGTTACCTTCTTATGTGTTTCATAAACTTAATTGTTTTCTAAATTTGAATGAATTAACTGGAAATTTAACTCAGAATTGGTTTAAGTACATTATGTTTTGCACAGTTAGTCATTTATATGTTTTCATCTGATACCCGAATTTGAGAACCCTTAATTGCTCTCCCATCCCGGTTGACCTCTTTCACTTCTCTTCATGATCCGGCCTAGGGAACCCTTAATTTCTCCCTAGATCTAATTGGAAACCATTTCACCATCAAGCCTTTGAGATCTGTAGTAACTCCTCTATCTTGCCCTCTAGACACTATTTTTAGAACTTAACCTAGTCTTGTTTATCTAACATTTGACCCCGTAGTCCAATGGTAAAATACAACCCTTTTCATCTAAGTAAGTGATCCCACCACCCAATTTCAAATCAAAACCCAAGTGAAACCATAACTATCCTAAAATTAATTAACTAAAAAAAAGTTAAATCATAAAGAGAGAGCCCTCGATGAGATTAGGAAGGCTAGGTCCTGATCTCCAAAATTGGTTTGTGGTTACCTCTATTATTTCTTTTTCTAACAACTTTGAAGAAATTTTGGAGTGATAATGACCTGAAGGTTGCAAATTTCATCCCACTAACACTCCTCAAGGTCATCATCTTGGGATCAATATGCGAGACGATCTAGTGTATCATGTTCACGCATGGCAACACAGGGTATCTGCATGTAATTCAGTATAAGCCAGAATTGTGAATGTTCTCGTATACCTGGCAATCTTCGAGGTCTTCCCTAAATGTGATTGTAAATGAATCATTGACCTCTTGCCATTTCAACTTGATGTCCTTGTTTAGAATCAACTTGGTATCTTCATATATCGGTAGACTTGCGGAGACTCACTCAACTGTTGCTCCAGTTGCACTACCATTAGTCTCCTTTGATCCTGCTCTCTTGGAGGCCATTGATCTTGAACTGTCAACAGGCGGATGAACACCTGATAGATCTAGAGACAAAGCAACATGCATGGCAAGAAATCTGTCAAAGAAAACCAAAGAAAATTCGGGAATGACACAACACATACATAGGGATTGATAAGCAAATATTGCGCAATTTATTCTGGGAGGCTGGGTGACTGTCTACCAAAACTGCGCAAAAGGAAGTCTAGGCTATCTAGGAGGCATGACTGGCTGCAAGAATTGAGCAATGCACAATCTAGGCTCTTTACTAACAGTTGGAATTAAGTAATGCACAATTTCAGCTAGCAATGGCTACAGGCTCAGTGAATGCATTGTCTAATTTTCTGGGCCAGCAACGACTATCCCTTAGAATTGTGCAAAGCGGGCCTAGGGAACAAATACTGGGAAGAAATGCACATTTCTGGAGGGGAAGACAAAGCCTTCCCTCTCAAGTTTGCACAATGTTGTCTTGGTGAGGCAGAGTCTGAGCCAAGGTTTCCCAGACCCGCCGATGGGCAGCTAAATACAAATATGAAAGTGAATGTGTAGCGATACTAAGTGTAAGAATAAGTGAATGATCATGCATGTAAGCAGTGAATGAATATTTAGAAAACATAACAACATGCATGCGGGTGAAGCGATTCTTCGAATAGGAAATCGTTCGTTTAAAACAGATTCATGCATGTGACGACAGTGAGATAACAATGAAAATTGAAATGATTCTAGTACAAGCTAGTATGCATGTAAACAATACCAAGCGTTCAAAGAAATCAAGCAAACAAAACTCACACAAGAGAAAACACAAAAAGCGGTAGAAATGTTGTAAAAGACAAGTTGAGGCCACTTACCCATGAGTAGTTGAGCTGGTTGTGTCGAAGAGTCTTGGATGTGTTGTGGGATGTTAGAGCTCCAAGAACGATGTGAAGAAATGAGCTTTGAAGTGTCCAATAAATAAGTTTGAAGCTCATGACGTGCATGCCACAAATCTAGGAAAAAGCGACACTTGGAGGAAAGATTCTAAACCAATCTTTGCATGTAACCTCTAGCTGCTAAAAATTGCTCCCTAAAATCTAGGGATTCTTTTTGCATGTTTCTTTTTCTACTCTGGGAAAAAGTAGCCCATGCATGCAAGTCAAATTTCCTTGGTCTCGGGTGGAACTGGTCAACCCAACTGCGCATACAAGGGCCTGCTCAACTATTGGGAGAAAATGCACATTTTTGGAAGGGAGCTGGGATGACTGCCCCAGAGATTTGCATAATTTCTGGGCAGAGCAGCTGAATATTGCCCAGGATTGTGCAATTCCTAGGTTGAGAAGTCTTGCTGGGAAGAATTGCACAATTTTTTGGATGAAGCCTGACTGGCAGAATTGCGCAATTCTGGAGCCTAGTAGGCTGCCAGACAGAATTATGAAATTTCTGGAGGGAAGGCTAGTTGCCCTCCAAAATTGTGAAATTTCTTGAGGGAGTTGCTCAGCCTAGAGCTGGACCAAGTTCGGAGAAATAGCTTGTGAGGGGAATGCATCAAGATTAGATAGACAAGCTATGTTTCTGCAAGAAAATCACTAAAGCTTGCGTACTTAACGAAGCAAGACATGTTGCTGTGAAAGGTTGGTAGGGAGGCTCCAAAACAAAGCTAAGGAGAAATTTTGAAGGGTGGTTGTAGCCACTGCAACAGTTCTTTATCCCTTTAGAATTCCTAGTTATCTCCTCTCGAGTGGACATCAATTCCCCCCTTCCATCTCCTTGGCCCTCACTCCTACTCCTCTAGTCTCCTATTTTATCTACCACACTTAGTCACTCATGTCAAGGTCTAGGTCCTCCTCAAGTCATCATGGAAACCAAAGCTAAAGGCCACAACCTCACTATAGGGATTAAACAAGAGCTAAGCAGTCTATTGTTGTGCATTGGGAGAACACTTTGCCTCTAATTTGAAGGGAAATTAGATTTTTTTTGCATGAGGCTCAAGTAGAACAACATTTTATTTTAGATGTAGAGGTGGAGGAGAACATGGGACTTTGGGTCCCTCACATTGGAAATACTCATATAAGGAAAGTTAGGTACTTCCAAACTATTATCTTATATTGGAAAATTAAATAAATTATGGGCAAATTTCTTATGGAATAGTCTGAAAGTCAACAAGAAATTTTCTCCGACATTGATGAAGTGTGACTCTAATTGAAGAAATTGGATTCCAAAGTTTCTCTCTTAGCGAAGAAGCTTGTTGATTTAGAGTTCTCCACTTCCAGGGAGGATACAATAGATCTTAATCCCAACAAGAATTTTTCTCCAACATTGATGAAGTGAAACTCTAACTAAAGAAATTGGATTCCAAGGTTTCTCTCTTAGTGAAGAAGCTTGTTTGTTTAGATTTCTCCACTTCCAGAAAGGATAGAGTAGATCTTAATCCCATACAATTGGACTCTCCCACAATATAAATGTTTAGATTATTAATTTTTATTTTTATTTTGACAAGTGTCAACGTTGCCACCCAAAATAACTATAAATCTAAATTTTATAGTCATTCTCCTAACTCTATTAGACGTTTAACTTTATATAATTATTTTATTAACCTAGAACTAATAATATAGCTTAAGATAATATACTTGCACTATTAATCCAGTTTACTAATGACAAATTAATACAAATCTCAACCTTATAGAAAGGACAATTACTTATATTTTAAATAATATATCATTAAAATAAAATAATAATAACATTTTTCATAAAACATATCTATCTATACTAAACTAAATTGTAAAACACATATGTTAACACAAAAATTTTAATGTCACAAAACTAATTTGATCTTAAAAAAAGATTAGAAAATATTCTTATGATAAAGATATAATTGGGAACACCTTCGTGGTGTCATGTGGAGGTGAATTGTAGTGTAATGATCTGACTTAGAAATTGGGGTGTTAGTTTCCTTTAGTTGTGTTTACAGTTTGGGGTATTGCGTCTTGGGTATTCACATCTAATTTTTGGGGGTTTTTTATTTTGTCTGGTTCGTTTATAAAGGTAGTATATGTTTTTTTGGAGTGGCGACTTGTATTCAGTCATTGAATAAGGACTTCTATTATGGTCTTTCGGGGGTGACCTTTTAGTGCTTTGGTCGAGATTCAAAGGGTTTGTGGTTCGCCCATTAGTTTGCTTCGTTGGTCAAGGTCTCTTAATTTGTTGTCTATTGCGCTCCTTTGTTTTGGACACCATGCCTCTCAATCAGTGTATGGTAAGTCAAAGAGGTGGGTTTGGTTATAGTGAAGCTAGACAAGGTCGTATATTTGTAGGTGATTCAATTGTTCCCTCTTTCGATTATGTACTCTTAGAGGTATGGAGGGAGGTTCTACTCTTGGATTCCAAGAATTCTACGAATGTCCATATTTTGTAGGCTTGGAGGTTAAGAACGAAAATGTAAAATGGGTTCCAGATCTTGGTAAATTTCTTAAAAGAAGGTTGTCTATCTTGAGTTCACTATCTCTACATCAACAAATGGATTCTCTATTATGTTTAGTGTTTAAAGACAAGAAAGTTCACAATTAAAACCTCTTTTATAGGCTGGAGGATATCAAGCAAATTTTAAGGAATGCTAGGTTTAAAATTAAGGAGAATGATGTATGTCTGAGTCATGTGGAGAAAAAGATTGTGCCAGATTCAAGCTCAAGGGATATTTCAGACCCTCCTTGGGACCCCACTGATACACCGTTTGCTAAATCTCTAGAGTCCAAACGCTATGATCATCATGTCGAAATAAGATGTTCTTTCTAGCTTGCTATTTTGGTCTCTTTTTTTGACGACTAGTTATGGCATTGGTGTTTTATAATAGTTGGTCATATTATGGTGATAAGTGGTCATTGGTGCACTTTTAGAGAAGGAATCAGATATTTTTCTTTATGTCTAATGCACAATGATAGTTTCTCTTTTTTTGAATGCATATAAACTCTTCCTTCCCTCTTCTATTGGTGGACGAGTGATTTGGTGTTGGCTTCTATTGGCTGTGTGGGGCTTGACCCAGGTTCAACATTAGTTAGCTAAACAAATCCCTACACTATTGGCCCTTTCGACATCAACATGTGGAGCACAGGCCGAAGTCTCACCCGAAGCAGTATGGAGGGATGCTGGAACCATGTTTCTGCACCTTGAGATGGTCATGATGTCAGTTTATACCCTATATTCCTTCTTTTGTGTAGGTCACTAAGCTTTAGGGCTCTGTTGGTCTAGCCCTTTATTACGCCCTTCAGTACCTCCACAAAGGTGTACCATTGACCTTCGCACAGCCTTAACCCATGATCCAGGTAATTTTGCACTGTTATGATAACGTATTGTATAGGTTCCCCGGTGATCTCAAGTGTTTACTTATCTGACTAAACAATCCCAATTAGCACTATGTAAAGTGATATCCTTACTCGCATTCAATTAACCAATATAATCACATATATTCATGCATCACATAAACATTATAAATTAAACCAAAAACGCAATATAACCCGATGTAGTAATAGGAACTAAATACACAAAACTTGCATAATACTTCTCTTTATTGATATCTTCGGTTTGTTACAGAATTTATCTGCCCTACGCACTAAATTATAGGGGTCCACACACTTAACTGCAGAATTCCACTCTAGGCCTCTACGCACTCAGCTACAGAGCGTCTACCTACGCTAAGACCCAAAATACTTATACTTCTCTACCAAGACTCTTCACTCCATTTTTCATTAAAGACTTAAGACTACTTAGAGCTTACTTACTTAGATCCTTTTTATACAATCCCATGGTCTGCAGACCATGGGTGGATCTTTACAGTTGACTTTATACTTTACAAAATAAGGGCAGACAACCCTTTATGACTCTTGACACCTTTGCACTCTACGACCACAAAATGCGGAGACTTTACTACTTTATTACAAAATTGACCCAAAACATGGGCTTTTAACCCCAAAATTGTACTTAGGGGAACCTGTTCTCAACAGGCCCCCAACAAAAACATGGTGACTCGCCCTCGAGTCACTCTGTGGGTGCAGAGATCTTGGCACGAAGATCTCCCAGCTCAACCTGTATGACTGCAACCTTGGCAGTGCACTATGTAGCCGCCTGCTTCGCTTCTTCGACTAATTGCTCTATCACTAGTCCTGAACTATCAGCCTAAAGCTTCTGCTGAGTAGCTAGCAGATTAGAAATCTTTCCTTCAATAAAGGCCATGGCTGCATAAGCCTCATCCATCCAAGGCTTCAATTGTGCCTTCATCAGTTCCTCCTTGTGTTTCACTGCATCTACCTGTTCTTTCAACTGCTTGGCCTCCTGCAGCTTTGCCAGTCTCTGTGTGAGAGCGACAGTTCGCGCTAGACCTTTTACTTCGTCGTAGTGCTACTACAGTTCTCGTGCTTCTGTCTCCAACTACTATACATTAGGGTCCTCATGTAGGCTTGTCAGGACCTTAAATGATTGTTCAAAAAGTTGTGTGCAGTCTGCTACTGCACTATCTTCTGCCTCTACCGCTTCTGTGATAGTGGTTGCACACTACTCCTTTACTTCTGGCGGAGTTGAAGACTAGGCCTTCAATTGTAATTCTGTAATCTGTAGGTTCAACTCCAGCTGAATCCTAGAAAACTTTGTGCGAGAGTCATGCACCCCTGTAGCAAGCTTATGGACATGCACCTCGACTGGTTCTTCCTCAAGAGTGGCCAACTCTGGGACCATTCGGCATGCCTCTTCGATGACTTGAACTAGGCACTTGTTTTGGTCAGTCTCTTTGGTTACGGCGGTGATGGCAGAGTCTCATTGTAGGGCCATATGTTTATTATTATCCTCTACTTGTTGATCACCTGTAAAGCGCGATGTTCGCGGGCCCTCAGTGCCATGATCACTCCATCCTATAGTAGGTGGAGTGCCTCACCAGGGAGAGTTTCCAAGTTCAACCCCACACCCTTGAGGGCACTGACAGTGGGCCTGTTAGCTTCATTCTTTGTGATCAATGCTCCATCTAGTGGCACTATCGTGTTGGAGACCTTTGCACACAGCATCTTGGCAGCTTCTAAAGTGCCGATAGCGAGGCTGGTGGACATTGTGATAGCCTGTAATACGTGGGTCTGTGGCTCCTATAGGCTTGTCTAAATAACCCCCAATAGTAGTTGTTGTTGCTACTCAAACTATTGTAGGGCCTCCACGTTGACATCCCGCACCGTGTCTCCAATGTCATGCAAATCACCCTCTGTAAGGGTGATTAGGTCCTTGACCCTCATTTCTCTTGTTCCCTTCGATGCTTGACACAGGCAAACATCGCCTACAGGTCCGCACTGTGCTGCTCTATTTGTTCGTCCATTTCTTCCTATGTGTCAGGCAAAGGTGAGCTCACACCTTTATCAAAGCCTTGGTCTGTTCCACCTATCTACTGGGCAGCATCACACTTTTCCTAGGCCTTGTCATCAGCCTCCTTCTTCCTCTTCTCGACTAGCTGCGCCATCTTGAGCTTGGCCTCCTCCTTCTTGTGTTGTGCAATAGACTTGCTTGCCCCCACCACCAAGTCTGAGGTAGTACACCACTCTACCGGCCAGCGATCACGGACTACATCAATGGCATTGTCTGTTGCCAAAAGGAAAATCATACCATATCTGTGCAGGGTCCTTCCATGCCCTGATTGACACATGGTGAAATTTTTCCTTGAACTCTGCGCACCCTTGCATGTTGGCAAACATAGTAGGCAATAATCACAGTTTGCAATTGATAGCCATGCGGATGTTCATCTCCATCAAGATCTAGAAGATCTTGCTATCTTTGATGTGCTGAGCATCCTTGGTTTCCCATAGCGAAGCATACTTCGCTGCTTCTGGCAGGTCCAACACGACTTAGGGGAATTGACTATCTTCTGGCAGCTCCCGTGCTACCAGCACAATTGACAGCAAGAGCCACGCATAGTGGAAGGTCTTGCTGAGCTCTTGTGCCTTGCGATAGTTTACAAGGAACTCACCACAGAGATAGTGCACCCAATTGAACTAGACTCCTTCGACGCATTGGGCTGCAAGAACAACGACTGGTGCCAACACTTCATCTGTGAAACACTTCCTCATAACCTTTCCTACCAAAATTTGCGTGGCCACCTTGACTATAGGGTCACTGATACTTGAGATGGCATAGCCTTGTGGCTTCTTTGCAAGCCTGAATTTCTCCTTCATGGCCTCTGCGAGGGCCTAATCGCCATCTTTTCCACCAAACATCAAGGCTAGATTTTCTCCTATGTAGGGTAGCGGTGTAATCCTATGGATCAATCTGTCGGTGATGGGTATTGGCTCCTCTAGCCACAGACACCCATCATGCACCAAGCATAATAGTTTCTTGATGGCCAATATTGTAATGGGGGTGCGATTGTAGTGTGGCACCCATAGCAGGTGTTGAGTGATAAAAGGTGTCTTTTTAACTCCTAATTATCTTCACATTAATTATCAATTCAGGTACAATTTTTTATTTCAAGAGTGTACTCAGTCTGAGGTGGTCATTTACTCAAGAGTAATGTTTTTAAATTGCAATACAATGCTTCAAATACAAGAGTAAATGGATGTTTGAAATAAAATCTAATTGCAATGGTAAGAAACTTAATATTCTGAAACTAGTTCATTCACTCAAGAAACTACAACAATCATCAGTGAAAGATGAAGTAGTAATAAATATTTCCTCTATCAACTGATGAAAATGAAATAAAATAAGATCCTCAATCTGATAACTTAGATAGCGATAGTCCATGTCCTTTATAGTTGTTGATCTTACACTCCCCACCAAAACAATTAACTGGAAATCACAATTCAATCAATAATGCTGCTAGTAGAAATGGAACAAACACACTTGCTGCAATAACATTTAAAAGGCGAAACCAAATCCTTGCATGAAAGAGATAATAGCAAAGCCTATTTGAACAGAAAAGCTAATTTTACCATAAATGAACAACAACACTAAATTAATGGAAATGAACAACAAAGCTAAATTAATGGAAATGAACAACAAAACTAAATGAAAGCAATCTGTAATGAACGACAGAGTCCAAAGTGAACAACGAAGCTTTATAACTAGAATGAACAACATAAGAATTTAAGTTGCAAAGGATAATAATCTTGTAATGATGGAAGAAAATGGCAACACGATACAATTACAATTTTATGTCATAAAACGACTTCAGGGAAATGTAAAGAAACAGGATATTGTAAAGCAATGCAATTCAAAGAAATGAAAAGTAAAACAAACCATCACACGACTGGAATTGTAAAGTAATGGTACAAGTAGTGAGTGGATCTACAAGGGCTGGGCCCTTAGCCTCTGGTGAATACCATCAGATTACTTCAGTATATGTGAAGGAACTGCAACTGTTTTTATACATTCATCATTACATAATTGTTACAACAAGTTCGTGCTCTATTTCAATAGCGAGAGTCAATGATCAAAGTTACAATTTCAATAGTAATTCTCCCATTCCTCCTATCCTATCCTATCTATCTCTAATCTAATGATCCATCTAATTCTCTCTCTAATCATCCATCATGAATCTCTATAATTCATTTCTTTGATCTCTATTCTCATTTAAATACATAGAGAGAAAAGAGAAGTTACAACCGTGATGATTACAAAATGATTTCTATTACAAAATTGAATTGTTCACAACAAATTGATAAACAAGATCATATTTGTAATATATTCTCTTCAATCTTTTAAGAGGAACAGGTCGAATTTGGCATTGTAACTGGGATAATTTGGAAAACGAACACAACAACGAATATGAGAAAAATGTCTTCAAATAACCTTCTATTTCTCTTATTATAGCCTGAATTTGGGAAAACTTCTCAATTTCAAAACTAATTTGGTCTGTTCTAAACAAAACCCATGTTTCGGATTTTCCAGATTCTTCTCCATTTGCCCGAACCGTTCAATACAAAATTGTCACTTCTTATTCCAATGAATTTCTGAGTTGGCACATTTAATGATGAGTTGGAAATCAAATCCTCAATCTGGAAAATATCTTGGAGGCTAAAATGATGAGTGATGTTACAACCAATTTATTAATAAACCATCATTGGTAGAATCATGCATAATCATCAATTTATTAAAAATAAAGGAGAAGAAATAATATTTATTCATAAGAGGATAAATAATTATAAGATGGAATTATATGATAAACCATGATAAATGACATGATAAAGAAGAGTAGAAATGGATGAAATAGGTGTTAAAAAGTAATAATAATAATGACATATTAATAGCCCAACACACCCCCAAACTGAATATATTGCATGTCCTCATGCAACCCAAAACAATTTTTTTACATGTCCTCATGCAACCCAAAGACTCTGTGTTAACCAAACAATACAAAATTGGTCATCGCAACTCATGAAATGGATGGAACAAATGAATGCTTCTTCAAATAATGAATATTCAATTTTAGAAATTTTAATGAAGGCATAACAGTTTTTTCATTGATGTTCAACTTATGTGTATATGAAGTTGCAGCAAAATATGATATAAGTAACAACAAATTTCATTAACCATTTTCTCAAAAACTACAAACCATATTTTGTTGAAATTTTGCAAGTAGATTTATAATATACTATCACTTCTATGATTCAAAAATCAGATCGTTTTGATGCACGAATCATGAGATATGAACAAAATGGTTGTAGGTGATGGTGCATGATTTCCTACATTTATCAAACTAATTTAACTTGAAATTTTCTGGGTTTGTGTATTTTAATGATACCTCTTTGTTTTTCAGATCACAAGAATTGAGTTCATAGTTTTAAAAAATATATGGAAATCAATTTCTGCACTGTAGAAAAATGAAATTGTATTCTTTAAATGAGAAAGAAAGTAGAAAACATCCATCATGCGTGGCAATTCCTCCCCTAAACTGAAAAATTAACATGCCCTAATGCAATGCTAGAAAACAAATTGAGGTGGTTGCTACCAGTTGTTGAATTTTATACTTGGTGTAAAGCAACATGGAATAAGGGAGGTGTTGAGAATGAATATCAATGGATGATAAAGAATATTAATGACATGGTCATAAGAAATAAATGAATGAAAGCAACACTCCCCCAAACTGAAAGATGATATGTCGCTGAAAAATAGTAAAGATGTGCAATGAACGATGATAAATAAAGCTCAATGGATTTTCATGAAATTTTCCTAAATTCGTAATAAATCAGAAGATTATGCTATTTTACCTGAAGTTTTACCTCAAAAAAAAAAATGGAATGACATATATGGACTGGCATTTTTTGACACTGATATAGGTAGAGTTGATGCTGAAAGTGATGCAAAAAGGTGGAATCCAGGCAATCACATCATGTCTAAACAATTGTTCACGTTCATGAGTTGCTCGAGCCTCTTTTGTTAGTTGTAATAGTGTGGTCATGCTGCGAATAGAGTTTCCCTCCCATACTTGTTGTTCTCCTGTAAACAAACCACTATTTTGTATATAATGTTCTTGAATATACAAGTGTTAGTTTTGAATAGCAACAAATAAGATGCATGCAAAAATTTCAATCAAAAAAACTTTTGTATACACACAATACTAATATTTTCTCAAATCAACAAGTTATGACAGAGTGCAGTAATCATATCGCATGCTATCCCATAATGCATACATTCCCCCTTCTAATTGAAAAAGGAATTCCATGACCATAAATCATATGAAAGGTGTTGTGCTAACAGCAAGGCAAGGGAATGAACAATATGGCATTAAATGAAGCAGTGGACACATATCAATGATAGGACGACAAGATGCATGGTTATAATGAGAGCAGAGTGTTTAAAAATAGTTATGAATACGAGATAGGATGCTTTGGATTGATGATAAGTTATGTGAAAAATAAAAAGGATAGCAATATGCCAAAAAGATGCTTTGCTGATGGCATTCTTACTGAAGATGATGCGATTGATTGGAAAATAATTTCTCATGCGTAAAGGTTCAAAACAGGGAAAGATTTAAGGAAATAATTTCTCTGATAAAAAGAAAGAATAAGAAAAGGGTATTATAGTAATAACTGACGATAAGATATAACTTCAATACCATAAGTAGAGTCTCTGCTGCCAGCAGGAGTCCGTAGTCTCGGCAGGGCTACTTTTTAACCCATATGAGCCAGGATCCTCAATTTATAAATGGAAAGTTCCAGTGTTGTTCTACAGAAGAGATCAGTGTGCTAGCATGGTAATCAGATAACCACACTGCCATTCACTGGGATGTAGCAAAAGTGATCAGGCTAGCTCATGATGAGATCACCTGTTCCAAGGATATTTTGGCTATCCAATGGATCATAACCCTGGTGTGGTGGCCATATTGGGAATGTCACTTTGTTACAGCCTTATGAACATGGTAGGTTGGCTCATAATGAGACGCCTTATCCTCCATCCGCGAACAAAATTTTGTTGTTATTACACATTTTTAAGATAAAAGAGGGAGGCTCAGTACTCCTTAAGAGCAGGGATGGTGGAAGAAATTGAAGATGTCAATAGAAAAAAAATATACCCGTAATCTCATTTATTATAGACAGATAAGATTATAATCAGGAAGGGTGGAGCCAGCATGGTTTTAGGATGATCAATCAGTATCATGTATAGCAAAAAATGATGCAATAAAGTAGTATATAAATAACTATGTCTATTTTGTTAAAAAGAATCTCTCATCCAGAAGTTGTCTTGTTAAAGAGCATAACATTAAGGGTATCCACCTACCTCAATAGACTCCATATTTCTTATCATCATAAAAGTAGTGTACTTTATGCCATGAAAGAGAATCAGTAAAATGTGGTTGAGATGAACTAAGAATAATCCCACAAGAGGAAGGAAGGTTTGTTCTTGAAAATACTCCCAAAGTGTTGTTCCTTTGAAGGAACAACAAAAACATTCAAAAAAGTGATGTTCCTTGTAGGAAACAGCAAAGGAAATACATGCCAAAAAGTGTTGTTTAGAGATATATGAGCAGAGGAGGTATGATGGATATCAAAATGTATGAGGCCATTTCATATCATCAAACATCAGGTCTCCATCATTTGTCGAGAAGTCATTCCAAGGAATAAGCCATTCACCACACATAAGGGACGAGTTTTCTTCAAATTGTATTTTTGGGCAAGAAAAGATGAATTTGAGAAAAGTGAAAGAGGTTTTTGTCCATCATCGACTTAAGAAGAAAAGCCTCTTTTATTTTTTACACAGGTTTCATGGTTTGGGAGAAATGTCGAAAACATCATTTGCCTCAGGAGGGTTAGTGCACCTCTGTAGCGACCTTGGTGAAATAAATTTTTTGAAATGACCAATGACTTTCTTGATGAGTCAACTAATAAGTATACACAAATATCTTTCCAACAAGCTATCATGAGCTCAATTTGGAGTTGAGGAAGGCCTTCAAAAGTTGACTGCAACATCAATATGCATTTCGGTAACCTCATTCTGCATATTTTGACTAGTCTTGGGAGATTGGACTTTTAATAGGGAAAATGAACTCCAAATTGAAAAATTCAAGATGTTCTGGAAATTATGATCAACAAGCTTTCCAACGAGCTATTTTCCACTCAATTGGGCTAAGGGGTATGCCTCCAAAAGTAGGTGGAAAATGGCACTACGTTTTTGACCAGTTTGCGCAAAAATGGTTGTTCCTTTGAAAGGGATAGCAAAAATGAGAAAGTGTTGTTCCTTTGAAAGGAACAATAGAAATGTGAAAGTGTTGTTCCTTTGAAAGGAATGGTAGAAATATGGAAATGTTGTTCCTTTGAAAGGAACAACAAAAATGCGGAAGTGCTATTCCTTTGAAAGGAACAACAAAAATGCAGAAGTGCTATTCCTTTCAAAAGAACAACAAAAATGTAAAAATGTTATTCCTTTGAGAGGAATATCAAAAATAAGCACCCAAACGTGTTGTTCCTTAGGAGGAACGACTGTTGTTCATTAAGAAGAACAACAATTGTTCATTTAAGAGGAACAACAAAAATGAAAAATACGCGGAAGTGTTGTTCCTTAAAAGGAACAATTGTTTTTCCTTAAGAGGAACAACAGTTGTTCTTTAAGAGGAATAGAAAAAACACAAACACTTTATTTACAAATAGTATGTGAATAAATTAAGTTACAACAGCTATGATGTTATTTCCAAAGGGAAATAAAAAAATGATCTCTTTGAAATATGTTTTGGCACCAGAGACATGACATGAATCTTGAAATGGAAATCAATTCTTCATTTCGTTTGTTATGAATCCATTGGGTAATGAGTTGGATGAAATTCCCTTGTTTCATTAAAGTTTCTTTCAAGAATCGTTCGTCCATTAATTGACCTTCTTTATTCTCCTAGGACCTACAAAAAAAAACTATCTACCTGCAATAAAACATTAAATCATAGAGAAAGAGAGGTGATCAGGCTCCCCTAATCCAAGAATTATGCAAAAAAAATAACAAGTAGTTACTCTATATAACAAATCCACTGAGAAAATAACAAAGTAAAATTTATTTGTCACCTGCAAGAGAGCAGTGGTCGACAATACTAAACAGCAGTGTTTTAATTACAACTTCTTTGTTTTTCGTTCAAATTGAATGATTCCAAAGCCAGATGAGAGATAATTGAAATGTATATTTCCAATAGAAATAGGTTTTAAAACTTCAATGATATGATATGTCAATTTTACTTAGAACAACCTGCATAACAAAGTCATTTTCGATTACTCCACTTAGAACAACAATGGATATTTTAAGCATAGATTCTTCGTTTGATCTCAGATTCAAATTATTAAAATTGGAAATGAAACTAGATTCATTTATTTATATCCAATAAAAACATGTTTTCAAGAAAATAAGAATTGATAGGTCAAATACTCTAAGGCACAGCCGGGAAGACAGAGTTTTAAGAGTGCTGATTTACGATAGATAGTCAGTGTTTTGATCATAAATTTCTCATACAATATCAAAAATGAGTGATTCCAATTGTCTTGTAAACTAGATGCACAGGGGAATCTACCATAGAAATGGGTTTTAAAAATTCAGTCCATTAGGTCTTCAAAAACGGAATGTCCCAACTATGTTCTTGAGCTGCCTGGTAGACACCTTGCCGCTGTTTGGGTTCTAAATTTTTATTTTCAAATCCAAATTGAGTGATTAAAATTGGGTTGGAAAGTAGACATGAAGCAATACTTAGGATAGAAACAGTTTTTAAAAATATAATCATTTAAGCCTCCAAAAACTGATTGTCCCAACCCTATTCCTAAACTGCCTACTAGACACCTTGTCAATGTTTTGGTTCTAATTTTTTCGTTTCAAATCCAAATTGAGTGATTCAAATTGGGTTCGAAAGCAAAATCAAGGGCTACTTAGGAGAGAAATAGGTTTTAAAAATATTCCCTTTTAGTCCCTCAAAACATGACTGTCCTGACTATGTTTTCAGAAATTTCATCAAGCCAAAAAATATGATATTCAAGCATTTTTTTTAAATTGGTGATAAAAATGAAAATGAGTGCTTGTATAACTATTATTTACATTATAATTCATCTACATACACAAGTAAATTAAAAAATTTATCATCGATGTTGATTTCCACAACGTGTTGCAACAAGAACAACTATTTTTATATAAAAACAAAATGTATTTATTTATGTCCTTATTTATTTATTTATTTTACACTAACCTACTCTGATTTGAAAAAAGAATATGATTACGTATAAGAGTACTTCTAGTGGAACCATTTTCGAAATAAGGCTTCAAGTATGTACATACCGAAATTTTCAAAATGCATGTTAATAAATATTAGGGTACGAGAAGCCAACTTCCCTTGAAAAGATGGTATCAAAATTTGTTGAAGTATGGAGTGATGTTGCAAACAAATGATGGAGTGAAACCAATCTTCAATATATCCTTTACTTTCTTGACTTCCCATATCCATCATATCATGATGTTCTTGAGATTTTAAAACGGCTTATTGATGCAGACTAGAAGAAACCTCATTTTCTTCCAAAACTTCTATAATTTTTGAATTTGAAACATTTTGAATCTCATTGTAAGATTTCTCCAATGGTGCACGTGAGATAGAATGGGTGGGAAAGGGGTGAATTTTGCAGTTCAACACTGTAAGCATGTTGTACTGGTTTATTATGGTGAGGGTGTGGAATGATTTGAGCGGGAAATTGTGTACGGAATAGAGCATTTTGATAATGTAATTGATTGGGCTGAGTGGATGATTTTGATAGGCAAACAAGATGTTGTGGAAGAGCTAGTGAAGAATATGGAGGATGTGTTTTTGCTGTAGGATGAGGGAGAGTAGTGATGCAATCATAAGATGGACATGCCAAACTTGTAGATAAGATTGGTGGTGGTTATATTGAGATTGACATGGCTGCCATAACACATTAGTATTCCATAATGGATTATACAAGTAAGAGAATGGAGAAGAAGTGTTTTGAACTATACCTGTAGGCCATGATTTCCATGTTTTTGACCTTGTTGTAGCTTCCTCATCTCTTTGAAATGCTACTTCCATCCTAGATAAGGAAGAACAACTATCTATGGGATGCTCCTTTTGGTCATGAGAGAAAAATACTTCATGAAATTCTTGATTTTTCTGAACTTGCAAAGCATCCAATTTTAAACTTAGAGAATTAATAAAATCAACTTTAAAATTTTCAAATAAAACATTGATTTCAGTTCTTATGTCTCATGTTCTTGTAGCAGATTTGGAAAAGAAAGAACAAACATCTCTAGAATTCTTACTAGCCTTGGAGATTCCTCTTGAGTACCTTATGCACAATTCACAAACATCATCATATGATAACTAAAAAACATCACATTTTCTTATCAAATTTAAGAGTTCTAAAAATTCATCTTTGATTCCTTTAAGAATGAGTGTTTTTAAGATCTCCTTTTCCAAATATTTATGCTTTGATTTTTGAAGGTTATATTGAAATTGTACTACATAGTCCTCCAAGCTTTCATCTTCCCCTTGTATCATACATAAAATATCTTCATTGGATTTGTAGTAGTCTTGGTACTCTTAAAGAATATGTTCTTCATGTCCTCCCATGTTTGGATGCAGTTCCCACCTAGGCTCATGAACCATCGGAGAGCTGCTCCTTTTAGAGTAAGAGGAAACATTTTCAACCTTTGATCATTAGTACAATAATCATATCATCTACAAAGTATTTCAAACTCAAATAAGAATGTATCTGGATCTTCATTTGTCAATCCATGAAAATTTGGTAGAGAAGATAGGGGAATTATGTGCATTTGTGTCACTCCTCTTAGATCTTTGATAGGGAATTCAAAAGTAGGAATGTGACACATTTCTTACCATAATATAAGATGTTCTTCATGTGTTTATTTGAGGCTCCTCCTTCAAATGTTCCTATCAATTGGTTAGTGAAATGGATGGTGCTTACATCACCACTTAAGTGAAATCATGAAATTTGTTTTTCAAAATTTCTATATTTTTTTTTCTTAATCATTCACACAAAAATTCAAACATTTATTTCTACCCTAAGTTCTTTAACAATTCTGTTGGAAAGCGAGCTGGGGAGCAGGGCTTTTAAATGCTTCGTACACAGGTTCTTACCTTTCGTTCTTAATACCCAATTCTCTCCTAACAGGAACCCATCAAATGCAAACTACTCCTTAGAAATGGCTACACTGTCCACGACAATGGCACCAAAATGTTGAGTGATAAAAGGTGTCTTTTTAACTCCTAATTATCTTCACATTAATTATCAATCTAGGTATGATTTTTTATTTCAAGAGTGTGCTCAGTCTGAGGCAACCATTTACTCAAGGGTAATGTTTCTAAATTGCAGTACAGTGCTTCAAATACAAGAGTAAATGGATGCTTGAAATAAAATCTAATTGCAATGGCAAGAAACTTAATATTGTAAAACTAGATCGTTCACTCAAGAAACTACAGCAATCATCAATCACGGATGCATTAGTAATAACTCTTTCCTCTATCAACTAATGCAAATGGAAAAAAACAAGATCCTCAATTTGAGAACTTAGACAGTGATAGTCTATGTCCTTTACAGTTGTTGATCTTACATTCCACACCAAAACAATTAACTGGAAATGACAATTCAATCAATAATGTTGCTAGTAGAAATGGAACAAACACACTTGCTGCAATAGCATTTAAAAGGCGAAACCCAATCCTTACATGAAAGAGATAACAACAAAGCTAATTTTACCGAAAATAAACAACAAAACTAAATGAACAGCAATTTGTAATGAACAGAAGAGCTTGAAGTGAACAACGAAGCTTTATAACTAGAATGAACAGCATAACAATTTAAGTTGCAAAGGATAATAATCTTGTTATGATGGAAGAAAATGGCAATGCGATTCAATTACAATTTTATGCCATAAAATTATTTCAGGGAAATGTAAGAAACAGGAAATTGTAAAGCAATGCAATTCAAATAAATGAAAAGTAAATCAAACCATCACATGACTGGAATTGTAAAGTAATGGTACAAATAGTGAGTGGATCCACCGAGGCTGAGCCCTTAGCCACCGGTGAATACCGTTGGATTACTTCAGGAGATGTGAAGGAACTGCAACTATTTTTATATATTCATCATTGCATAATCGTTATAACAAGTTCGTGCTCTGCTTCAACAGCGAGAGTCGATGATCAAAGTTATAATTTCAATAGTAATTCTCCCATTCCTCCTATCCTATCCTATCTATCTCTAATCTAATGATCCATCTAATTCTCTCTCTAATCATCCATCATGAATCTCTATAATTCATTTCTTTGATCTTTGTTCTCATTTAAATACACAAAGAGAAAAGAGAAGTTACAACCGTGATGATTACAAAATGATTTATATTACAAAATTGGATTGTTAAAAACAAATTAATAAACAATATCATATTTGAAATATCTTCTCTTCAATCATTCAAGAGGAATAGGTTGAATTTGGCATTGTAACTGGGATAGTTTAGAAAACGACCACAACAACGAATCTAAGAAAAACATCTTCAGAGAACCTTCCATTTCTCTTAGTACGGACTGAATTTTGGAAAACTACTCATTACAAAACTAATTTGGCCCATTCTGAACAAAACCCATGTTTCAGATTTTCTAGATTCTTCCCCATTTGCCCGAACCGTTCAATACAAAATTGTTACTGATTATTCCAATGAATTTTTGAGTTGGCACATTTAATGATGAGCTGGAGATCAAATCTTCAATTTGGAAAATATCTTGGAGGCTAAAATGGCGAGTGATGTTACAACAAGTTTATTAATAAACTATCATTGGTAAAATCATGCATAATCATCAATTTATTAAAAATAAAGGACAAGAAATAATATTTATCCATAAGAGCATAAATAATTATAAGATGGAATTATATGATAAACCATGATAAATGACATGATAAAGAAGAGTAGAAATGGATGAAATAGGTGTTAAAAAGTAATAATAATAATGACATATTAACGGCCCAATAGCAAGTTGAGTAGACCTACCTTGTCTACTCCCCTGAGCCACTTTCGTGGTTCCAATGCGGTCATCCCAGTGGTTGTGTCAATAATGCATCACATTAGTTGCTCTATTGCTAAGTGTGGGAACGTCTCATGATCATCTAAGTCCTAATCTTCCAGTTTTCACAAAGGAACCCATCCCAAGCAGAGTCCTTCAAAGATAATCTCATTCGGCAGCAGAGGGGTTCACAAGGGGACCTTGCTCTTGTCAATATCCTTTAGCACCTTGGTCTGGCCCTTGCGCAGAAGAACATACTCAGGAAACTTAGTGAGAGGGTCAGCACCCTAGACTTCAACTTACTCCACTTCTACCCCCAAGTCCTCATCATCCATCAGGATGTCCTCAATTTCATCCTCCTCCAGCTCCAAATTAATGGCTTTACCATTTTCCTGTGCCATGGGCTTATCCTTTGATGGGTTTCTTCTCAGCGACGTGCGCACCAGTATTGCAAGTTACTTTCCCTTTTTGTCCTTTGAACTCTCCTTGGTTGGGGTCAGCTTCGGTCTAGGTGTCCGTTGTGATTTGGGAACTTCAGCTAATACCTCAGCAACCTCTACAATAGCTTCCTCTACCTCCCTAACAACTTTCCGAATAACCTCCTCGGCTGTCACTGCTTCAATGTCCATAGCTTCTATAGGTGTCGACATGACGTTATACAATAGTTCTCATGTCATCTCTGGTAATTTCTCAAATGCCGAACTCACTATCAGAGGTTCAAATAATTCTCGGGTCATGTGCGCCTGAGAGATCAACAACTTAATTCTCAAAATGCCAAGTGTTTTTTGTTGGGCAGCCACTTGTAATTTATAGGGCATTTTGAATTCAAATCCGACCATTCCCCCCACATTCGGTTCATTAATGTTGTATTGGCAGAAAATTTTCAAGGATCTTACCCATAAAGTTCATCTTAAATGTCGGTCACCCGCTTCATTTGGCCGCATTTCTATCATCAAGTCATGAACAGTGGCTTTAATGGTCACTTTCCAGCTGACCTGTGTAATTTTTCCCTGGGTAGTGCAGCTCCCTTCACGTTGTCGCAAACCCTGTGACATTTCTTCACTTCACATAATCCTCCAATCGTGCATCTCCCCAACCCAGGCAGTGTAGTTTATAGTCTCGCACCTCCTTTAAGCTGCCTGGAGCGCTAAGACTATGCTACCCTCATATAGTCACCTGGCCAGATCGCTGGTGCATGGCTTCAATCGGCTGCCATTCACCTTTCTTGGGAAGAGATCCCCATTCAATTTAACCAACTGAACTGCTCCATCATCTGTAATTTCCTTAAAGACATAGGGCCCTAACCAGTGCATTATGAATTGAATCTCTAGAAATTTATCAAACTTGCTATCAGATAAAAAAACTAGATCATTTACCTTAAAGGTGCACAGCTTAATGTGTCGATCATGCCATGCTTTTTCGCGTTGCTTTTGGACCTGTTGGTGAAATCCAGCTAGAAATTACTCTTCCTCAATGTTAGCCAGTTGCGCAAGCCTCTCTTCCAGGGCTTTGTGATCTGTCATACCCATGAGTGCCACTATAAGTAGATTAAGCACAATGTATTCCATGGGCATCACTACTTCAATGCCATATACAAACCTAAAAGGTGTCTATCCAGTCAACTTTTTGCATGTCGTCCGATAAGCCCATAGAACTGCGGGTATGCATAGGTCCCAATCACTTCATTGAGCATTGTAAACCTTGTTCAACGTGTTCTCCAACACCCTATTAAATGCTTCCACTTTCCCATTAGCCTGTGGGTGATAAGGCGTGCTCTTCTGGTGATATACCTTAAATTCCTCCTTCAGCCTGTTGATTGTTTCATTCAAAAAGTGTGTATGCGATCACTCATCAAAATATTTGGACACCCAAATCGTGTTAGTACATACTCAAAGAGGAACTTTGCAGTAGTCACGCCTTTTCAATCCTTCACAGGTTGTGCCTCCACCCATCGGGTCAAATACTCAGTCGTGGTGATAATGTACCACGCTCTCGTTTTCTTCCCTTAGGGCTGAATGGGTCCCACAAAATGTATTGCCCATTTCTCAAAAGGTTGCAACATCATATGTGGGTTCATAGGCAGATCATCTCTCTGCGATATCCTGCTAGTTCTTTGACACCCATCACACGCCTTACAGTAAGCCTTTGAATCTTGATGGAGGGTTGGCCACCACAACCCTGTGCGTAGAATCTTCTGCGTGGTCGCTCTTCCTGCATAATGGCCTCCCGTGGTGCCCCCATGAGTGTTTGTGAGGATATTGCTTCTTTCAAACTCTGAAACATATCATGGTAATACTTCATTAGACCCCATTTTGTATAGATGTCTAACAATGATAGAAACATTTGTCGCACGTACCACTAACTCCTTCTTCTATTGGACCGTGTAACCTTGTTGGGTAGTTCCTGTCGTTAGGGAGTGTATGATGTCTTAAAAGTGACCATCTCCAATGCACATTGCAAATAGCTACTTGTCAGGCAATCCCTCCTTCAATGCGCAACAGATGGTTTGGTCTTGTGTTCAATCATCCAGGCTTCACAATAACCTCAAAATAATACTCCTGGAATAATAACAACCACCTATAGATTCTCCCCCCCAACATAGGCTTATTGACCAGGTATTTCAACATGGATTGATCCATATACATCTTAAAATATCCACTCAGCAAATAGTGTCTAAACTTTTGGAGTGCGTATACCATGGCTAACCCTTCACGCCCAGTGGTGGAATAGTTCTTGTCAGCCTTGGATAACCTCTTGCTTGCAATTCTCCTCCGCCAATCTATGTTAGTACTACTCCGAGTGCTATACATGATGTGTCTACATGTACATGAAACTCCTTCCAATCTGGGAAGACTAAAATTGGCGCGGTGACCATTTTTTCTTTCAATACATCCAAGATTTTCTTACAGTCCTCGTTCCAATAGAACG
Source organism: Pinus taeda (assembly GCA_000404065.3). Lineage (NCBI taxonomy): Eukaryota > Viridiplantae > Streptophyta > Pinopsida > Pinales > Pinaceae > Pinus > Pinus taeda. The sequence goes on from APFE030083245.1 coordinate 509,806, forward strand.
TGACATCCTTTTTCAATAACTTCTCCATAGGCATGGTGATCAGGGAATAACCCTTGATAAACTTCCTGTAATACCTAGTATCTCCTAAGGTTGCGCGTAGCTGTTTTACACTCCTCGGTGCCTCCAAGTTAAGTATCACTGTGATCTTCGTGGGATCTACCCTCAGTCCCTGTCGACAAAACACATGACCCAACAAAGTCCCAAAAGGAACACAAAACAATCATTTCTTCAGACTGAACACAATCTGGTACCTTTGACAAGTATCTAGCATTAGGCGCAAACTTGCCAAATGGCATTTTACCAGCCCAAACATAGTCCAGTCATCAAAATATACCTCCGAAAACTTATGAATGAATTCTTTGAATGTAGCAATGACTACGTACGAAAAAATCATAGGCGCATTCTTCAATCGAAAAGGCATTACAGTGTAATGAAAACATCCCCACCCTGTTGCGAATGTCATCTTGCTTCTATCCTCCGATGCGATTTTGATTTGATGGTACCCAAAGAACCCATCAGTGAATGAGTACACTTCTAGGCCACCTACATTATCCAATACCTCATCAGTGAACGGAGTTGGGAAAGGATCATGTAAGCAAACATCATTCAACTTCCTAATACCTACGCATATCCTTATTTCATCCTTCTGCCTCTTTTCCTATACCACCATTGGGCTTACCCAATCAGATTCCTCTACGAGCTCAATAATGCCTGCCATTAGCATCTTGTCTACCTATAAGCCAACCTTCTCCTTATACTTTGGATTGAGACAGTAAGGTCTTTGCTCAACTAGCTTCATGTCGGGCTTTAACGTGATCTTCATAACATCCAGGTCTCGTATGATCCCCTTTAGCTCCGTAAACTTGGTAGGGAACAAATCCTAGTATTCGCAGAGCAATTCGGCGACCTTATCTACCATCGTGTCATCCTAGTAATCTCAAATCTTTGCAAATTTGGGCTTTGCCTTCGTACCAATATTTACTATTTCATTTTCAGCAGCACAATTATATACGGATTCTCATTCTATGGTCCCTTGACCTTGCCGTGACCCTCTGTTTCAAGGATATTAGTCTTTGTGGATCCTTGTCTTCTTCTTCAACAGTCACGTTATAGCACTCGAGTGTGTGGTTTAGTTGAGTAGTCCAATCAGCTTGAATCAGATCCAAAGGATCTTGTAGTATCCTAAAGATTGTTGCTCTAACTTCTCGTAGCGCTTCGTCAATACAGTCAAACCTGTCTTCAAAGTTGAATGTCATTATGAATACTTCGCGTAGAACATCCCATTCACATATACCATGGCAGAGCTCTGTCTCCAAGTACCTGTTCATCGGGATGACAACCAAGGTATGACAAAATAAGTGCACCCATTTAGGTTGGGGCTTCACTCCATAAGCCTTAGCCCATTTGGCCAAGTACGCACACGGATCATCCTTCCCATCATATTTGTCTATCATTCATACGTTCAGCTTCCCAAAGTGTGTTCTCATCATCCTCCTACAGTTGCGCCAATCATCAAAGCTACGCTTGTGCGTACCCCACCATCTTGTGGGCGTAGCGCGCCGGGCCCAGTCCAAAGCTTGGAAGTGCTTCTTCTTTGGTATTCCCTCTCAAAGGCATCCAAAAATACATCTACATCATTCAAGCCATCATAAGTGGGCAAATCTCTTACCTCTGACAATACACAGTAGAGCGACCGGGTCATCATGTTATAGCTCAATGTGGTTACTTCATGTAGTTCATTCTATCAGTGCTCTAATTCTTCATCAGAGTCTAAGGTGCAGGAACTCTTGTGATCCCATGTAATTCGTCAACCCATTGTCAGATTCACCCAATCTTGGTCTCGCGTTGTTATCTTATATATGCAGTCCAAATCGTCGTCACTTTCGTAATCGTGGACTGGTTCAGTATAGCATGATCCTTCAACAGGATCTAGGGGTACTATTACGTGAAGCGATTTCTTCTCAAATATCATCTTTCACTTCTTTAGGTTGATTACCCCATCCATGTCAGTAGCCCAATCAATGCCCAGGAATGCAGGGTAGAGGTTGCTATCATCCACAATTTCTATCACTTCAAAGTCAACGAACGTGCTCGCGCCTTCAATATCTACAGTTACTCCTTGCAGCTAGCCCATGGGGATTATCTTCTACTAATTTGCCATCCTTAACTGAATTTGAGACCACTACAATGTAGGTATTCCCATCTGCTCCTAATTCTACTTTGGTAAAACATTTGCGTCTGACCCTAAATCCAAAATAACCTAATCCATTTCATATTCTACTATCTACGCAGTCAGTCTCATGTCACGTCTTATCCTTGCTTTATGCTTACCAATCTTCCATACAACGCGCAGTTCACCCGGAGTGTTTCCGATGCATCTATTTATAAGCTCCTGTAACCCCTTCATAGCCTTTCTATTGTGCAACAGCTTCATGCAGACCTCTAGAAAGGTCGTAAGCATAGAGGGGTCCATTTCCTAATAAGGTTTATCCTTGCTCCTTGAGGTAGAGGCCTCAACGAAGCTCTTCTTTGCTTCCATGAACATTTTGTGTGCATGCTCCAAATCAAAGTCAGCCTCCTTCATTAGAGCTTTGTGAACCCATGAGTTGTCTTCAAGTTTTTTCCCCTTATCATCACATGTTGCAATTCCACTTCAGAGAACTATATTCACATTTGGATCCTCTTCGTGAGGCTCAGACCTCATAATCTAAAGGTTCTGAGTCGGTTGAGGTGGTAGCACCCCTTTGTCGCGTATCCTTGCTATCAGCGTAGGACAGTCTTCTGTCTCATGATCAAACTCAGTACAGTATTTGAATGATAGATGCGTTGGGTTAGTGCGTTCACGGGCATAGTGTCCTAGTCCTCCACAGTTGTAGCAGATTAGCTGAACCTGACCTCTGTCAGGTCCTCCTCCGCCTCGGCCTCGTCCGTGCCCCTAAAAACCGATTCTCGCCATCCCAACGCTCTGGTCAAGGGGCCGTGTTTCTGACTAAACCCTATACGTGGGTGTTCTGTTCATCATCAATTCATATCTTCTGCAGTTGCGCTCATCATGCCCTACCGATCTGTAGAAGTTGCAGAACAGTTGTTGCGGTGTTTGTACAAACTTCTGCAGCAAATGACAGTTATCTGTCACATGTTTTCCTACTACCTGACATATAGCGCACCACAATGTAGGCCTTTTGCTCGGTCCTGCTTGGGATTTCGACCTCAAAGGCATCAATCCTCCTCTTGCAATATAGTTTGCAAAGACCAGGCAATGGCCTTTGCCATTCCCCTAGCCTTTGCATTTCAAGCACCATACCTTTCCGCGCACCTCTAGTCAGACTGTTCTGTCTTACTTCAAACTTTGCATTTCAAGCAAAGGTTTTGCAACTATGCATGGATTTGTTGAACCCCCAGATTCAAATCTTGCATCGATGTTTCATGCAGTCTCATTGTAATCTACAAGGCCTTTGCCTGAGTCGTAATCTTCTGTTGTGATAGTGCAACCCTTAGGTGAGGCAGGAGCGAAGCCACGAACCACTCGTGGTGTTGTCCATCTGTTAAGTTCATATTAGCTTCATGAATTTTACACTTCAACCTTTGATCCAATTCCCAAGGTGTCTCACCTAGCTTCATCGTGATTTCGTTGAACCCCACAATCGACTGTGCCTCAGATTTAGGCCTACTGAATTCTCTATTTAGTATGGTCTGAATATTTTCTAATCTAGCGTTCAGGTTATCATTAGAGTACTTGATGTACCGAGTTAGCGTGCGATCCTACAAAGCACTAATGAATGTTTCCTTCTTCATGTGATCATCTGTAATTCCTTGAGCTTACCATACAACTTTCGCGATGAAGCAAAACTGGTTCGGGTCTTCATTTCCCAAGTCTTTAAACAAAGGCAACTTCACTGAATTTGCCATGCTGAACTGCAGTGGAGGTGGTGGTGGTATGGGTGAAGTCACAGGTGATGGTAGTAAAGTGAGAGGTGGTGTAGGTGGAGGTGGCAATCATGGGAATGCCTGCCTTATTAACTAAACTACACTTTACAGAGAAGCCCCGCTACTCCCTCTTCATCACCTAATGGCGGTGATATTAGTGGGATATATTTAGGACTCTTTCTTCTTTTATTTCTATAAGTATTTCCACTTCGTGTATCTCTGAACATCAAGGTAGTTGCATAACCCATTTTTCACGCAATAACATCTTAATCCAGGTATTCAAAGACTTCAAGTACTTACCTCGTGGACCTTTGAAAAACGTCACTCTGCCTCGCTATAACTAACCGAGGTATCGACCAATAATTCAGTCACAAATCCTCCGATGACGCGATAAAGCCAATGGTCGACAACACGGGCAATCTTATCCTTAGAGGCTTCCAGTCTTTGTACTAACTCTGAGATCCAAACAATAGGACTGTCAAGCCTCCACCTTCCTTGGCTATCCGCTAGCTTTGCGATCCACTCGTATAACTCAACTGGAAAGGAATAGAAAAAGATCTCGTGGATTTCTATATATATGTACCTGTCCAGCCACTGTTCCTTTGTTAGTCATGGATTTTGGTTCTCATACATGGTGAATTCGTGGATATTCCTATCCAACCAGTCTTCGATCTCTTTCTTAGTTGGATTCCAGTGATACGACATCACACATCTCTCATGTAGATTCCCGTCCTGGCAATGGAACCATTTGTTGGCTATGTGGGGCCTGAACCAAGTTCAACGTTAGTTAGCCAAACAAATCCCTACACTACTGGCCCTTTCGACATCAGCCCGCAGAGCGCGGACTAAAGTCTCACCCAAAGCAGTATGGGGGCATGCTAGAACCAAGTTTCCACACCCTGAGATGTTCGTGATGTCGGTTTATACCCTCTGTTCCTTCTTTCACGCAAGTCACTAAGCTTTAGGGCTCTGTCGGTCTAGCCCTTTACTCCACCCTCTAGTACCTCCGCGAAGGTGTACGTTTGACCTTCTTGCAGCCTTAACCTGCGATCCAGGTACTTTCATGCTGCTATGACAGCGTATTGTATAGGTTCCCCAGTGATCTTAAGTGTTTACTTATCTGACTAAACAATCCCAGATGTATTAATAGGAAATAAATACACATAATTTGTATAATACTTCTCTTTATTGATATCTTCAGTTTGTTACAGACTCTATCTTCCCTGCACACACAGTTGTAGGGGTCCATGCACTAAGCTGTGGATTGCCATCCTAGGCCTTTGCGCACTCAGCTATAGAGCCTCTACCTACACTAAGATCCGAAATACTTAAACTTCTCTACCAATACTCTTCACTCCATTATTCGTTAAAGACTTAAGACTACTTAGAGCGAGCTTACTTAGCTCCTTTTTATACAATCTCGTGGTTTGTGGACCATGGGTGGATCTTTACAATTGACTTTACACTTTACAAAATAAGGGTGGACAACCCTTTATGATTCTTGACACCTTCATGCTCCACGACCGCAAAATGTAGAGAATTTACTACTTTATTACAAAATTGACCCAAAACATCGGCTTTTAGCCCCAAAACTATCCTTAGGGGAACCCGTTCCCAACAACTTCTGGATATGTCAGATGACAGATGGTGTTTTTGTGTTGGTTGTGCTGGGATTTTATGAGTTTCTCGTTTTGGCTCTTTCAATTGATGATTCACATTTATTTGAACTTCTCAGATGGAAATATAGTATTTGTGTTATCGGTAATGGGGATATCATCACATGTTTCAGTATCAGTGTTTTTAGGGCTTTATGGGTGTCTTTCCTCTATTCTATGGCGATTTTTGTTGGTGTTGTTAATGATTCCTCTCTTGTGTGATCATTGGTTGATTATAAGCTCTTTGCTGTTACAATTGGTGATATTGTTATGTGTCCCACACTATGTTCTATGGCTATCTTTATGCCTATATTGTTCTCTATTTATGTCCATGATCTTTAGTCTGGTTCTACTTATTTACTCTTGTTGTACGTAAAGATATAAAATTTCTATATTTACAAAAAAAAATGTGACTGAAGAATTATTAACTTGCTTTTATGTAGCTTCTAGATCTTCGAAAGGAACCAATGACTCCACCATCAATTTATTGTCATAGAAACCTCTCACCATTCATGAATAAATTCTTGAACTAAGATGTTAGTACTGAATATTTATTTTTTCAAACCCACCCATTGACTTCAAGCACATGAAATTCTTATTTGAGCAGGAAATATTCCCAAAAAGGGATGTACTTGTCTATGTGAGATTTAAACATTAATGAGAATAAAAGCACTCCCTTTTACTATCAATGTAATCTTAGGAACACTTAAGCATATTCAATGTTTTTTTGTGTTGTATCCTCTCCTGGCTCTTCATCACCATCCTAACTTATTTGATATTAGAGGGTTTTTACAAAATCATTCTCAGATGGTTGTAGTATGAGACTGAAGCCATGGTTGTTAATATGATGAACCTAGATTTAGGTTCGAAATGCATCAACCTTATACTTTCTATGTGATTTCTCTGAAAGATATGTTAGCATTATATCATGAATCATAGAGGCATCCAATCTGAGATATTTCAAAGTATTTTCATATACTATTTAAATTACATGTGGAATGAACTTTTTAAGTGCCAAAGATCCACTCCTTCCAACTAAAATGATTTGAATACATTTGCATGGTTGTTGAGATATTTCAAAGTATTTTCATATATTATTTGAATTAAGTGTGGATTGAAAGTTTTAAAATTCCAAACATCCACTCATTCCAAGTATAATGATTTGAATGTTATGATTTATGTTTGAAAATGATTTTATTATATAATATTATTATCTTTGTAATGTGCACACATATTTTTAACCTAATTACATTCCTAGTTCAGTGGACCAGACATGTCATGTTCATTGTCAAGATGGACTAGCACCATTTCCATTGCAGGGCAGAAAATCTATGGAGCAATTTGGCTATTTCATGAGAAATAGATTAATGTAGCAGGTTGTATATTATTTTATTGATTTATTCTTTTGTGAGAGGGTTAAGTTATTTGGACCCAAAGTCCCTTCTTATTCTGAGGCTCAAAAATATTGTGAAAGAGTTGGCACTGTGTACCGAATGTGTGATATAGTGTTTGGGTGTGAGGCTTAAACTTTGTTTTATTAACAAGTTACCTATTATACTCGATTGGGGATGTAAGACAAATGGACATTCCACTCTTAGCATAGATAATGGATGCCTTACATACATGTCATATAATAGATGAATTTTATTTGTTTTTGTTGGTGGTCTATGTAAAGAGAGTATTTTATCACCACAAGCATATGGATCTTCACTAGCCCAAAATTCACTTACACGTCGTTTGTCAATAAATTATCATTCAGATGGCAAGGGAAATAGGTTAGAAAATACCTTACATCTTCTATGAAGCATAAGTTGTTCAAATAATAGGATCAAGTCCATTGAATTTCTTTGTCTACATATAGGTTGATGATGTATCTGGGATTCATACCTAATATCTTCTTACCTTAACATAAGTTGATCAATGCTAATTCCACCAGAAGAAACATGACTCTAGGCATAGCTTGGGACATACATTTGAGGGAGTAATTGATATAGGCCTTCTTGATGTGATTGTCATCGGTGTTCCAATTGAATATGATGATGGGGGTGTTGGTGATATGGTCATAGTTGCAAATGGTGTTGGGGTTGGTGATGGTGATGATGAAGCTAAAGCCCTAAAATGGGGTCCAAAATAGGTGTGGATGGAGGCATCGAGGGACAAGTTAGCTACTGAAGTGGTTGTAGAGGTTGGTGGTGTTGTAACAGTGAATTGTCAAAGTTATCACCCATACCTAAAATCATCTCCTGATCCAGCAATGTAGTTTTAGACTGCAATTTTCATTGCAACAGTATTCTGTTGTTGTCCAACTGGTGTTGAAAGAAAAGTTCAACGTGATTCTACCCCTAGATTTTGCATGCAATTGGACTCATATGGTTTTTGCATTAAGATCTGTATATGAGTCCTCAACTTCTGGATTATATAGCACAATATATTTCAAAAAGGATTAGCAAGAGCATGTGTATAATTCAAGGCACTTGCATGTGAGTCTCTCATTTTTTATTATGTTATTTGTAGGAGGTGGAATCCGAGAAACATTTCATTTTCAAGTGTCCCGATTCCCATCTACGACGAGATTAGGGGAAAATACCAATACCTTTTCTGGGATTTGGGGAGATTGTTGTCCAAGATATCCTCAGCAGAGGCATTCATCTCTTTACATAGGTGAGGTGTTTAGCCTATAGGCTTCTTTTCGACCCTACCTTATTAGATTTATTAACTCTAGTTTGTTTCGGCACTTTGTGTAGCTTAACAACAGATAGATCATTTGGTGATTGACACACTAGACACTGAGTCAATGGGCCCTATAAAACCTCTCACTTTTGGGCTAGTCAATTCTTTCCCATTGGGGTTAGGAGTACCCATCCCCAACAAAAACTAGATCAATAGTTGTGACTTACACTATATATGTTTTGGCATGGTTTGGATTTCTAAACACTTACATAAATAGTGATGGGTTAAAACTTAAAGCTTTCAATTTCCATAAAAAGGTTAAAAATGGCTTGCAAAAATAAAATGGGCATTTTTTGGATAAATATCTTGGAGGTTTGGGGGTATGACATGCATTGAAAGATGAGGTATTACCCTATGTGTCGACTCAATAAGGAAGTTTAATATGGAAGCACTTAAGATGGCTACATACACAAAAGAATAGTCAACCTTAGTTAAGACAAACCACCACCATGTTTAAAAATTAATATCAGAGCCTCGCAACCTTGGAGATATCCATGCTACTCATATTAATGGATATGGCAATTGAAGGAGAAATAGTGCAACACAAACTACCATCTAATTCATGTCAAAAGGAGGGTACATAGAGTTGCACTAAAATAATAAGTGTAAGCTTCTTATATATCATCATATTATAGAATCATATACCTGCTTTCTAATTTTTTGGAAGCAGGAGGAAGTGTGACAAGATAAATTTGAATATTCCAGATATAGAAATACGCATCAGTCAGTAGATCTATATGACATATCTAGAAAATTGTTAAATAATTTTACAAAAATTATGAAAGTGTGCAAATGAAACAAGCATAAAACCTACAACTAGTCTACTTTTTTCCACACAAACAAAAGACAAGAAGGGGCACCAACCAATCCAAATATTCACATCTAAAAACATGAGGCAATTTTATTTGGGTCAGGATCATCAAAATTTTCAAATAAACCCTTAGACATCCTCACACCACAAAAGAGGATATTCTTGAAACATTCTTCGATAAACTAAGTGTAACAGAGACCAGTCAATCTGGAAGCATTAATGTTATGGAACTGATTGGAAATAATGGATTTAATATTTTTACAAGGACATTTTGTCCATCTCCGAAGAAATACAATTTATATTTTGATCATTGACACACAAAAAATAAAGGACAAGGCAGTGGAATTGTAACTTTGTGTCTAATATTACAAAAAAACAATGATTGGTTAGTGCAGCTAAGGAGCTTGTGATCGTTTTAGTCGCTGCACAACTTGCTTCATTGATGGCCTAATTGAAAGTGAATGCAAAATAAACATAACAACAATCTGAATTGTCTCAATTAAACCATCATGAGGACCTACATCCCATAGGTTTGTAGTGAAAAACTCACAGGCAATCAAAATTCTTGTTCGCACTGATGGTTGGTGGTAGTGTGCAAGCGCAATAAGCAACCATTAATGGAGGGAGGTGGGTCTAAACTCCAAGAAGGAGGTGGATAGTGGGTAGGGTGTTGCACCTACCTTTTTGCACTGTTTGTTGGTGGTAGTGCAAAAGTGCAGAAGGTGGCCTCACACTGTTTTTTGGTAGTAGTGGGCAATGGTAGAAGGTGGCCACTAACTAAGGTGATTTCTAAAATCATCTTTGACTAGCTGAAGTTACTGGATATATGTCATGGGCATAACAAAAAGTAGACAAAATTCGGCAATGAACAATTTCAAAAGGGAACACCTCTCGTCATAATTAATAGACTAAAGATGTGCTAAGTGGGAAAAGATTATTCGTTCATTTAACTTATTTTTCCTTATAAAAAGTAAGAAAATAAGAGGATGATTTTTTTATTAGAATATTTATTTTATTTTATTTTTTATTTTTGATAAGCTATAATTAATTGATGAAAATTTTGGTTATGCAACTTTGTCTGCAACTTTGTTTTTAAATAGTTTTAGTATATTTTTAAAAATTCAAAAGTCAAAATTTCAAAACATGAGTAGATAAAAGCAAAACTTTATGTAGTTACAAAAAAATGAACCTATTACAAAGCTTGAGTTTGTCCACATCTTAGCCCACTCTATTTACAAATGTCTAATTGATTGATAACCCCAAGAGTTAGCTAGAGTAGTCAAACTATAATAGGGTCTATCTCCTGAAAGTTGGAAGGGTTTGACCATTTTTATCCCCTTAGGTCACTATTTATAATTAGGGAAAACAATTTAACCCAATTGTCATCCATGGATTAAGAGAAAGAACTTAGAGAATTTTCCATAATATTTTCCTTGGAAAAATAAAACTTGTTTGATTCTTTGGATTTATTTATTATTTACTATTCTACTAAATAATGCCTTCTCATTTGTAGATAATCTATGGAGTCAATAACCTTATAGAAACTAATGTTTTTTACATTAAGCCTAGATTAATGTTCATCATAAATCTATTAAGTTCGAAGAGGGATCAAACCTTTTAACATTATAAAATTTATGAAAAGGATTTTACCTTTAAGGATTTGATCATTGGACACTTGCTAAATTTAGAGTTAAGATAGAGCTAGGTTGGTTATCAATAAAATATACTAATTTTCAATGTGAAAAGTTTATTTAATGTGAATGCTACATTCATCTATGACACATCTCCTCCATGTTGGGTTGTAAAATGTGGATCTTAGTTCAAGTATTAATTAGATCTGAAGCATGATCTATCTAGGATTATTTGTGATCCAAACTTAAACAATAACGCAACAAATTACAGAGATAACCATAAATATAGAGATAAAGTAGAAATAATACTTCATTTCATTAATGTAAAATACTGAAATATGCTTACAAACAAAAATGGAAATAAACTAGCTCGGGCGATGGTAGCTTATCTCTGAGGAGAGATGTGGTGACTACATGCCTCTGAATTGTCTTAGAATGAGGCTTGACAACCTATTTATTGTTGAGAAACAATGGAAAACCATAAACATCCAAAGCCCTAACCCTAGGAGATGAAGCGTCAAACTATGGTCCCTGTTTTGGGTAAATTGGTACATCAACTTCCTGGGGTTGTAACTTTGGCATACGATCTTCGTTTGACACGCACAATACCTCGTTAGAAAGATCTACCCGAGGACTACAACTTTGGAAAAAGAATGGACCCATGTTGCTTCTAGTTTTCCCAAAAAATGTTGTTTAGGGCCTCAAAACGGATCCGGAAGTTCAGGACCCAAAAAACTACCAAAAATATTAAATTGTGCAACAAATAAGGAAACTGAAACACTGAAAGAAATAATGGTGGGGGTCCAAGTGGAATTGGTGGGTGACCATCAATATCCACTTGGATCATTCTTTCCCCTTAGGAAGTAATGGTCCCCATTGCGTTGAGTTCCTCCATGAGATGAGGAAACTTCTGTTGAACTTGGTCACTGGAGAGCCACTTGCCCTAGTGAAGGAGTTGGCCTGCTTTGACAACTCGATACAGTTGGATCTTTTGTTGGCGAGCGTGTTTGATCTACGTGTTCATGATCTGATCAGTTGCATCTTCTTCCACACAATCTGGATTAAACTCTGTTAGTGTGAGCTATTCTGTAATGTCACATGTGTCTAGTAATGGTGGAAAGTATGGCCAAAGGCAGTCCACATTGAACACTGAGTGTAGGCCAAGGAATTGGATAATGATGAGCTCAAATGCATTGTCTCCCACAGCCTTAGTAATGGTGTAAGGACCATATTAGAGCGGTATGAGTTTCCGATAGGCTCCGGTAAGGCATTCCTTTTGCAAATGCAACTAGACTTTATCGCCTACCTGAAACTTGTGTGGCACCCGATGTTGATCATGTCGCTACTTGTACTTGGAATTTGATTTCTCTAAAATTTCGTGGACCTACTGGCAGATATGTTGGATGTGCTCAATGAAGTTATTTTCCTTATTTTTTTTGGACTGGACATGATTCGAATCTGCCTGAGTAGTTGCAAATGGCATGGCCACATCAATGGGACATAGTGGTTGGAATCCCAAGCCCACTTGAAAAGGGTTGTGGCCAGTCAAACTGTGGAAAGCCTAGTTATAGCTATGTTGAACATAGGGGAGGCTCTCATCCCAAGTGTGTGGATTCTTTGAGTTGTACATGCGTAGAATGTGTACAGTCATCCTATTGACAACCTCTATCTAGTAATTAGTTTGGGGATGGAAGGCTATGGACTTAGTGAGTTTGGTGTCCAACATCGACCAAAGACTGGACCAAAATGTACTTAGGAACCTGCTGTCCCAATATGAGATGATAGACTATGGGATCCCAAAGTGTACCCACACTCGTTCAAAGAAAATTTTAGCAGTGGCTTTTGTTGTGATATTCTTCTTGCAGGTTGCCATAGTGGCCATATTTGAGAACCCGTCGATGACCACAAAAACACAATCATTTCCATGTTTAATAGAAGGAAGGCCCGAAATGTAATCCATGGAGATGGATTACCAAGGTTGACTAGGGGTAGGCAGTGGAATATAGATGCCTTGCTTCTTGATGGTCGGTTTGGCAATGGCGCAGGCAGTGCAGGATCTGATGTACTTTCCACCAATATAAATACTTCTGTAGTACTGCCACCATTTTCTCGACCCCAAAATGCCTAACAGTCCAACTATAGTGTGCTTCCCAAATCATCTTGGCATGCTAGCTTGAAGGAACATAAAGGTGACCCAGGTGGCATAATAGGGCATCTTGGAGGTAAAAAACTGGAACATTCTAACCCTCAAAGAGTTTCTGGTATGTGTGGCCAAATTCTGGGTCGCTTTTGTAGAGAAGTGGCCAACCAGAAGTCTCATGTCCACAAGAGTTGAGCACGATGGTTAATGCCATGATCGGTGGTCGACTGAGGAAATCTGCAACATTATTGGTGTTTTCCTTCTTATACTTGATATTCCAATGGAACTGTTGCCGGTATGTGGACCACTTTTGATGGCGATCATTCTGCAGCTTCCCTTGTATCTATATGAACTGCGGGGGCCGGTGGTTTGTGCGGATGACTGTTTCCTTACCCAAAATGTAATGCTTTCATTGTCGGCAGGCCAACACAATGGAATACATCTCATCTCTTGGTCATAAGTGGGATACTTCTGGACTGTGTCTGAAAGTGTCTCACTGTGATATGCCACTGGCTGCTCGTGTTGAGTAAGGACTGCCACAGTAGCCTAGTCAGAGACATTTGTCTTGATCTCAAATGGTTGTTGCAAGTCTAGTAATGTGAGCATTGGTCCCGAGCAAAGGTGATGTTTCAACTCTGGAAATTCCTTCTATTGAGATTCAAACCAAAATAATTTTGCTTTCGCTCCTCCCTTGGTGACTTGACTCAAGGGCCAAGTGATATGAGAAAATCCCAACATGAACCTGTGGTAGAAGTTGGCAAGACCTAGAAAGCTGTGGAGCTCTGTCAGAGTGGTTGGAGATGGCCAATCCCGAATGAATTGGATCTTGGCTGGATCCACTTGCACCCCCTGTTCATCAATATTGTATCCCAAATATTGAATTTGGGTCATGCCAAAAGTGCATTTATCCAAACTGGCACATAACTTGTGTTGTCACAGTGTTTGGAGAACCTTTCGAATGTGGTGGAGGTGCTCTTCCCAACTCTGGCTGAAGATCAGGATGTCATCCAAGTATACCACTACAAATGGTGAATGGCATCAATATGTCATCCATCAGCCTCATGAAGGTTGTAGGAGCATTCGTCAACCTGAAAGGCATAACTAACCATTCAAAAAGGCCCTCCTTGGCTTTGAAGATAGTCTTCCACACATCGAAGGGTTCGATTGGTACTTGGTGATATCCTTACTTCAAATCGATCTTGCTGAAATATTTTGCCCCCTTCAGTTGGTCCAGAAGGTCACCAATTCGTGGGATTGGGTACCTATTCCAGACAATGATCTTTTTCAGTGCCCAATAGTCAATATAGAATCTCCAAGTCCCATCCCTCTTCTATACCAACACGATTGGGCTCCCACAGGGTGATGAGCTTGATTGGATGTGACCTTTTTGTAGCAGTTCTTGAATCTGCCTCTTGATTTCATCATTCTATAGAACAGAGAACTGATAGATTGGTCCATTGGGCAGTGGCGCACTTGGGGTCAGATCGATGGAGTGCTTGACCTGACAGTGCAGAGGAACCTCTGCGGGGGAGGTGAAGATTCATCATACTCCTCTATGACCTTGTCCATCTGTAGTTTTCATGCAGAGGGGCCTTGTCTGGAGATCGTGGCCACCATCTTCTTCTTTCCTTGAGGGTGTATCATCAGGAAAACAAATTTCCTAGTTTTGGAAATGAGCTTACTACATCGTTTTGCAGTAACCAAAGAGATGGTGGTAGGTGATGCTACCTTCGGTATCCTATATAACTTATTTCCAAAAGTAACAATAACAGCACAAGGCCTTGACTCATATATACCATGTTGCTTCCACAAGTGTGGTTGGCCTAATAATACATCACAAATATCAAGGGGAGCAATGTCACACAATACCTCATCTGTGAAGGTCTTGATGTTGTATGGAAGGCAACACTGCTGGCTCATGCGAAGATCCCATCCTTGGTGAAGCCACCTGATGGTGTACGGTTTTGGATGTGTTTTGGCTCCCGTTTTCAACAATGAATTGTAGTGAGGAGCCCTATACCCACATCTGGGAGAGGAAGAGGTGCTCCTTCTCCTATAGATCTTTGGGTTCCTCCTTCCAGATCTTCGTGGTGGCAACGGTGGCGTTGGGATCCGCATCAATAATCTGCTTCCCTTTGTCATTCCCCTTATCGAGTTCTGACTCAGAGTTTGAACATGCATCTAATTTCGAATACTTTAGCTCAACCACCAGTGATTGCTTGGCCCAACACTACTTGTGTTGTGAGTGGAGCTCTTATGGAACTCACACCACTTCCCTGTGTCCTTCTTCGGCTTCACGGTGTTATTCTTTGCTTGTGGCTCTGGTAGGTTGTCTTGGGCCACCCCGCCTTGGCTTTGACCTTTTTTCAACAATTTGGGGGCACCTTTCCCTTGCTTTGGATTTGTAGATCCAAAGTATCGGTTCTTCTATTTAAACTTTTGCTCGATCTTGACAGCGTATTGGTACGTCGTGCCAAGCGAGGAGATGTCCAGGAACTCCATCTTTTCCTGGATGTACCTGTGTAGGTAGCCACGGTATTTGAGTACCAAATGCAGCTCAGAATCCCTGATACCCAACTTTGTGTGAAGGGTATGAAAAATATTGGTAAACTCCGGTACATCTTGGTCCCTTCCCTACCATATTGTGGTCCACTTTATGTATTTATCCTCATAGATTTTGACAGGGTAGTACTACTCCTTGATGGCATTCCGGAATGAATATCAAGTGGGTGAAGTTGAAAAAGTGAGGTCGTACTTTCATCCTTCTCCTCGCAATAGGTTTCCCACCAGTCCTTGATGTGGGGGATGACTTTGAGAAGAGTGAAGGTAATCTTTTCCCAGCCGGAAAAATCATGAATAGAAAAGTACCCTTCTAATATATTTAACCATTTATCTAAAACATATGCATTTATCTGACCCTCAAATATGGGAATGTCAAAGTCAACTTGTACCTTAAACGGTGTGGCACTTCTAGAGTTGCTGCTGGAAGTAGAAGTGTCGCCCTTGGGTAGCCACTGAAGGATCTGGGAAAAGTTGTCCATCATCGTGTTCCTTTGTCACTCAAGGGCCTCTTCGAGCAAGATTTTGATAGGATCTCCTGCCCCCTCATCTTTCTTTTCATCTACCATGGGAGGCTGTCAGGATTTGCGAGGTTGTTCTTGCAAAGGTTTGACCAGTTCAAGCCCTAACTCCTTATATCTTGACCTCGTTGGGGACATGCAAAGAAAAATAGAGAAAGAGAAAACCTCTTTGATACCACTAATTTAGATTTAAACAGGAATGCAACAAATTAAAAAGATAACCATAAATACAAAGATACAGCAGAAATAATACTTCATTTCATTAATGTAAAATACTGAAATATGCTTACAAACATAAATGGAAATAAATTATCTTGGGCTATGGTAGCTTATCTATGAGGAGAGATGTGGTGGCTACATTCCTCTGAACTATCTTACAATGAGGCTCGAAGGCCTATTTATTGTTGAGAAACAATGGAAAACTCTAAACATCCAAAACCCTAACCCTAGGAGATGAAGTGTCAAACTATGGGCCCTGTTTTGGGTAAATTGGTACATCAACTTCCCAAGGTCGTAACTTTGACATATGATCTTCGTTTGATGTGCACAATACCTCTTTAGAAAGATCTATCTGAGGACTACAACTTTGGGAAGAGGAACATCAATCCATGGATCCATGTTGCTCCTAGTTTTCCCAAAAAATGTCGTTTAGGGCCTCAAAATGGCTTCGAAAGTTCAGAACTCGAAAAAATGCCAAAAATACTAAATTGTGCTACAAATAAGGAAACTAAAAAATTGAAAGAAACAATGGTGGTGGTCCAAGTGGAATTTGAAGGTGGCCACCAATATCCACCTGGATCAATTTGGGGTTTTGATCATTCATATGTTTGTCTTATTATGGTGATTCATAGTGATACCTTTAACCTTCCAAATACCCAAAGAAGTGATGGAAAAAAAATGTTAATTAACTTTGCTTTATTTCAATTCTAGATTTATCAAGTTATGAGAGGTATCAAATGCTTTGAATTAAGAATATTTGGTACCATGCAAAAATTTGAAAAAAACTTTATACCTTGAGAAATTTAATCTCTTTGAATGTTTGAAAAATTTAATAGAAATTAAAATTGATTTATCACGTTAATTTTATATGTCATTTATTTCTTCTCCTAGTGGATGCCTTCATTTGACAACCCAAATGTACATATTAATTGTATGTTTCCCACCTCCCTTCTTTCCTAAATGAGTGCACAACCTGCCATACTATTGATGAATACATACATACATAGTATCATCTAGTTTGCTCCACATTTGAGCTTGTTCATGGTAAATATTTTATTGTTTCCCTCCACACTCGAGCATAAATATACTTCAATTTCCTTGGGAAACCCTCTAGTGGTGGTGAAAAATTTGGGCGATGAATATGATGCCTTTATATCCAATTGTTCTCATGTATATTTTCACATTATAGGTCGACATATTTTCTCATACCTATTCGAGTTTCTCTAGTCTGGTTGTTTATTATACCATTCGGTGAAGTGGGCTCCCTAGAAGTTGGGTTAAGAAGAGTATGTTTCCTTGTCTTGTTTTATCTATGGCTTTGGTTTCTTTTGACCCTTGAGTCACCTCATCAAATTTCCACTTGTGTTCTTAGTTCTTTTCCCTTTATAATTCTTAGTTATCTCCTCTCAAGTGGACATCCATGCCCCCCTCCTACCCCCTTGACCCTCGCTCATGTTTCTCTAGTCCCCTGTTTTATTTACCACACTTAGTTACCGATGTCAAGGTCTAAGTCCTCCTTATTTCATCATGGAAATCACAAGCAAAGGCCACAACCTCACTAAAGCAATTAAATGGGGTTTAAGCAGTCTATTGTTGCCTACTAGGAGAAAACTTTGCCTCCATTTCAGAGGCAAATCAGAAATGTTGAGTATGAGGCTCAAGTAGAGCAACACTTTATTCATATGCAGAGGTGGAGGAGGACATGGGACATTGGGTCCCTGACATTGGAAATACTCGTATTAGGCAAGCTAAATACTTCCAAACTATTTACTTATATTGTAAAATTAAAACAATTATGGACAGAGTTCTTATGGAACGGTCTAAAACTCAACAACAAATTTTCTTCAACATTGATGAAGTGTAACTCCAACTGAAAAATTAGATGCCAAATTTCCTCTCCTAGTGAAGAAGCTTGTTTATTTAGAGGTATCCATTTCTAGGGAGGATACAATGATCTTAATCCCACACAAGTGGACTCTCCCACAATATAAATGTTGAGACTGTTAATTTTTGTTTTGATTTTGACAAGTGTTAATGTTTCCACCCAAAATAATTATAAATCGTAAATTTAGAGTCCTTCTCCTAACTCTATTAGACTTTGAACTTTATATAGCTTTTATATTAACCTAAAATTAATAATATAAATTAAAATAGTATACTTGCACTGTTTTTTTTGTAAGTCGAAATTTTATTCATTCATAAAAAAAGATGTATGTCAAGAGTAACAAAAAACAGGTGGTCTCACCCCGACTAGGTTTGCTGACCATCGTTTGTAGCGTATGACAAAAAAAAGGATACTAAGGACATCATCCATAACCAAGAAGGATAGAGACACCAAAAGACAAATAGAAAGGGAACACCTATAATCATGCTAATCATTCGACGTGATGGAAGCTGGGTTGTCTGTGATTATCCCAAGAGGAGGCAAATGATGAAATGAGCATTGGACATGCCCTTCGAATTGAGTCATCCAGGACTCTAGCTTCTCCACCTTCTCCGAAACAATTTTTTTTTCCATGCCAGACCACCACCACTTGTTCTCGAACCTAGAACTAGAAGTAGTCCATTCTGTCCAAGGTGTTACCAGTTCAACATGCTCCTCTCTTTGGATCCATTTAGTCGTTTCCAACCGCTCCAGCAGGGATTGTATGATGTCACAAAAAATCTCCAGATAGCAATGTTGAATTTCCTTCGCACTAGGTTTCGAACGCCTTGCAAGCACATGCCTTCCCATGCCACCACCATCCCACACGCCTCGTCATTGAGTCGTCACCTCCATGACTGCCTCGCACACTAGCCACCCTTTTCCGGGAGCACCCCATTGTCTTACCACCCTGGAGAGCCCCTGACGCCTCCACTCCCAGGTCCAAAGATTGTATTTTTGTTTTTGGATCCCCACATCTAGCCAAGTTAGCCTTTGTTGGGAGGGAGGATCGCCCTTGTCACGGAGATGGGTGCATATTTTCTAGACCAACAATGACACTGCCAATACCAGAGTCAAGAACGTAGGAACCACTGATATCTTTCCAAACACGCCTGACCCCTAAGCACCTAGCCCGGATAAAACTACCATCCACCCAGGTAGGGCTGAGAGCTAGCACTTCCCTCCCCAAAACAGTGACATGAACCTACCAAACTTCCACCACCCCACAAATCTTACCTCCCTAGGCTTTGGCACATAAACTCACAGTAATTTTGAAAATTAAGAAGAAGAAGGGCCAAGCAATACCTAATCCTTCCCAAGGCACTCTGAGGAGCACCTCCCCAACTGCACCAGCAACAATCAACTACGATGACCTTCAAGGACTAGACTCCCTTTGCCCCTAAACACATAAAAACCATACACTGAGAAACAAAGAAACCCAATTATAGGCCCAACAGCCTATGAAGGAGCATCATGCACAAAGTCACCACCACCCCAGTAGCACCACCAACTATACCACCTCCACCAACCTCCAAGAAACCAATAACCCACAACTTTCAATTTCCAAATGAACCAGAATACAAACTTGTCGGCACCTCCAAAAGACGCACTATGCATGCGTAGAAAAACACGAGATACCATCCTTGGAATAGGAAGGATGCTAACCTACAAAGCCAAGAGTCTGGGAAGAAACTTTGGGATTGCCACCATGCCCAGAAAAACCAACGACACTTCCTTCATCGACGAATAGAATACCAACAAGGAACGTGAAACCATATGGAAGTTCCAAAGCAAATGAATTCACCATAACTCATCTTGTATTTTAGATCATTGCCTCCTTTGTTATTCAAGGCACTGAGGTATTTCACATGGACGTCATAACTCTCCCTCATACACCAGGTGATTTGAGAGAGTGAGAAGGCCGACCCTCCACCCTTATGCCAATTGTTTACAAACATGAGCCATGTGGTGTTTCGTACACTAAGTTCTTCACCCATCAAAAAAATATACTTGCACTCTTAATCCTAACAACAAATTAATACAAATTTCAACCTCTTATATATACATATATATATATATATATAATCACATTTTTCATAAGACATATCTATCATACTAAACTAAACTAAATGGTTTATCTATATTAAACCAGATTGTAGAACAAAATAATAATAACCTTTTTTTCTTAAAACATATCTATCTATACTAAACTAAATTGTAAAACACATATATTAGGACAAAAAATTTAACTCCGCAAAACTAATAGGTTCTTTAAAAAAAAATATTCTCATGATAAAGATTATGTTCGTGGGAAAGTTCATGGATCTTTATCTTCCTCAAACCTAGTTGATGGCGTGTAAGGAAATGTTGCATGATCTCACATGGAAATTAAAATTAGATTTCATTACTACTATTGAAGATTTTATGCCTTCTACATTGGGCATAAAAAATGGGGACGAGATTTTGATGGATGTGTGAATTATGTCTCTCTCGGTTTATATCTAAAGCATTGAAACTAAAGAAGTATATGAGCATGGTAAGTTTTATTGTTTGGGTTAGGTTAAATTTTTAATTGTTTTTTGGGATTTTAAAATCTTATTCAAGGTTTTCTAGTTTTTGGGATTTATAAATTTTAAATTAATAAAATTAGTAAAAGGTTTTGAATAAGGTTAATAAATATAATATGTTTTTTATATTATAAGCATTTAAAAATATTTATAAGAAATTGAAATTTAGATAGATAATAGGGTTATTTGTGGATCTTTAAAATTTAATTGATAGCTTGGCTATAAATATTTTGTCTAATAGTTTTTAAGAAAATTATGGTATTTATTGAAAGTTCATTTTTTAACTCAGTGATAAATAGTTCCTCATTCATTGGCATATTGAGTGTTCTAAGTGAAGATATTTCACCTTGATAACCTCTATTAGATTTCCCCTCTTTTCCTATGGCTTTTCTAGACGGGGATAGTGATAACTGCTATCTAATATATTGGTTGGTAATCCCAAGAGATTTAATGAAATTTGATCCTAAGACTTACATGAACTTTCAAATGAGAGAATTCACCAATTGAGATAACCCTTTTGGATATCTAATGAACATATACTAAATATCTTGTTGATGTGGGAAAAATGCCCTTCTATATATAAGGGCACCACCCTATATGAAATATGAATTAAACCTTACATTGTTCGGTGTGTGAGACCCATCTACATTTTGGTTTAGCTACCTACCATTACTGGAAAAGAATGGGTATGAGGAAATTGAACTGCAAAAATTCATAATGATATATGTATATATATTCAAAACTGTAAGGAAACAACATTCTGTAAAATTCCAATTATACCTTTCTTTCACATCCTCTAGACATGTTGATTTCATCTTCTATTATGTTTGAATTTATACCCGCATCTTCTATTTGATTTTGACTTTGTTCAGTAACCCATTCGAGTGTGCTATCTTTGGCCTATTCCCCTTGTAGATCAATAGGAAATGGGGTATTCCTTGGGTTCTGTCTCTTAAAATGTCTCGTTGCTTCTAACACTTCTTCTATCTTTTTATCATACAAATCAATCCATTTGTTCATAAGGTCCATGTGGTATAGAATGAACTTGTCGAGTATAGCACTTTCATCTACACCTATTACATGTCAACATGTTTGTTTCAAACTCCAAAGGCCATGTTGTTAATTTAACAAATAAATTACGAAGAAAATTAATGATTGCAAGGAAAACAATTACCGCGCTACCCATGAATTTATTTACTAATTTCTACTTCACAACCATTATATTGTAGTTTTCCTCCATCAATAATATATGATGCTCGTTCTTCATCCTAGAAGCATGGCCCATCTTTGAAAAGCATGGTCTGTCTTCGAAATCCTTACCAAGGAATTCACATAGGAAGAAAAATGCCCCATTCAATACATGCCCTTCATTCATGTAACCTTCTAGATGTGAATTTTGTCGGACATATCATTTTATATTTTTCATATACATGTCAAAGAAAAACATTCACCTCGTTTAGAGAATTTTCAGCGAAATCACATAAACAATCTTTTGTCGACGCGTTTCGAACCAACCAGTGTGGTTCATCATCAGGACAAGTTGAAAAACTAATCCAGCTTAGCTTGTTAAATAGAATGTGCAGAGACTCCAACGGCTATATTGCCAACGGCTAATTTTGACCTTAGTCAAACCACTAATATTCTTGTTTTATTTAATTATTATTATTCTCATAAATAAGCTAAATCAGGTAAATAATATATTAAAAGAATTCATTTGTTAATTTAACTAAATATATTTGTTTATTAATAAATGTATCTGTATATCTAAAAACGAATGATATATATTTTTTATTTATTATTTTTAGAAATTAGCTAAATCAGGTAAATTATATATTAAAAGAATTCATTTGTTAATTTAACTACATGTATTTGTTTATTAATAAATGTATATGTATATCTAAAAACGAATAATATATAATTTTTATTTATTATTTAAATATAATGGTCCATTTGAAATTAAATTAATAAATTATATCATAAATAATATAATAATTTATGTTTATTAAAAAATCTATATTTATTAATAATTTATTATTCCAATATTAAAATACCCAGTCAAACAAATAGTATTCTCGTTATATTAAATTACTATTATTCTTAGAATTAGTTACATTAGGTAAATTATATAATTTCAATATGGCACCTGTCGCAAATCAATGTCATTGACTAGGGGTATAAGTAAATGGACTTGTAAGTCCATGAAACTTGTAAGGAGCTCCTTTACAAATACACATACAATTTTTGTAATTTCCTTCTTCCATTTTGGCACTTCACAATTGTGGATCTCATTGGATGTCACCCACCTAATAAAAGAATAGTAAATTAGTATGAACATTTAGGAAAAAATTAAAATGCAATACAATATCTCTATGTCCCTCACAAGTGAGCATTCCATACCACATGCCTTGCAAATGTTGGCAATCGACTTATGGTATTCCTCAAGTAAATGGAAAGACATGAATCCCCCCTAATTGCCAATTGCATGATATGTTGTCAAACACATTTATCAAAGGTCATTAGTTATTTTTGTCATACAATAGAATATTAGAATATATTTAGTACCTAATCAATTTTACCAGTAAATGTTAAATGATGATATATAATACCTTCATAAAATTAAGAAAATCGTGTGTTTTAAATCCTATGATATGTCCATCAACTGTAAAAGCTTTATCTAATGATGAACCATAGCTAGTAGGTGTCCTTATTGAATGTATGACATTTTTTAGTTGGTCTATCTCTTTCTTTTTCAAAATCCATGGATTTTCTGCATATTTTGCATTTTCCCTATTTGGCCACAAATGTTTTCTATCAAATTTGGTACGCGAAATAGCAATATATCTCCTTGAAGACAAGGTGTCCTTCTTTTTTCCTGCTATATGTCGAAATATTGAATCTAGGACATTTTTTAAGAGGTTCATAGGATCTAATAGGTGAGATATTAATAAATCCTTCCAATATGGGAGTTCATAAAATATGGATTTCCTTCAACATCCCTTTTGGCATCTTAATTACAGCTTGTGTTGGTTCTTCAATAGAATCACCCTATTCCCTGGAAAACTAGTGTCTATTCAGATCTACTAGTCCCACTAAGATGGGTAGCTATCTTAGAAACAAACAATTCAAAGTAACTTGTGTTTTCCTTTATGGTAGATATATGAGAGAAAAGTAGAGAGCACCAACCTTAGTCTTTCGCTTGGCTCCCTACTTGTTTCCTCTCTCCTTTGATAGAGCTTCGCCACTCCTTTCTTGCTTGTCCCACTTCAAAGAACACCTGTAGAGTCAAAGAAGCAAAATACCATCAAAGCATAGAGATCTATAACCATCAAAAATATAGAATCAGATGTACATTAACCATACAAATGCATATACAAATACAAGATTCAGAAATATACAAGTATATGGAGGAAAACTCAAATAACTTTATTGATAGAAGTAGTAGAAGAGAGGATTACAAACCATCTGTCTGATCCAGTGCCATCCTCCCAACATGAAAGCCCTCTTCACCTCATGAAAAGATAGATCACCCAACAATACAATGTTTCACTGAGAAACCAAGAGCACTTCCTTACAAAATACAAAATTCCAGCCTCTGGATCTCTAGGATGAGGGATCCATATATAGATATTTGCGGGGGGGCGAGTCAACTTCTGGGATTTTGTTTAGTGTCATTTCATTGATAGTTCTTGGTTCCACTTGGAGATTTCAAGATCTCTTACTCATCCTTGGGCGAATTCAGAGAGGCAAGTGCCATATGACTAGTTTCTAGAAGATTCTCTGAGTTTCCACCTAGCAAATTGCCTCTGCCACCCTACAGGAGGGCTTTTCAGTGAGCATTGCACCCTCTGTGTGTAATAGGTGAGATACATCGCACCCTCAACATGGAGTGTCTATATGGTCCAGTTTTGACCAGTTCCAAGCAGTTTTTCAGGGAGAACTTCTGGGAAATGATGTAATCAATTGGCCTTGATCCTTTAGGGTATGAAACAACACTTTTAGGGGTTTAGAAGCCCTTGGTTTATGGACATATGTGATTGGGGTTGCAGTGCCCAAATATGTCTATAACCGTTGCCCCCTAAAGCATGAGGTTGTAAATCTTCTGATGTCGGGTGAAATGCTTTATCATGAGGATCGGAGGTTTTTGAATTGGAAGGTGACCTGTAATAAGATAAAATAAAATACATTATCTTCATAATATTTTCATGATCTAGCTGAGGCAAGCATTCCCATGCTCAGCTTTATAAATTCATTTTCATGTACATAGGACAGACAAATGTCTGTGTGGCAGATTGATGATTCTGGTAGAGCCATCATCCCTTAACTTGGATGATTATCTGTGTAGCTATGGAGTACATTTGATGTCTTTATTTCCCTGAATATATCACAGCTCGGATGGATGAAACTAGATCCGGGGTCTTCAAACTCATTCAATCTTCGCCTGATGTACAAGTCGATCCATGTGAAAAGATGTTTTGATGTCGAACATGGAAAGACATCACCTAATTACCAGCCAATGATGTAAGCTGTTAACAAGCGTGAGAGGAATCACTGATAATGATAATGACCCTCAAGGTACTACAGTACAATTCACGTGGTATGAATACATGAGTCAATGTCGAACACCATGCAAAATCTTTCGGTTGAAGGCCATTGATGTAAAACTATCGTCGGAAGTGAGAAACTTGCCATTGAGGCATGCAAGCTTCAAAGTACTGAAAGGGTTGTTCCTAAGTCAACTTCTTGGATAATGAACTGATGTCGACAAGAAGTGAATCGTCATAGGAGGGCCTTAATGAATCCCACATCTACGACACGGAATGGAGAAAATGATTTTGTGGAGGTGAAAACGATCTGATGATACAAGGTTCAGGGTGGCGGTCATGAAAGAATGGAGCGTTAAGGTATTGCAGTAGATGAGGCATTAACTGGGTTGGTGAATTACCTAAGCGACTTCTCTTGAACATATCAGCGACACTGAAATGGATTGGTAGTATTAACCCCAAAAATGGATGGTATGGAGGACCAATAGTGATATGATCGGTGAACAGAATAACCCAACCCGACTCAATCATGGTGACGGAGTGAAAGTGTCATGTTCAAGAGTGACCTGCTACCAATGAAGTTCTTCAAGTTTTCTTCCCCTTTCCCCAGTCATTGTTGACCAATACCTCTTTATTTTTGTCAAGATTGAGGAGGATAATATATGCTTGTTCTATAATTTTCCCTTCGGGCAAACTTGTCACTATGTTTTAGCGAGCCTAGCGACAGTGAAACTCGCTCTTGTCTGTATGGACAATTTTGTCGCTATTGTTTTAACGATTTTAACGACAAAGATAACTCGGTCCTTTTCAATTTTAAAGAGTCTGAAAAGAGACGAAAGGAAACTCCAGTAGTCCTTTTTCGTAGTATAATCCTTTAAGTCTGAAAAAGTATAAAATAATGCGAGAGGGGTGACTTTTTTTATCACTTTAGCGAACCGAAAAAGACAAGCGCTCGATCTTTTTGTGTAATAATCCCTTAGGTCCAAAAATATTAAAATATAGAGGAGGGATGGCACTTCCAATCACTTTAACGAGCTGGAGAGGCCAATTTCTCAGCAATCTTTTCATATTTAGCGAGTCTGAAAAGAGTTTAAAGTAGACTCGTTATTTCCAAACACTTTAATGAGTTGGAATGCTCGACAATCTTTTATTATTTAACAAGTTTGAAAAGGGTTAAAAGAAAACTTGGCTTTTGAGGAACGAGTGATTTTTTCAGGTAGTAACTTGTTCTAGGTAATTTTGGAACTTCTCAAAACACGGCAGTGTGAAGAGGGTGGCTAATAGAATCACTCGTCGTAGTTGTTCCTCAAAAGGGAAAACAATCAAGTAGAAGCGTATGATCGGCCAAATGGATGGAGGTGATGGAAAGAAAACAACCAAGGTTTGAAAGGCAAATAGAATGGCAATTACAAAGGTTATTTACCAAGGGTGGATTCATTTTTTAATGAGCTTGAAACGGAAAAAACTATGCTCAGCTTTGGTTTCATGTTTACACAAGCTTAAAACGAAAAACTATGCTTGTTATAAGTTCGCATGCCCCTAGCATAATGACGCAAATTGAGGTGCATGGCCCTCAAGCTTCATTGCATTCAACGCAGTGGTTGGAATGAAGGTTTACCTTCGAGATCTTTGAAAGACTCGACTTGGATTTTACCAGATCGCAATCAAAGACTCGATTTGGAAAGGGAGTTGTTTCATTTTTTTCATGAGGTTGACACAGTAAAAGAACTATCCTCATAACCCTTGTTTCATTTTGTAACAAGGTCAACACAAGATAAGAACCATCCTCGGTGACCCATAGTATTAAAATGGTCATAGTTCTTCTTAATCTTTGATGATGTAAAAGATATCATGTGACAGGTTTCCACTGTGGCCACTTCCGCCAGATTGCTTAGAGGTGGGAGGGAAAAAGTACCCATTAAGGAATGATATTTTAGGAGACCTACTCTGACATTTTGAAGTGGTTGAGAACTTCCATGGGTCAATGGAATGCTTCCAGTAGCTTGTGAACTGGTGGGGAAAAAGGTTAGTTGGTCAACGATTGTAATTCCACCTTGGAAGGGAAATGCAATATTTCTAAAATATGTTGAAACAACGGTTGCCATAGCATAAATCCAAGGCCTACCTAGTAGGATATTGTAGTCAAGGTTTCCATCAATGACCTCGACTTCAATTTCTACTATATTGCCCCCCAGTTCAACTTGCAAGTTACTTAAAATCCCATACGGCGTGTATGTTCTTCCATCAAATGCTTTAATGTAATTGATGATCATGACAAGGGTGGTGAGCCTAAAGTTTTCCAACAACTTATTGACATAATACAAGTAGATGCCCCCTCATCAATAATTGTTCGATGAACAATTTTGTTGAGGGTTTTTACCTATATAAGGAAAGTGAGTTGGGTTGGTAGATGAGGTTCGTATTCCTTATGGTTGAAGGCCACAAGATTGGAATTCGCTGGGTCAATCCCACCTATTGCTGATAACAGAGCCTGCTTTTGGGAGGGGAATTCTACTATATTATAATTTTGTGTTGCTCGGGCATGAGGATTAAATGTCAATTTATGTATTACTCTGTTAAGCGGCTTTTCAGTTAATTCGGGAATGATGGGTGGAACAACTTATGGCGAAGTTGTTGTTGAACTACTTGGTTGATCTGTAGCCTAGTTGTTTGATGACTGTGAATTCCCATAATCTTTATTTCTTGTCGATATCAAAGCATCATTTTGTTGTTTTGAGATGGATAGCATAAGCACTTAGGATTTGGGAGCATGATCGGTAGCAACTAGGTTAGTTTCTAGGTTTGGAAATGGATCAGTCAACACCACTGAGGTAGTTGAAGTCTTTAAAAATTTCGCAACCTCAGCTCGATGTGGACAATCTCTCGTGAAATTCTTGTCATTACATATTAAACATGGATAACGAGGTTTCTGTTTCCCAGTAGGGTTTTCAGAAAAATTTTCAGGAGTCGGATCTTCCTATTTCTTCTTTTTGTTTTTCCCTTTCTTCTTGCCTCCTAGTTACTTTGGTTCTTTGCCTTTGTCAGACGACACAGCATTAACCTCCAAGGCAAGAAGTTTGTCATTTTCTTTTTTACTGGAAACTGCAAGGTCTTTACCAAATGGGGCCTTTGCGGTTTGCGTACTTGAGGTGCCAATCACGCCATCACCGGCATGAGAATCCCTATTTGATTTAGGAGGAGGAGGAATGGAAAATTTCGGTCTAGGAGAGTCAGGAATTTTGTCATAGAGCATGCCAGACTGAGTATAGATCAAGTCTAGATATTGTGCACGAGGAATGACTTGCTCTTCAATAACGACCCCTCCCTTGGCCACATCTTCTGTAATAGAAGGTAACAATGACTTAATAAACCATTCAGCTAGAAGTTGATCAAGAACATATGTCTTTACCATTTGACGACGGCATCGCCACTCATGAATATGATCAGATATGTGAGTGGCTATTGTCTATTTAAAATTGGTAAGGAGCTTCATTCCTATTTCGTACCTTATGGGTAGTTCAAAATCAGTTAAAAAGGTGGTGGTAAGGGCGTTGAAGTTATCGAATGAAGCTCTAGGAAATTCAGTGTGCCATTTTGTTGCCAGACCAGTTAGCGTTCGCTGAAAAAGGCGAAGCCTAATCAAATCATCATTGAGGGTGTTGGACGAACACCACAAATGAAAGGTCATTACATGATTCGATGGATATTCACCCGGATTTCTATTGAATTTAGGAATATCTGACAGAAGTTTATGAGGAATCTTTGGCCACCAAGGGGCGTAAGCAATTGGATCATTTGTTAGCCGATTCAAATCTGGTAATTCTAAAGTTGCTACAAAAGGAAACTGTTGATTCAGGTTTAGTGAAGCATACCCAGGATAAGATGGGATTACCAGAGTAGTGGGTCTTTGCATACCAGCATAATGTATTTGATGTTGATAACTTTTATAAGGTTGATGGGCATAACCATCATAGTATGGTTGTTGGTAACCATTTTGAATATACGGCTGCCCATTACCTGTAAAACTTTGTTGCTCAAGTCCTTAGTAGGCTTGCTAGAATTATGGTTGTTGATATGGCACTAGCCATGGTTGTTGGACCATATGCTGTTGTCCAATACTAGATTTTTGACCAAGATGAGGGGTGATAGTACCCATTTGAGCCTGATTCGCTTCCATTAAGGAGCCACTAATCAGTGGCTGTGATTGAGTTGCAAAGACAAGAGACTGTTGTATTATGACCTGAGAGAGTTGAGGTTGACATACAATAGGTAGCGCTTGTACTTGTGACACCACCACAATAGCAGGTGTAGTGGGAATGTTCGACACAGGTTGATTTTGTTGCATTGAATATAAAATTATTGGTTGTTGAGGCAGTATTGGCATCCAACCACTGGATGAAATTCCAGCTTGACCCGAATTTTGTTGTGAACTCCCATATGGTTTCTCTCCCAGAGGGAACAATGAAAAGGCATACTGCCCCCCATATGGCGGAAATCCAGTGTTCAAAGGGTAAATTGGTCTTTGGAGATTGGACTGCCCAAATTGATACTGATGTGAAGGATCAATTTGCTGAGTCTCAACATAGGAAATTCCAAATAACATTCCGGATGAACAAATAGGAGTAGACCATGCTGTCGAAACAGTCCCTGGGTGGACTCCATCTAGTGGTTGAGAACTAGTTGGGACAGATGGTATACCGCGAACATTGTCAGAGTAGCGGCAGGAAGTTATGCTACTGCTATATCAGATGACACAGTCCTAGATGTCGATGGTTGTTCAAACATATTGATTCTATCCAAAATATTTCCCAATGATTCTACAGGAACTTGCAATGAAGGGTGATCAAAAGAACTAATTTTTGTGGTAGAAGGATATAGGTGGATCCTAGTTCCAAAATGCAATCGGGTACTGAATGGAAGATCCTCCACAATCTCCTCTATAGAAATCAGTCCAGGTGGAAGAGGTAGACTGTCAAGTCCGTAAAATATTTATGGTGCCAAAGAAGGTATAGACTCTATAGCGGCAGAGGTTAGAGGGGCGACACCTTCTGAATCAGTCCTCGATGGAGCTGGTTTAGGAATAGAAGTGTTTACTGTTACACTAGGATCAGTTTTAATGTCCTCTTGTAACTGCGGAACTTCTTCTGTAGAGGTAGGGGTACTAGAAGTAATTGGAGTAACTGGAGTCTATGATGATTTTGAAACACAAGTTTCAAATAAACTAGGATATTTTGACCTAGTTAAACGATATCGCTTGGCTCGAAATGGTTTCATTTCCAGAGTCAAAGATGGTTGACTCGTTAATCTCAGCGAACAATGGGGTTTTGATTGACTTTCTTCCATGGTTGCGGATTACTTGATCAACTCAAAATTAAAAGGGGAAAATGTTATTCCGAATTAAATGAACTTTATGACACTTTGACACAACTTACTTTTTCAATTTTTAAAAGTCGAGAAAAAGCTAAAGATGACTCTAGCCACCTTCGATTTTTAACGAGCCTGAAGTGACAAGTGCTCAAATGGACCTTTTCTTTTAAGGATTCTGAAAAGGAATGAAAGTGACTGCTCTAGAAGTCTAGACAGAGGGATTACCAAACCAATCACAAAACTGCAATATACACCTCGGTCGTAAATTATAGAGAAATTACTGAGGACTTTATGTACGTCAGTCAATCTTCCCGAATGTTGTGTTCAGTGCATTGTGATCGATAGGGCAGTAGACATGGCTTCCTAAGGATAAAGGATATTATCCTATTGTGGTCTAACAATATATACTCGATGGTATGTGGGAGCACAAGTCCGTACTGGCACTTGTCATATCAAAGAGGAGGAATCACCCAACCTATGATGAAAACGATAGTTACTAGGCTTTATGATGCCAGAATATGTATCTAGCCTAGACTTCTAGATGTTGTGCGTTAGGTTCCAAAGCGTTTTTATGTTCATTGAGGTTTATTTTACAGTTGATATTTCTTAAGAAATTTGCCTTTCAAGGTTCACCATATGATGTAGATGTAAAGTTCCTAAATATGCAATTTAAGATGATAAACAGTCGTTTATTTTCTTTTAGAAATGAAAATCCTAGCTACTAAGGAAAGAAGAGTAAAATTCTTTCAACATAAAGCAGAGAGCATACACTAAATGCACTTTTCCTAAATCAATTTTCACATGCAGTCTAAATGCAAATGCACATGCATGTATTTGTTTTTCTGTTTCCTTAATGTGAGAATGAAAAAAAGAAAACTAAGTACAGATCTGAATTGCTTTTCTTCAAAGTGACACTTGAACAATTTGTTTTCAAAAACGAAAGGAAGACTAAGACGAAACTTTCAATTTCGAACGGAAAATTGTTTTCGACACTTCAAATAATTGATAATTCAAATCAAATACAATGGCAAAAGTATAATCAACTATCTAAAAGAGGAATACTTTATGACACTCTTTTTCTAGACTGAAAATGACAGTTGCGACACTTTCGAATCAAAAGACGACAGTTCAATTAAGGTACTTTTTGCAAAGGAGGACTATAAAGGATGAAAAATACATAAAAAAAACATTCACAATTCCTTATCAATGGAGGCTAAATAATGTAAAGGAAGAGAGTTTCAACAGTGATATACTGATCATAGACAATAAAACTACTGAATAGAGCTAAAAAGAATGAAGAAAAAACCAAAATATGGAGGCAAAAATAGTCTCATTCAATCATCGCACCTATCCTTAAGGGAAACATGGATGCATCTCACCTACAGCACATGGGAGGTGCGATGCATCCAAACTGTCAATGAGAGATAGTGTGATGGTCCAGGGACAAGACTGAGCTTGTTTTTCACCCACAGTTTGCAGCTATGTTCAGGGATTTAGGCTCAGCTTATGATATACAGTAAACACAATGTATAGGGGCTGATCTAATGAGGTTATTGAGCTACCACCAGGGCACTTAGGATGTTTGCAAGTCAGATGTTCAATTCATAAACCAACCCCAAGATTGATTGAAGCAGCGTTGATCTACTTTGTAGTTGCATAGCAAAAGCAGTTTGAAGGCTAGTTGGCTTAACTTCAGGCTCCGTCTGTAGTTTATAAAGCAAACAATGGTAATAAACAAACAAACTATTCATTTCCCAGTGGAGTCATCATTTTGTTTCTAGGAAAACTAATGTCTATTCAGATCTGCTAGTCCCACTGAGACCGGTAGCTATCTTAGAAACAAACAATTCAAAGTAACTTGTGTTTTCCTTAATGGGAGATAGATGAGAGAAAATCAAAGAGCACCAACCTTAGTCTTTCGCTTGGCTCCTTGCTTGTTTCCTCTCTCCTCTGATAGAGCTTCGCCACTCCTTTCTCGCTTGTCTCACTTCAAATAACACCTATAGAGTCAAAGCAGAACAATACCATCAAAGCATAGAGATCTATAATCATAAACAATGTAGAATCAGATGTACATTAACCATACAAATGCATACACAAATACAAGATTCAGAAATATACAAGTATATGGAGGAAAAATCAAATAATTTTATTAATAGAAGTAGTAGAAGAAAGGATTACAACCCAGCTTTCTGATCTAGTGCCATAATTCCAGCATGAAAGCCCTCTTCACCTCATGAAAAGCTAGATCACCCAACAATACAATGTTTCATTGAGAAACCAACAACACTTCCTTACAAAATACAAAATTCTAGCCTATGGATCTCTAGGATGAGGGATCCATATATAGATATTTGCAAGGGGGTGAGTCAGCTTCTGGGATTTTGATTAGTGTCATTTCACTTATATTTCTCAGTTCCACTTGGATATTTTATGATCTCTTACTCATCCCTGGGCGAATTCAGAGAGGAAAGTTTCATATGAGTAGTTTCTAGAAGATTCTCTGAGTTTCCACCTAGCAAATAGCCTCTACCATTTGTCTACTCTCGCTCATCGCACCCTACAGAAGGGATTCTTAGTATGCATCACACCCTATGTGTGTAACAGGTGAGATGCATCACACCCTCAGCATGGAGCAGTCTATATGGTCTAGTTTTGACTAGTTTTGAGTAGTTTTTCAGGGAGAACTTCTGGGAAATGATGTAATCAGTTGGCCTTGATCCTCTAGGGTATGAAAAAACACTTTTAGGGGTTTATAAGCCCTTGGTTTATGGACATATGTGATTGGGGTTTCAGTTCCCAAATATGTCTATAACACACCCCCATCAAAATTTTTTTGCCAAGCTTTCAATTCAGTATCTTTATACTTCTTAATCCAATCAACTAGACCCATAATCATGGGAGGGCCTCTATTTTAAACTTTTCCATCCAAATTGATTCTTATGGTGGTTTCTAAATCTCTGATTTGGTGGTAGAAAAACCTTGTTGTTTTCATAAATAAATATATGTAGGTCTTTAGAATACCACCCATGAAATTGTTTTTCACATCTTGTACATGCAAATATCCCCTTTGTTTTAAGCCTTACAATTCAATAAATAATGTTAATAACATCAAAATAATAGTATAAAACTAAGTATGAAAGTTGGGATGACAATAAATTATGAGTGTAAATATGTAAGAAAAACTAACTTATCGAAACAAACACCAAGTCTTGGGAAATCATGAATAGTCCAACATAGCACACCATACAACATGAAGGACCTATTCGATGGAGGACATGATATGTCATGCATTCTTATGCCTTTCCAAATCATTTTCATCTCATCAATAAAAGGTGCAAGATAGACATCCATGATTTTAACTTGATGTTTTCCTAGAACAATGAGAGTCAACATAAGATGCATTTTTCTAACACTCATCCATGGGGGGATATTGTATACTATCAATTGGACTAGAAAAACACTATAATTTGAGCTCATGAAAAAGAATGGGCACACTCCATCAATTGCAAGACCAAACCTGATACTACGGGGTTCATCTTTAAAATTTCTTGGTCATTTTTCATCTATGTGTTTCAATGCTTTGGATTTGGCTAGAATTTGCATGAATCCATCTTTACTCTTATTCTTTTCATGCCAGTCCATAAATTGTGCAATTGACTTGCAATGAGACATTTGTTGAATTCTAGGTATAATTTCCATGTGAGGTAAAACCTTCTTTAGAACTATAGGACCTTGTATATTTATACGATATCTCCTTTCTTTGCAATGCAGACATTCTACCTTGTGTTGATTTGAATATCTATATAAAATGCAATCATTTTTACATGATTTTTCTTATATTCAATCCGCAAATAAATCAACAACTGACACGCCTCTCTACAAGTTGATGGCAACACATTCTCTTTAGGAAATATTTTAGTTTTTAATGCCCTGTAAGATTGCCAAAGATTAGATCAATTGAATGTTTAACTTATGATGAACATGTTTTATATGTAAATATATATTATGACTATTTATATACAATATATGGCTTTAAAATCCCCTTAAAGAAATATAAATGAAGTTGATTAATGTTTATGAATTATGTACACCAATTGACAATGCATTGTAAGAAATAGATTTCAACTCACTTCAATAGGGTGGTGAATCCTTTGTCTAACCAACCTAATGGTGACTTGATGTATAATAATATTAATGTGCATGCCAATTTTGAGTTTCTACTTCCACCCGATTTGAACACGGGTGTCTTTGTTGCTTGCTTGATGGAGTTTTTCAACAAGTTGTTATCATCAAAATTACATTGGTGGTAATTACCCATGTTGTCATCATTACTATCAACCATATGATCATTACTATCATCACTGTTTCCATCCCCAAGAAACCTTTAAGAATTTCACTCAATCCTTCTTGATTCACTACATTTTCACTATCATGATCATCATCATTAAGGCTAAATAGCATGTCATCAGTGTATGCTAATATCATCAATTGTTCAAATTTCTTAGGTGATAAAGTTCTCTTTAAATATGCTATTTTCACCCTAGTATTGTTTAAAGGATGGTTTGGATCATCCTGTCCAAATATTAATAGCCCAGGTTGATTAGCTTGAGTATTAGTAGTTGTTATTTTATCATCATCTTCTACCTATCAAGAAACACAACCATTATTTAATGTTTGAAAGAATTGGATAAATCATAAATGTATCAATTTCAAAGAAATACAATCAATATCACTTAACAAATCCCATCCCATGTACTATAGTCTTGACCAACCTCTTCTTTAGTGCAATTATTTGTTGTGTCTAAAGAATACATTTTCATATCCTCTTCCACCCACTGTGTTCTTCATGATTTAACAAATTTATAAGGTCCATGCCCACATACATGTGTTTTTTTTTCTTTTGATAGTTGAACTCTTAGGTTGTGCACTTGTTCCTGTATCCATCTAAAATATCAGCAACATGCATTAGTTTATTTCAAGATTAGATAATACACTATAAATTCTAATAATATTGTGAAAAAGGATGGATGTATCACAAAATACTTCCTAAGTTAAGTCAAAATTTGATTACCAGATGTCCTACGACATTCATTGAGTCCTTATTTGATATGAAATGATCTGTTGTTGAGGCCTCGTCTTGCCCCTATAATACATAACATAGTCAATGATTTTTAGTACACCAATTATATTATTTCAACCAATATTCTATCCAACACAAAACCTCACTTTACTCATATATTGGAAATATTGATATCATGTTTTGGATTTGATAAAAAAAGAAACATAGTTTATAATATATAACTTTATCTTGTATATTTGTAGCATTTATGAATTCATAAACACCATCCTCATTTGGTTGAGGTTTATTTGTCTTCTTACCTTTATTGTATCTACAAATTATGTATCTGATTCTATGGCCACCCACTTTCCTCTCATTGATTAGTAAGTCTACATCATCCACGTCCTATGTCCATGGCTTCCTCTCGATCCTGTAATACACAAAAATGACATTAGTTACATAGCATCTATACACTTCATTACTACTCCGTCCAATTGGGAAAACACATAATTGATTTAGGATCAGTTGGTTTTCACTACACCTTTATAACTAAAATGCCCCTATTTTCAATATATACCTTTTTTTTAATTTCTACTCCCAATATGGTGACATGACATAACTCTTGTAAATATTAGATGAGGATTATGAAAACTAATGGACTACTTTTTCTTTTCTTTTTTCATATTTTCATTTAACTTAATTCAACCCTTCATAACATGGAAGCCTCCCACATCAATATTGCAAATTGAAAAGATGAAAATGAATACAAATTAGAAAGAGGGAAAAAATCCATTATTATAAGCACTAAATTAGGTGCAATTAGCGCCCCATTTTGTACCCCAAACTGACTACATTTTTTAGCCAATAGTGGGCATTAAATTCAACACTAATGGTGAACTAATTACAGTCAACTATTCATCCAATTCAAAAATAGAAATAAAAAAGTCACACCAATCTATAATTCACACACGCAATGGATAAACCTACTGTGTATCTCGACTATTCAAGCAAAACAATGTAATATATTCACCATATTTTCATTATCATACTCATCAATCGCAAATCGAGGGAGCTTTGAAGTTTTGTGTGAATTTGGAGAAAACCATGGATAGAGAAATGCATTGAGGCTATGAAATCAAATAACTAATCTATTGGATCTCTATTTATGGTGGGAAGAGATATTGACAAGCCTCTCCTCCCCTGTTGTGGATTTCAGTAAAAAAAAATGATTTGTGGGTGTGATTCAACCTCTATCAGTCACAAAATCAACTTTTGCATCTGATTCACCCCCTAATAGAGACGAAAATCAAACCCTTGTCCATCCATTTTGCACTAATGTTGTTTAAAATAGTTATAGGGGAGGGAACAAAATGTAGGGAGTGAAGAGACGAGATTTTCCATAACCTCGAGGAAAACAATCTACCCTAAGACGACAAAATATCTCAAGAAGCAGCAGAGGGAAATGAGCAAATGGATATGATTCTTGTGTGAATGAGGTATTTCATACTCAATTTATATATTTTTACATTTTTCCATTGCTTATTTGAATTGTATTTTTTAGTTTTTAGTATCAAAATTATAAAATAACAAATTAGGGTTTTTTTTCTAAATTTAAAATAGAAATTTTATCATACCAATATGGGGACATGATAATGAGAAAATGAAAGAGGAAATGGCTTATATATTGGGGGTAGAAGAAGTAAAAAAAAGATAGAAGGTGTGGATTTTTCCATGCTTTCGAAATACATGGAAGAATGTACAAAAGACACTGAAACAAACCAACCAAAGTAGCCTTGTCAAAGGGAATCAATTGAGTCCCTATCAATTCTTGGATTGAGAAAAAGATATAGGAAAAAATCAATCACAATAACCTCTAAGAATGTGGAACGGGGAACAAAGACTTCCATTTTACCACCCACTCCTGGGACACATATTTCTTCCACCACTAGTACAGGTTATCCATCTTGATTGGTACATACAAAACCAAGGTAGAATATGATGTTATCTTTGGTTATATTAGAATGACAGATGTCGGGAAAGTGTTCAATTGTAGGTTATAGGAATCATGCCTTCAACACTTAAAAGAGCATCTACATCTTCCATTATTAAAGATACCCATGTACCTTCAAAAGACACTCATCTATGACATGTAGACTGAATTTGGGAGAGGTAGGTTAGTAAAGAAAGCAAAAAACAAATGACTAAAAACTACAAGATATTTCATTGCAACCAAATGAAAAATATAAAACAAATTCCTCCCAATCTAAGAGCTAAAAGAAGGCCAATTGATGTAAGTGTGAAAGAATGGAAAGAGCTCGTGAAAGCATATGATAGAGCAAATGCATAGAGGAAGTTCGATGAGGAGAGAACACAGATAATTAAATTTTGTCATAAGATTATCTAAATTTCATCAAATGACTTTTATATTTTACTAATACATAATTAAATTGAATGAGTGTATGTTTTAGGACAAGACCTCAAAGGTCAGGCTTGCCAAATATCGTGCCACACATCACAATGGCCAAACAAGTTTAGAAGCCTTAACATGTAAATTTATAAGTATATTTAATATCTGAAATTATATTTCTTTTAATTTTGTACAAAAATGTAAATGATTGGATATTAGTTACTTTAACTTGTCCATATTCATTGTTTGATAGGATCAACAATATGGCCATTATCCATCAGAATTGGAATTCAATATGGTACAAGACAAAAAGTGCTCCAATTTTGTTATTTGGATGGAGAATAAGGTATCATTAGTTGAATTTCAATAATTTATTTGGATATTGTTATGCTAATATGTTAATTTGGATTTCTTGTGTGACTTGTTTATTTATGTGTAGCTTGATTTCTTTTGTGCTCCCATCGGTCATAACACCCTTATAAATAACCAACCTATAACTATGATCAAGTCCTTATAAACCATTATCCAATCATGGCTTTATCAAGTCCTTTGCCAAAAACCCTAGGCCAAAGGAGAGTTGCAAGACCATGTAATATGTTATAGCTCCTAGAGACAACCTTTGGGCTGAAAAAGATGAGTTCTTAGTATATCCATATAACTCCTTGAAATATTTGCATACCTTGCTTAAAATTAAACCAAGATTTATACATTTGGATGATCTTTGCCTAGAGAAGAACCTCTAGATGTAATGTGAGCTAGTTCTTGGGAAAATTAACAAATAAGTTCAACTGACCTACTTATTTGTGATTACAACCTTAAAATTGATGTGGTAATATATGTAGAATAACCTTAAGGAATTTGAGGTTTAAAAAATAGGGCTAAACAAAATCCTATGCATTAGATCTTCAACATAGAACATGAAATGAAAGAAAATGAGATGCAGAAACCGTGGAGCACTTCATTAAGGTTTCTTAGATAAAAATTGCAGGAATCTTAGCTATTAGCACAACATTGATAAATTTGTTAATGAAAGAAACCATAAACTTCATTACACAAGTTTCAAAAGAAGAATAACACAAATGTAAAATTACAAAGAAAAGAACACATATTATAAGCATGAGATACTAGGAATCATTTGAAACTTCTCCATTAACTTCCCAAAAGAGTTTGAACACATTAAAAAGAAAAATTAGTTAGAACTTGTCTCTAGAGCCAAAATTTGGAACCCCCAATGAGTTCTCCTATAACCTTTTTAAAGAAAAGGATCATGTTCAAGAACAGTTATAAACACATGTCAAAAGGTACAACTTTTTGTTTAGCCAGTTGTCCTATTATCCAATTGTTCTAACTATCTCTTAACTAAAAGAGATACATCATAAGAAAATTAAAGACCACATGCTTAAACATTCGCATGGGCAAAGGAACTCCGCCCTTCGGGCCCATTACTTGGATCTTCAGGCTCGGCTACAGATTAATGAAGGAGAGTTTTGCATCTGTCCCATAGAGTTTTATCCGAAGTTGGGCATTGATACATTTTGTGAAAAGCCACCTATAGTTATGATAGTTTTGTGTAGTCTAGAGTGGATTCAAACAAAGTTTTTATTAACCAAAATAATTTGGAATCCATTTGCAAGAAGTTAACTATTGTATTGTCTTTCAATACCATAGTATTATCTTGCAAAGAGGTGTCCATACTACACTTTACTCCTATTAAATCTTTCTCATAAGCTTCCCAAGAAAATAAACTTCCATCTATACCCCAACAAGTTGGTAATCCAAATCTCTTCCTCTGATCAAACTTGGAGTCAAAAGTAGTTACAAAACTATTGAATACCTATAGGTTATTCTCATCCTGAACACGCAGCTAATTATTCTCAATAGCCTTATTTGTCTCTAGAATAACACAACCCTATCAACAATGTGAATTTCCTTCAAGTCTGCTGGAGATTTTTCATTTAAGAATTTCATCAATTTTCTAGCTCTTTGTGCTTCTTTTTGAGTTTCTTTCTTGCATGCAGCCAAAACTTCAGTAACAGTAGCAGTTATCGCCCTTTATTATGCAGCAACCAACAAAAATTTCCATGTAGAATGTACTTGTTGGATGATAGCGTCACAAGTGACATTTTTAGCATAAATTAAGGACATATTACCTTTCAACCTACTTTTTAACTCCTTTACCTCCTCTTGAGTTGTCTTGTACTTTTAGAATTTTGTTCTGCCTCCAATTTGGTTGATTTTAATTATTTTTCCTTAGTAGCCAGCTTTGCTTGAAGCAAGGTGATTTGATCTTGAAGTTTTTTCATTTTTGCCTCAGAAATGTTAAGCTCGGTCGTCACCTTTGTCATATTTTCTAAAGGATCATATGATTTGGTAGGAACTACAATTGTGCGAACATGATCTCTAATAGTGCATTTTAGGTCTTGAACCTTCTCCTTCAAGGATGCTTCCTCTTTGTTCCTATCAATTAGATGAAGGGTTATTTTTTCATTTTATTTCTCCACATAAGCTACTTTAGCAGTGTGCACATGCTCTGTTATAGTCATTTTTAGCTTTTGTTTTAATGACTATACTTCAGCCTTTGTTCCTTATATCAAGGATTTAATTATCTCTCTATCCTTTGGGGTAGCACCTAGTTTGATTATCAACTCTTTGAAACCCTCATTATGTACATATAGGGCCCTAGAATGTGCCTTTTCTTGCTTGATTTTGTTAGAGGCTTTTCCTAGAAGTTCATTCGCTTTGCTGATTGACAAGGAGGCCTTGATCAGATCATGCTATATCATCACACTAGCCTAACTATGTAAATTAATCTTGTCATGTAGAGGGAAATCTGCAATGTTGAGGGATAGGTCCACAATTTTAAACTTAGCCCCTATGGCGAGTAATTGAGCAATAGGATGCAATCAGGAAAGCTTGAGTTGGTTCTTCTCCAGGTCCATTGCTGAAAGTAATCTGGTATGAGAAGAAGATGATACTTGTTTGGTTAGCTAAGCCATCATCACTCCCTTTTCTTTTTGACTATTTTCTTTAGTTTTGTGATAATATTTTAATGTTACATCTAGAACATAAGAACTCCTTTCCACTGTAGGCACTTTCAGGTTTGTGGAGTTGTATGGTACAATCTACTCTGGGTTTGCTAGGATCATATGAAAACCTCATTGATTAGAGGTACTTCTTGTCAATTTCACATGTATTTCCTCCTCATCCTCAAGCTATATCTTATCCTTATTTTATTTGTGTACCTCCTCCACATCTATATCCATTGCTTCAGAAGTATTCCATTTTAAAATTTTCTTTTTGGATGTGAGGGTCTCAATCTCCAATTTTGAACTAATTGGCGAGGCCTCTTGATTTGCCTTCCACTCTATTTCAAGCCTACTTTCATGGGTATATGGCGTTGATTTGACTCTCTTCCTCCTATCAGAAAAAATATGACAAGGATCATATTGTCATATCTCTCCCAACTCAAAATGGAACTCATTTATCTTGTCTTCAACATAAGTTACAACTTGTCTAGAATTTACAATGAATGGACCCACAATATTTCCTAACTTGAACATGTATCCTTTATGCCTAGGAAGGAAATTAAATTGGTCTACATATAAGCTTTGCTTGATAAATTCCAAAGATAAAACCCTCACAGGCATAAAGATTGGAAATCTATAGGGTTTCTCATCAAATCCATACAACCTGATCTCAGTAAAATCCTCAAATAAATACCAATCTCCCACTTTGGCATCCTTACTCAGTTGCAGTAATTGATTTTGTTTGGGAGGATCCTTGGGGTTGGTGTACCATTTAGGGTAGTGTAAATGGTGGCCATAAACGTGGACTGAAAATCAGAAAATCCTTGATTTTCATGCTTTCTTTTGACTATATTTGTCCATTCAATCACAATTTTTCTCTAGTTTATTGAGTCAAAAGTGCTTAGACCTATGTACTCAAATTTTTCCATATGAACATATATGAATAAGTAGACTAGAATGGAGGGATATCTAAAGAGATTAGAAATTTTCAACTTCTCAAACTCGAGATTAATGAATTTAGCTAGGAATTCAGGTATGTCTAAATAATCAATGTGATCTAACATGTGGCTCAGAAACCCTAATATTGACTTAGTCACATTGGTGGTTTCATCTTCCCCAACTAACACCAAAATTGAGGCCAAGACTTTATGTTCATATTGAGAAACAATATACATAGATATGTCTCAGTTGACTAAGGAGTTGGTGTCCCTGGTATTGCATTTATTGCAAAAAAGGCCAATTTCTTCTCTTATGTTAATTGAGTGAATTCTAGAGCTAGTGAGTCTTCATTGAATGGATTTGGGTTTTGGAGATTAGGGAATCAAAAATCCTTGTGAATGAGGTCAAAGGTGACTTCAAGGATAACTTCTCCTGTGGAAGATCCAACCCAATTTTTTTTAGGAATGTATGCAGAAGCCAACCAAGTCACAAACTTAGGAAAGTGATAAGTGGTTGGGGTTAAAATATAATATCTACCATAATTCACTCTATCAAAATAATCTCGTTTTCTTAGAAAATTTCCCCAAGATTCATAATGGAACTAGACAAAGTCCAACAGACACCTTGGGTCGTGTATCTCTACTTCAGTATCCATCAGGGGTTCTTGAGTAGAGGGGTTAGAGGTTGTAGGCTTTGGGGTAGTTTTCAAAGGCTTAGTTAACTTCAACATGATGATAATTAGGTTTAATGAGGTTTATAAGTACCTGAAACTGGAGGGAGCAGTGGAAGTCGGATTGTGTTGTTCACAAGCTAACTTGAATGCTAGAAGTAAGGTGGGTTGTGGTTTGAAAGGGACAAGGAATGGGCAAGACTTATAAATAAAACCTTTTACTCATTTGAGTTCGATAAGAGCGAGAAATTTGATGGAATGCATGTAAGACAGGAGTAATTATGCGACAGGGAAATGATGTGGGTAATGAGGTAGGTGAATGACTCAGGGGGTGGACAATGAAGGATGTGAGGTGGAGTGGGCATGACATGGCATGGTGAGGTGGAAAGCATGCTCACTTGGCACACTCACTTGACATGCTTACCTGACAAATGGAGAGGCTACATTACAAGAATGGGGGCATTTTGAAAACTGTTTACTGCTTTACACTACCCCTTCTCATTCTTTTCCATAAAATGAGTCGGGGTGGCGCAATAGATCATGGTCATTGATCAAGTAATCGACAAGATTACAATCTTGCATTGCATCATACCCTTCCAATCTTAACGGTTGTGCTACTTGGTGCAGCACATTTGTGTATGATGCCAAAGAATCTATACCAATCCGCAATTTAAATTGCATGTCGTTTAACCATTGTTGCTCATTAATGTGGACCCATTTCTAGAAAATGTACGCCTAGGCCTATCAGTTTGAAAATAGCAAGAAAAAATGAAAGTGTGCTACCCCAAACAATTATCCCTCCTTTGTTTTCATTTTATATTCCTACCACCTTCCCTTTTAGTATAAATTTTTGGAAAAGTTCAAAGACTTAAGTACAACATAAAACATAACATGTAGACAAAAAACTAGATTACATGGGATTGATTATGGATGCTTGGGTTGAGAGCACATTACATGGGATTTATTATGGACCTAATATATATGTGTTGAGGAGCATTGGATGATTGTCTTGGAAAGCAAGAAGCCTTGTGATGAAGAGCACTTGACACTTGCAACCCATGCTTAAAGAGTGCAGCACCTGAGGATTGGTCTCTTCAAGTGTATACCTTAGAGAGAGAGCACTTCACTTGGAGACCTTATCTCATTCATTACATTAAATTGCTTGTATAATTAGTATACTTTACCAATGTTGGCCTCCCTTACCTACTCTGTATAGAGGGAAGAGAATGTGTTTTTCTACACTATACTCATTATTCCATCTATATAAGTTTCATGGGGAGTTCTCAGTGATTGTGTGATGTAATAGAGGAAGACCTAGAGTTTTTGACATAAACCCTACAGAAGAAATGAAGATGACTGCTAGCACTATGGATGATCTTTATTCTTAACGCTTGTCTTAGAAATTCTTTTCCATATGGTAGGATGAAGGGTGTATTGAGGTATAAAACATTTGTTATATATATAATATATATATAATATATATATATATATATATAATTATTATATATAGATATAATGAATTAAGCAGATATGTAGGGGCATGACTATTAGAATAGGAACATTTACGATGTAGGCCTCTGTTGGAGCCTGTTTTAGCTTTGAAGGCTTGGTCTAAAAGAAAGGACTTGAGTAGAGGGTCTTTTAAATTGTCAAAGGGCTTCTTCCTCCTTGTAACCTCATTAAAAAAGTGAATCTTTCTTTTGGGAAGCTTGGGGTTTTGGCCCCTTGGCATCGTCTATCTCCTTATTTAAAAGGGAGAGCTAACTTACTAACTCACCAACTTGGTCCTCTTGCATTTGTATTTCTTATCTAGTTTAATTACATTTACATTCTAATTGGATTTCTAACTTGCATTTC
Source organism: Pinus taeda (assembly GCA_000404065.3). Lineage (NCBI taxonomy): Eukaryota > Viridiplantae > Streptophyta > Pinopsida > Pinales > Pinaceae > Pinus > Pinus taeda. The sequence continues at coordinate 554,359 of APFE030083245.1, forward strand.
CTTGCACTGCTACTTGGTCTAAGCTGCACTTGGAAAACTTGTTGTCTTGTTTCATTTGCAATTGTGATCTAATTAGTATTTCTAAGCATTATTAGCAATCTCATCTGCCATTTAACAATTGTGAGATCTCTATAAATTTCTTACCTATTCATTTGTCTAAATAAGTGAGAACATCTAATAAACACACTATTACCTAATGACATTGTGGGATTTTCTCTAATACCTGAACATCTATTAATGCTATTGTTTCATTGAGGTAATTTATTATTGTTTCGTTGAGCATTGTTATTTTTTAGCAACCTTGTATCTTTGAAGTACATATCTCATTTGTGATTGCAAACATACCAACATTAATTATTTTTAAGGCAATTTTGATATCTTTGTCTCATTTGAAGAAATTGCATTTTCACCCTAGAATTTAGCCTTACATCCTAAAAATTTACCTCGAAGCCTAAGCTTTGTTGATAGTAAGTTTTAGGGCCACCTTCTTCATCTAATTTGAGAGGTTATGCTGGCATTCATGGTTAACACAGGTGACATTGCAGTCATCAAGGCCACAATCCCTACAACGCCGGAGGCACTTTGGTAGTTAGAAGAAAGGGGGTGTATTGTTAATAAAGCCCTATCTTTCTTCCCTAGACCTTATCTCTACAACTTGTGTTTGTGACTAACTTCAAGAGAACCAAGAATAAGGATTCATCTAGACTAGGAAACATCTAAAAGTAACCAAGATCTTGCATTTCGCCTAGTTTAGTTTTGCATTCCATCCTTCTAACTTTTCATCTCTTGTGGTATAACTGTCATTGTGGGTATTATATCTTCCTTGCAATATTGTATTGCTGTTTTATACTAATCTTTAATTATATTTATCATTGTCTATTTACATTGTCATTCTTGTCTTAAGCATTTTATTGAAAGTGCAAGTTATTTATGTTGTGCAAGTTATTTTTATCTACTCATATTTGAGATTGTGTCATTTCTAACATTTATTGCAACATCATTGTTATTGTCACTTGAACATCTATTTAGTCTCTAAATTTACATTGAGAATTGTTAAGGTACTATTCTATCACCTTTACATCTTATATCTACCTCATTTGATCTTAATTGAAATCCATTTTAAAACATTTCTTATAAACTCTTAAACTTGCTCTATTTAATAATAAAGTTGCAATAATAACAATTGTTTGCCCTCATATGTCCTAGAATTGTTGTTCCAACAAGTTTCATCCTTTATTTTTAACCTTTTTGGGACTACCCCCCTTGACTTAGCTAGGATAATTCTAAACAAAGTGAATGGGGATTAGAGTGACAACCCTTATTCTGCGTGTTGCACCTTAGGTGTACACTTTAGGCAATAACATTTTTTTCAAACCAGGCCTTTGAAGTTTTTGTAATGTTTCATGGGGGCACATTCTTGAGGGTAAGAGACATGTCCCCTCCACTCTCCACACTACTGGGACATGGGTAATTCAAGTAGGATGTTCCCCACATCCAACCTCATGAGACTTCATATGGAGAAAGTAGACTTGCATATCTCATTCATAATTCAATGGACCTAATAGTTTTCAAGGTTTGAGAAGATGGTTGTTTGACATAGGAGGTGGACCTACCTTGGATGATTAGGACCAGGCAATAGGAGACTGACCCTGGGAGCATTGGGATCACATGACATACCTTAGGAGGATAAGTACTTCACTTGAGGATGCTTGGGTTGAGAGCACATTACATGGGATTGATTATGGACCCAAGATCCATGTTGTTGGGTGTGCATTATATTCTTTCCACGATTTGCCCCATGCATGATGTCAGGGGGGTTAGAGGGGGGTAGTATCCCTCCTCTATGGGGTCTGGGGTAGCGCCCTAGGAATTTTTTTTTTTGGACCCTATATTAGGTGGGTGGACCTATCTATGGTTTTGTGCATGGATTTAGAACATGATTTTGGGCATGATGATTTTGTGCCCATTGTATTTTGTAGATCTGGTCAAAGGAACTATGATTATGTTCTAATCCATTGTTAATGGATTGGGGTTTATGAATGCTTTGGCATGTATATAATGTATTATAACATTGAAAGGAATAAACAAAAAATCAATCTGGTAGTCCCAGTTTTGGGATCCAGGGGAAAATCTCTATGTATTTGTTTTTTGTTTCTTGCCATTGTATATATTCTATTTTTTAAGAATTCTTTTACGGGTAATTTCTGTACAGGGTTAGAACCTACACATGTGTTTCCGAACATGGGATGATTGTCTTGGAAAGCAAGAAGCTTTGTGATTCCTAGATCTATAAGCCTGGATCCTTGTCAAACTTTGGTAATTCATGGATCTCTAAGTCTGTTATTACATTAAAAGTCTTGAGGTCAGCTCAATTGGGGCTTTAGGGTCTAAGTTTTGCTAAATTCTTATGAGTGTTTCAATTTCTTTTGGCAACGTCAATTCTAACAATATAAAAGAAGACATTAACAAAACAAATGGAAGCGAATACTGTGCATTTTTGTAAGGGAGGGGCTATCAAATATGCTAACAGCATGTGATGTAAAATATCTCATTCGACAGGTGACATTATCAAAGTCACGCTTTATAATGATTCTTTACCCATCAAAACAAATTTTCCAACAAAAAATGTTGATGACAAAAGTAAAAATGGGCATGATGGGTATGATGGATGTGGAAGAGGAGTTTATTCAGTTTATTGTTAGGACCTCATATTGTCTCTTTCTAACTATACATTTTTTTATAATGTCACCCTTTTCAACCTATATTTGAAAGTCCTTATTAGTGTTTTGACTCAATTATTCCAAAGGTAAGAAGTGATTCTTCTCATCACTATACGTTTAATTATTTAACATATAATCATGTTGTCTTCACATTTAATGTTTGAACTGATTAGTTGCTAAACAATTAAAGAATGATGTGCAGCCCACATTGCTAAAACTGCCTGGAGTTAGCGAGACTATTTTTGCAGTTGCTGAAATAGTAAGAATGGCACGCAAATCTTGAAAGATGAAATAGTTGAGATTTGCGTTCCAAATTTGACAACAACAGAGGAACCAGATCGATCACCGAGGAAGCTGTTATATTGGATGTAATGTCTGTAATCTAAAGACAGTATTACTGTAACAACATTTTGTTGATGGGAAATTGATTTCCCTATTTTTGTATAATGGGTTGAAATAGATTTTATAATGTAAATATTTTGTAATAGATGTCTCCTCTTTATAAGTAGGATACATCTACATTAGAGGGGGGATGAACAGACTGCAGAAAAGGCTCAATTGAAGGAACAGGACTAGAATCCTTATTTTCTGTAATATGAAATATTGATGGATGAATAAAATTCTTGTTCTGAACATCTTTTTCTAGTTCTCGTCTCCTAGGGAATCTTGTGAGAATGACAGGGCCCACCTTCATCACAAGATTCACCCATTATATTTCCGTGGTGTGTCAAGTGTGATTCTTATTCATACCTTGTTAACAAGTACTGTTTTCTGGATATTGTTTTACCTTTTCTGAAACTCTGTCCCTTTCTTAATCGATTGTTGCATTGGTCAAAGTTATCATGAGTGTCTCACCAGTGATTAAGTTTACAGAGTGAATTGGTGAGCTAGATAAACAGAGGCAGGTGCTGAAGATTCCTGCTCCGGGGATAGGGTCCTGATTCTATGTTACAGCCATTATTTTCCTTTGTAGATTTATTTCTTTCTGCTAGATCATTCCTTGAATGAAATTAAGCATTCCTTGATAGATATATGCAATAGAGTATATTTGCTGTAACACAGAGTGGAGCTTCAGTTGTTAAAGCGAGGTGTGATTTGTTTGTACTACAACTTTTAGTGCTTTTAAGATTGAGTACATATAGTACACAATTGTCTTTGAAATAATCAGACTTCCCCGGGTTGACAATTTATGTAGCACTTTAACTAGCAATTAAAGTGACCAACATTTTGGTGCCGTTGCCGGGGAAGGCAACCATAGATTTTAAGAGCATTAATGATTTTCTTTTAGATGTACAGGATGCATGAGAGGACGCATCAAAACTAATCCTATAGGTGGCAAGGGTAAAGGCAGAGGAGGAAGGAAAACTTTCATTGACGACATTATTTCAAAAGCTGAAACATCTCAGAGGATAAGCTCTCGGAGGCCACAGACTCAACACTCTCTCCAAACGGACTACAAAACGGTGGAAGTAGTGGGACCTGAAAGGGCAGAAGAGATAGTAAGACAAACTGAGGAGTCAGTAGAAGACATTGAAGAACCAATAGAGGATATTGAAGTTGAAGAACCAGTTCGGAATATTAAAATCCCAACAAAAAGCATTGAAGACCGGGCAAGTGTAACAGGGGAACAACCAATGGATGGAAACAATGAAGGACTCTTTGGTGGGGGACGTGGAGGTAGAGAAGGAAGAGGTGAGAATTCCCTCTCCACCTTATAATTTCCTATTGAGGATCTTCCCAAAGGGGCAACTCATATGAAAAATATCCCATTCTCAACCCTACCCAACTTCCATGGTTTATCATCATAAGACCCTGATGAATTTCTGTTTGAGTTTGATATATTATGTAGAAGTTATGATTATGTTACTAATCCTCAAAAGTTAAAGTTATTTCCAGCAACATTAAAAGGAAATGCATTAAGATGGTTCATGAGCCTGGGAGGACATGTGATCACAACATGGGAGCAGATGAAGGAGAAGTTTCTGGCCAAATACCAAGATTATTGTCAGACAAGAGAAAGAAAGGAGGAACTATTTAAGATGGTTCAGAAGGAGGACAAAAATTTGGAAGATTTCGTGGAGAGATTACAATATAATTTGCAGAGATCTAATCACCCTAATGTGAGTAAGGATATTCTTAAGACAATATTGTTGAAAGGGGTACGGGATGACTGTTTAGACATGTTGAATATGCTTGGTAAAGGGGATATATCTAAAGAATCATATGATGAGATTGTCAACCTCTGTAAGAGATGTTCAAGAGGAGCAGTAAACAGACCAAAAAGCAGGGATAGTACATATTCAAGAGTCCAAAAATCAGCCAGTGGGGGAGCAACACGAGCTGAAATAGGTAATTTACTTGAAGAATTTAAAACTGAAATGTTAAGCTCTTTTGCTTCACAAATTGATACCCTGCAGATTAAAAAGAAGCAAGCAGAGGCATAAGCTTCTTTTGGCCATTTTCTGCCCTAAATGCAGAGAAAAACACTCACTAAGGGAATGCCCACTGGACAAGGTACCAATTTGCACCATTTGCGAAAAGGACCATGAGACTCAACTGTCAGAGGTTAACCAACAGATGCTAGTGATAGATGCGTTATGGCAGAGTATGGGACAGAGGAGTTACAAGGCACGCTTAAAAAAGGAACCTGGGACCTGTGCTCTGATACCATACTCTGCCATAACGCATCTGTCAATAGCATCTGTTGGTGAACGCCTGAACGTTTGATGAGGCCGCCCGGACATGAACATTTGAGATTCCAAACTGAGGCTGCGTGAATGGTATCAGGTATCAAAGCGTTTGAATTGTTGAATGTATAACTGCGTTGAACGCTATTTATAATCGAATGGAGTTACGTTGTTTTGCCTGATATAATGCAAGGGCCTGTCTCGTTGTTTTATATTTCCAAAAACAATGTCTTTCTGCTCCATTCAAACTATCATCAGTTGCATTTAAGAATATAAAGCGGCAATAATGGGATCGAAGATCTCTGGCATAGAAAGATTATGTAGTATTACGAAGTGTTAATCAGATCTTATGGAACCCAACTATGAAAGGAAATTGTTTAACTTCTGAATTCTGCAAATTCAGAAACCCAATTGTTTAACCTTCGAATTCTGCAAATTCCAACTCTGCCTATTAAACCCCGCCAGCCCAAATTAGAAAAATGAATCACTGTTCCTTTTTATTTTTTTCTCTTCCGCTGAAGCTTGTGATGGGGAAGTTGTGGCGCAGAGTGTTCAACAATTTGAAACTTGATATCATGTTCGTCTTTGTCCTTGTAAGGCCCATGTTTTCCCAGGTAGACGACCGCATATTCAATCTGATTGGCAATCTCAATCTGGTCCCGTAATACTGTGGTAGCGTTTAACACAAGCGCTTAATTGTTCATATACGGTGCAGCATATATATTGTGGTAGCGTTCAAGTATTTATGTATATGCGTGATTAAACACAAGCCTTTTATGTGATAGATGTGATACGGTGATAGCGTTTAAACAAAAGCGCTCAAATTGTTTTTGCGATGATATATATGGTGATATATGTTACAGTGGTAGAATGGTTATTAGTATTTGTTTCAATGATCAGTGATATATAAATGGCGTAGCAGAATTCTATCCCTACTCAGATTTTGGATGAATACATTTTCATATCAGAATCATTTTTTTTAGCAGCAGAAGTTTTTTTTTCTCCACAAGAGCAAATTTTTTTTTCTATCAGAAGTATTAGTCTATCAGCAAAAGTATTTTTTTTCTATCAGCAGAAGTAATCTTTTACAGAATGCATTCAATCATCTCTATCGTAGGAATAGTTCTCACTGGCAAGGAGAAATATCTTGATTGGTCCAGGATGATACAACACACCCTCATCTTCAATGAGTTGTGGAAAGGAGTGTGTGTCGGAGAAGGAGACAGTGACCCAGAAAAGCCTACCTCAGACAAAGAGCTTGCCATTTGGGAAAGCAAGAACAACAAAGTGTATGCATTAATTGTAGCATCTATAAATAAAGAGGTGAGTTGCCATATTTCATCATACTCAACTGCCTTTGAACCTTTACAAAAGATGAAAGAACTCTATGACTCACATTCTGCACTTGAAGTCGTCCAACTCATGATTAAAATCTTCACTCTTGAACTGCAAAATAATGATCCTCTTGCTCTTGCATCTGAAATAAAGTCCATAATGCATGATATCAAATCCACTAAAGTTGAGCTGGATA
>APFE030083245.1:568993-611271 GCA_000404065.3 Pinus taeda
CTTCACCAAAGCGCTTGGAAGAGAAAAGCTTGAAAGATTCAAAACGATGCTTGGACTCACCAACATCCCTTCAGATTAAGGGGGGGAATGTTGACACCTAATCCTCTGCGATTGGGTGTATTTGAATGTGAAAAATCATCAAGAAGATGAACTGAGCAGTCACACTCGTGTATATAACAATAGCTACCTAATGAAATAAATGAATCAGTTTTTCTGCCAAGTCTAGAGTTACTCCTGGCCTGGCATCAACAATGCCCTTCTTTACCGGAAATAATAGCAGCATTGCAACCAAATGAAGAAGAAGCTGAAGTAGTCTACTTGCTAACACAGAGGAGGCAATTGCAACCTCGAGGACAAGGTACGAATTCTAATATTCCATTTAATATTGGAATAATTATCCTTCTTTTCAAGCAAATTACCCACCCTTCAATCAAATGCAATACCCATCCTTTAATCAAATGAACTTCCCACGCATGCAACAAACAAACCCTCCCTTTATGGATCCTACAATGTGGAATCTTGGTCTCTATAGCAATCTTATTTTAATGATTGGAACCCAGGCTGGATAGCTCGGAAAATGCCATTTCCAAACCAATTCCCTCAATATCAGCAATCTCTCTCTCTGCCATCAAATGCTCCACCAAATAACCAGACAATGAGACCCTAGTTGCATGTACAACTGAACCCCAATAATAATAATAATAATAATAATAAAGTTGTGCAAGTCATCGATATTCAGAACCAGCCTATTTTCCCTGTGTAATGTAATGACATTCATTTGCGGTCTCGGAGAATAGTTGAGCCTATTATTGATGATATTACTTCTTCTGACTCTGATAAAGAAGAGACAGAAAAATATAAATCATCCAATAAGGGTGCTGAAACAGTTGAGCCACCCTCTAATAAAACTGTTGAAACAGTAGAGCCACCATTCCCTGAGCATTTATCTCTCACTAAGACACCTGAGCCACCTGCTTTTAACCTTCTAGGGGAATTGCAGAATCTGTATGTTAAAATTCCACTCTTGCAAGCACTTAGAGATGTACCAATTTATGCTAGAACTATTAGAGACATTTGCATCAAGAAACCTGGAAGAAAAGCTAAAGATGCCCTTACAGTTCATGTGATGGGTGATCTAGCTACTTTAATGATGGGAAACACCCCTCCTGTAAAATATGGTGATCCTGGTCACCCTACAGTTACAGTACTGGTTGGAAAAACTTTTGTTTCTAGAGTTCTGCTAGACTTAGGTGCTGCCATAAATATTATGACCCTTGAAACTGCACAATTATTACAGCTGAAAAATTTAATTAGAGACACTCCAAATATTTTAGAACTAGCTGACCGTTCCACAATCAAACCAGAAGGGGTTATTGAAGACCTGATCATTTCAGTTGAATCTTGGAACTACCCAGCTGATTTTTTTGTATTGTAGACTAAAACAAAGTTGGGGGGCATCCACTGATTTTGGGGAGACCTTGGCTGGCTACAACAGATGCCTTCATCAATTGTAGATCAGGCTCAATGACAATTTCTAATGGATGTGAAACTAAACAGCTCACTCTTTACCCTCATGCTACACCTATGATTAACAATGATAATTCTGTATGGTTAGACTATGAGGATGATGATACTCAGAATGAAAAGAAATATGTTAGGGCCTGTGATAGCTGTCAGAGAATGAGCCAACCTAATCATAGAGATGAAATTCCACTAAACCCCCAGGTAATGCTTAAACCCTTTGAAAGATGGGCTCTAGATTTTATAGGACCCATCAACCCTCCATCCAATCAAAGAGTTTACATATTGGTTTGCACAGGCTATATGACTAAATGGGTGGAAGTTAAGGCACTCATTAGAGCTAATGAAGAATCTGTTTCAACTTTTCTATTTGAAGAAGTCCTTGTTAGGTTTGGAGTGCCTAGAGAACTAGTCATAGATGGAGGACCTCTTTTCAACTCCCATGGCTTTAAGATACACTTCAGAAATATCATATTAATCATAAAATGACTACACCTTATCACCCCCAAGCCAATGGGCAGGTGGAAAGTACAAATAAAGTCATAGAAGCCTTTATAACAAAAATAGTAAAGGAGAATAGAAGGGACTGGTTTCAAAGGTTGCCTGAAGCATTATGGGCTTACAAAACTACCGGGAGGAATACTACGGGTTTTTCACCTTATGAATTAGTTTATGGTAAAAGTGTTGCTTTTCCTATGGAATTTGAAATTAAAACCTTAAGAACTGCTTTAGCTGTTAACCTTGACTTGACTGATCCACAGACAGCTAGGTTGCAGCAGCTTTAGGAATTGGATGAAAAGAGGTTGGATGCCATCCATCAAACAAATATGATACAATAGCAAAGAACCAGGTGGCATGATAAAACCATTAAGCACAAGCAGTTCCAAAAAGGTAATTGGGATCTATTGTATGACTCCTGTTTTGAAAATTTTCAAGGAAAATTAAGAACAAGGTAGATGGGACCTTATGAAGTAGATATTGTTTTTCCAAATGGAACAGTCGGGCTCCTAACAATTGATGATTCTAGAACACCATTATTAGTGAATGGGTATCGGCTCCATTTGTACCAGCAACTTATTTCTAAAGAGGATTTCAAGGCCACTTGCATGGCAGACACACATTATGTCTTTCTGGGGGAGTCTGCTAGCCCTAATTGCACCTAGTTTTTCTATTATATATTTTTATTAGATTAGATTTCTTAACTAATAATCCCTATCAAGGGTTGCCATGTTACAATTCATTATTTTGCAGATCTTAGATTCGGAGGCTGGCTGAAAAGAATAATTCCATTGCAAGAAGGATCAGGTTTCGGCTTGGGAAACATTGCCATTTCACTTCAAGTCATAATCCATTCCCTCACACTACCCTTAAGCATCCATTGATCCTGATAATTGTGTTCCTTCACTATCACCTCCTATGAATATAGAAAAAATTTCATACAAATACCCTCATATTTTATAAACCCTTTTTCATAACCATTGGTGATCTGTCAACAACGAGATTATAGTTTCCGCACAACAATCGAAGGTAAAACGTGAGGTATCCGTGTTTATGTAAATATTAAACTGTAGTTAATGAGAAGATTCCGATATGATTACCGAAATCGTCGTACATTCAAACTTATCATTTTAGCCACAATTGGGGGGAATACCAAAATATTGCAATCATTCCATGATATGCCATTCACCGTCGTTTTTTATCATGACCACGTCTCATCACCCAATCTCTGTCTTATTATGTCATAACCTCATTTGCAATATCTTACTCTGTTTCGGCTGCGATAACTCGGCTCTGTATTGTGCATTTTACTGAACCAGTATCTATGGGAGGTAACGCTGTTCGACATGAACCTGGCTCAACGGCTCTATTGGAACTACACTGGGAAGCATATCAAATTTTTCTGCAAGCAAACTGGGTGGATTATTTCCAAAGGCTCCAGGGATTTGACTCTCAACAAGTCCTGGAATTCACACATAATTTAAAGGAAGGTTACTCTATGGTTCAAGGAGTGCGAATTCCAGTAACAGAGGAAGATATAGTGCAGGTTTCAGGTTTACCGGCCGATGGCATTTGTTGGTTCAGTCGTAAGCACATCATTTTAAATGCACAGCAGGACTTTCTTCTACTTGGAGAGTGGGTCCAGCCTAAAGGCAGGGGTGTTGCGCTTAATTCACTACCACCTCCATGACCAAAGGTTGCAGATTTTGTCAAGCACTACCTTACTTGCGAGGGATGTTACCAGGTAGTGTACCAGCATGACTTTGTGTTGTTGAATCATTTAAGACATGGTCATTTATTAAATATGCCATACTATCTGCTTGGGTGTCTAAAGAATATGTCACATTATTCCATGAATGCAAAGTACCCACTTCTCTCCCTCACTCACCATCGCCTGGTTTAGCTTTTAATTCAGAGGGGCTTTGCCCAGCAGAATCCGCCTCCCCTTAACAAGCCACCCGAGGAAGCTACTGAAATCCCTCAACCGGCAGCAGAAAATCTCCAGGAAGCTGCGGAAATTCTGCAACCAGCAGTTGAACACCCTCAGGAAACTACTGCAATTTCTCAACCAGTAGCCGAAACACCCCATTTGGACACTAAAAATCCTCAACAGACCTTTGAAATCTCTCAGCAAATTGAAAATCCTTCTGTACAACAGCCTGGGAGTATCTTGGAATCCTCAGAAGTTTTACCACCTGCAGCAGTCAATCCAATTGACCTCTCCTCTGTATCTACCCCACCCCTTAATGTAGTTGAATAGTAGACACCCAAGACGATGTACATCATGTAGTTGCTCCACAAGAACCAGCTACTGACCTAACAGGTGTTCCATAAGAACCACTTGTTGAGGAACAAAAGATAGATGACCTAGATGTAGCTGCTCCACAAGAAGCAACTACTGATTCAACATGTGTGACACAAGAACCACCTGTTAAGGAACAGAAAGCAGATGACCTACAGATAGCTGCCCCACAAGAACCAGCTATTAGTTCAGCAGGTGTTACACAAGAACCACCTGCTAATGATCATGAACAAGAAACAGACCAAGACATAGCTACTACTGACTCAGCAGTTGACACACAAGAACCACCTGCTGAGGATGCAAATGATGAAGTTGCCACCAAACAATGATCCTCTCATCCACCAGTTCCAGAGACTGCAACTGCTACAGAAGGCCCTGTCACTTTAGCCTCCCTTCAACAAGAAAATGAGCTTTTGAAATATGAGATTGAGATTTATAAGAACGAGTTAATGATGGCATGAAAGAGAACTCAATATGTATACTTTAGCTCATGTAGCATCTGCAGCTGAGAAAAGTGTAGAAAAGGATCGATATAATGAATACATGTGCAACCAATGTGGTGATCTCTATCATCGAGTTAGTTATAAGATAATTGAAGTCCCATTGCCTGGATCCTCTCCTGCATCTACTCCTGTCATAGTTAAAAAGGAATGCCCCGCTATTACACAAGAACCAGCAGGGCCTTCAAAGACCTCTGGAGAAGAAATGAAACCACAAGTACCCCAGCCTACCCAATTGTTAAAGCTAAAAAACCAGCACCAAAGTCTTCGAAGACTGTGTTTACTCAGACTGAACCTCGTTGTGGAAGGACTGTCTTCACTCAGACCTCAAGTTTTCAAGAATTGAGGGATACATGGAAGAAAGAGTATGCTCTGTCACAAGAAAAGGCATTACAGGAACATAAATCATTATGGCAGAATCATGTATATAGAAATTAGGAAGTCCTAGAACATTCTCGTGCACAACATAAGGAAAATAAGGAATTGAAAGCTACACTGTCTCTTATCTTTGAGTTAGTTCAAAGATTACTGGCCACTAGAAAACCATCCTTTAACTATTCTGTGTTTTAAGAGAACGCGTAGCGTTCTTTCAAGTGAAAGCAATCAGAGATGGATGACCCCATGAGGTGTCTACAACTCAGCAGTTTATTGAAACTTTTGCAGAAGCATCAATTAGCGAACAGAATTTGTTATGTGAACTCTATCTTCATAATGAGGCCATGCCTGAAGATAGGAAGCTTAATTTGATTCCTCTGGTTGGTGACATTCAGATTAGAGCCTTCATTTCTTTCCTGGCCAATCAGCTTACCTGGAAAAATGCTTTCATGTCAGCAACACACAATGAAGAGAACTACCTTCTATGGATCCGAGCCGAGTCACAGAATGTCGCTGTTTTTATTGCTCAACATTGACGGATTTTACAAGAGCCAAGAATGACTGAGAATATCAGAAAACTACAGGCAGCAGTCTTAAAGGACTACCAACATTATGTCAAGACTAAGGGAACTTTGGCCATACAAGCAAACAATTTATTTTGGGAACACTGCCCTAAGCCGAGAAAGGAGTATCATCCTTTTAACCCTCTTAATCTTCAAACAACAATTTCACGGGTGCCTAATTATGTCAAATGCATTCAATAGTGTGCCGAAAAATGGTTGGGTTATCATTTTCACTTCCCTCTTCTTTGGCTCCCAGCACAACAATATAAAGCTTACTTCAGCTTGCCCAAAAAGGAGGAGCTTGCAGCATGGAAAAAAGTTCAGAATGTTCAAGGTTTTAGAGACATGGTTGACAGCACCTTTTGTACTTATTGTATAAGCAATTTTCATTGTACATCCCAGTACTCTGACTCAGACTCAGAGTAAAATTTGCATGGGGACATGCAACCCTTTCAGTTGGGGGGGATGTTAGGACCTCATATTGTCTCTTTCTGACTATACATTTTGTTATAATGTCACCCCTATATTTGAAAGTCCTTGTTAGTGTTTTGACTCAATTATTCCAAAGGTATGCAGTGATTCTTCTCATCACTATACATTTAATTATTTAACATATAATCATGATGTCTTCATAGTTAATCTTTGAATTGATTAGTTGTTGAACAATTAAAGAATGATGTGCAACACGCGTTGCTGAAACTGCCTAGAGTTGGCGGGACTATTTTTGCAGTTGCTGAAACAGTAAGAACGGCACGCAAATCTCAAAGCTAAAACAGTTGGGAATTGCATTCCAAATTTGAAAACAACAGAGGAACCAGATCGATCACCGAGGAAGCTGTTATATTGAATGTAACTTTCGTAATCTAAAGACAGTATTACTATAACAGCGTTTTGTTAATGGGAAACTGATTTCCCTATTTTTGTATAATGGGTTGAAATAGAGTTTATAATGTAAATATTTGGTAATAGATGTCTCCTCTTTATAAAGAGGAGACATCTACATTAGAGGGGGGATGAACAGACTGCAGAAAAGGCTCAGTTGAAGGAACAAGACTAGAATCCTTTTTTTCTGTAATATGACATATTGATGGATGAATAAAATTCTTGTTCTGAACATCTTTTTCTAGTTCTTGTCTCTTGGGGAATCTTGTGAGAAGGACAGGGCCCACCTTGATCACAAGAGTCACCATTATATTTCCGCAGTGTGTCAAGTGTGATTCTTATTCATACCTTGTTAACAAGTATTGTTTTCTGGATATTGTTTTACCTTTGCTGAAACTCAGTCCCTTTCTTAATCGATTGTTGCATTGGTCAGAGTTATTTCATGAGTGTCTCACCGGTGATTAAGTTTACAGAGTGAATTGGCGAGCTAGATAAATAGAGGCAGGTGATGAAGATTCTCGCTCTGGGGATAGGGTCCCGATTCTCTGTTACAGCATAGCCATTGTTTTCCTTTGCAGATTTATTTCTTTCTGCTAGATCATTCCTTGAATAAATTAAGCATTCCTTGATAGATATCTGCAATAGAGTATATTTTTTGTAACACAGAGTGGAGCTTCAGTTGTTAAATCGAGGTGTGATTTGTTTGTACTACAACTTTTAGTGCTTTTAAGATTGAGTACATATAGTACGCATTTGTCTTTGAAATAATCAGACTTCCCTGGGTTGACAATTTATGTAGCACTTTAACTAGCAATTAAAGTGATCAACATTTATGTCCACATGTCAGTTTTAATTTCCATATTTGTATGGCTAAGGTTAAAATCGCTTTGTGTTTCTCATGCTGGGTTTCTATGGAAGTAGCTCTCAATTGTTTGTTCCAAAAGTAGTGTTCGATTAGTTACCAATTCATTGACTATTTTATGATTGCCAGATCAATTTAGGAAGATGGGAAAGGGTGGGCCTATATACAGGGATGAACCAAAATGAGAAAACTTTATTGACACTTATTCAAAATAGTATGAGTGGTTTGTGTAGGCGCATTAGGTAAAGTATTGTCATAGGCTCGAGGGGTTCAACTACAATGTTGCTAGGTCCTTCACAAAGGGGTTTGATGGGAAGGTGGTTACTCTTGTTGACATTTAGTTCTCAGTTATGGAGGAATTCATTACCAAGGCAACATGCTTTCCTGTTGATGGGGGTAGATGGTTTAAAAACCAAAACCTTCTGGATATCAACATTGCAATTTTCTTGAAGGAAGGAAGACCCCAAAATGAAAATTGGAGGATGAATGTGCAGAGAACGTGGCTCAAACCCACCTAGAACAATGCCCTAAAGTTCATCAATATGTATTTTACATGTGAGAGTAGGTATGGTAGGATTTCCATGTACCACTTCAAGTTTTTGGCTCATTTGGATGGTCAATTAAGAATGAACATGTCATTTTTGTTGTTAAAGAGTTATGAAAATGTCTGCAAAAATTAGAGCAAAACCCAAGTCTTCCCCACATTGCATTTTTCATAAGGGTTTGATTAAGATATTAGTTGATAATCATCTGAGTAAGATAGGAATAACTTGGGATCATTTCTTATTCTAGGGAGGGTTTGTTGAACCAATTGCTGCCAAACCAAAAGACATCAACAATAATAAATATATAAAGGCCAAGAACATTATCCAAAACCCTGAAGCTCCAAAGAAAACAAATTCCTCTATCCTTAGCAAAAGTAGGAGAAAAGCTTCGTTGGGTAATCAAATAGAAGACCCTATTTCTTTTCCTATGGCAGAAAAAAATGTATATAAGAAGGAGAAGGAGGGTTCTTGAGAAAAAAAAGCATCTTCCTCTCAAGAAGAGTTTCCAAATGTACCAGAATATGACCCTGTTGATAAGGCTAGAAGTAAAAAACAATAAAGGGGCTTAGGGGTTAATATTAGTGAGACAAAGGACTCAAAATATCAAACCCATTCATTCAAACTAGCATAAAAGGAAGACAAGAAAGCAGTTACCCTAGCTGATATGTATGGGATGAGAAGATCACATACAAAGCCCACAAATAATCTTAGGCTCAACTTTAAATTACAGCAGTACCTAGCTTTGAAAGAGAAATTCATTGTTATTGATGATATACCTATTAAGGATTTTCTAATCAACAAGGAGGAAGCTTCAAGTTCCTCTAAGAAGAAGAAGAGCCATAAATAAAGTAAAAGAGAAAAACAGGGCCCCAAGGCCAAGAAAAGAAAAAAAGACAAAATAGATTCAACAAGAAACATGGACCTTTTGTTAGACGCAATAGAAAAATTTATATAAGTATCCCAAAGATAACGTTGTTAAATGTCCTAGCAAGACTGATTTTTTTTATTTTTTTTAATAGTGTTGTCAAATGCTTTGGAAGTGATAACCTTTGATATTTTTTTACAGCACTACCAAATGTTTCGATAATGCTTTCACTATTTTGATTTTGAAAACACATATACCCAGATATTGTGTCAATACCTGAATCATACTCCCTAGAAACATAGTTTTGAAGGCGATAAGGATATGGATTTTGTCAAGATATTTTTGGAGAATATCTATTGCACAAAAAACACTATCTTGATAACGATAGAACATAGATCAAAGGGAAATTTCAATTTTGAGTGGATCAGTCAACATCAAAGCATGATTTTGAGGCAAGAAAGATGGGATTCTCCAGATTTTGCTTTAGTTTATCAGTGAACTAATTCGATCCACATCTTCAGCAGACTTCACAACTACAAAGACACTTTTTGTTATCATGAATTATCAACGCATCATTTTTTCCTTGTAAATGTATTTTTAATTTTAGTTATAAAAGATTAAAGATATATACATATATCTTTAGTATTTTTAAATTAAAACTGCCCAAAAACCATGGATTTCAATTTGTAAACTTCTATAAAGTTGTGAAAAATGAAGAACCAAGGGTTGGTTTTTTTTAATAGAATTATATTGTGTATGTTTTATTTTTTAGATTAATAATATTTTCAAGGCATAAGTATTAAAGGCTTCATATCAGAGATTCATTTTGTGGTGTTTATCAGTCAGTTTCCTTAACTATGTATCTTTTCTGTGAGAGATATCATGGATGTTAACTCTTCATATTTTATCTCAAGTTAAGTTTTGTGGAATTCATCTCTATGAAGATGCTCTACTGTTATAGGATTCAAATATTTTCACCTTTTTTGCTAAAGTTGCAAATAACTCATTGTGATGTTCTGTTGTAATGGTTTATTCTCTTTTCTTGACTACTATCTTGATAATCAAAGGTCTAAGTAAACATTATCGTCTTTGCTCTAAATGATGACATAGATTGAGTCTTCTTCTGTCATCTTTAGAGAAAACCTATCTTTATCTCATCAACATGGATCAACATAGATAATTTTGAAAATAAATGTAAAAGAAAAAATGATGTCTCTAAAACTTAATGATTGTTTCCAAGGCAATTGATTAATCAGTTGTCAATGTAATGCAATTCTTTTTTTAACAAAAATAAGTACTTTTTTCACTAAGTTCATGCTTGGTCATAGAAAATACTCAAGAGAGTTACATTAATGATTTTCTCTTTGGCATTTGAAATTCAAAATTTCATCTATTGATGCCATCTCAAACTATAGAAAAAGCCCCAAACTGACTAAGTATTCTTATTGTTCTAGATGCATATATGCAACAAAATTGGAACATCATCCACGTACACTTAACTCCTACCATTAAAATTAAGTTGGATCAAAATCATCATTAGGACAATTGAGATCAAAGCCCAGAGAATGATAACTTTGAGGGCTCAGAGGACAATTGAGTTAAAAGTGCAAGTCCATGATAATGTTGCATAGAGCATCCA
Organism: Pinus taeda; assembly: GCA_000404065.3. NCBI lineage: Eukaryota > Viridiplantae > Streptophyta > Pinopsida > Pinales > Pinaceae > Pinus > Pinus taeda. Next base: position 579,546 of record APFE030083245.1, read on the forward strand.
CTTCATCCTCCAGTTGGCTAATTTTCTTTTGTTGGGCCTCCATTAATTATGTTTGGAATTTATCCACCTCATGTTGCTCGTACATTAGGACTTACAATTCATATATCTCTATATTTATATCTTCATGGGCCCTATGATAATGGTCGCAGATAGTTGAGACAAAAGAGTCAGTCTCAGAACTAGAATCCATATGTGATAAATGTCGTGATGCAAACCAAATACAAATAGAGTAGTTCAAAACTAGACGAGATAACCCAGCTACCTGTGTCAAAGGAAAATACCTTGCTGATCCAGGAAATAAATGCAAGACTAGATCACCCCTTCTGAAAACCCCACTTTGACCTTGCTTTGGATTATAATTCAGGAATTCAGGAACACAAGGGGTTGTTTGATGGAGCACCTAGGAAATTGAGCCAAGAATAGAGAATTTTACCTTTGAATAAAAAAGAAATGTTGTGCCTTCCGCTCTCAACATAGCCAAGCCTAGAATTTCTCCTAGGATATGAAATTCACAAAAGCAGAAGAACCTCTGGAACCTCCACAAAAATTCCCAATATTCCCAAGTTTTCACCACTCGGTGAAACAAAGCCACCTTTCTCTCAATACTCATAGAGTCAAGGACCCTTTCCCAATACTGTTGATTTGAAATTAAGGAATTTGGGCCTCTTGTCCACCATTTTAACTCCATCCATGCATGACTAGCAAGCTCACCTCACCTGAGTCAGGTTCCCAAATCTAGACAATTAACTTCACATTCCTTGAAGAGACATTTTTCTCACTCGCTATGGTTTTTTTCATCACTCCCCTATCCAATATTCCTCAGATACCATGGGAATGACATGCTAGAGAGGGTAATTAAAATGAGAGTCATGGATGTTTAGAGAAGGATGACAAGAGTCATGGTTAATGCCAAATAATTCCACACATTTTCATGTATTCGAGCCCTATAGGTTTCCACTATTTCTGGGTATGGATGGAGTCCTTCCATCATTGTAGATGTCACCATATTTTTGAGGACACTAATTAATTCGTAGTCTGATGACATCAATGATTAAACATTGAGGAATGAGGGGGAGTGAAAGTATGGAAATTTGGGGAACAAATTTCCACCAGTTAACTTAGTTTCAAAATAGACTCACCTCACCTGAGCAAGGTTTCGAAAGCCATACAATTAACTTCCCATTCCCTAAAGAGACATTTCCCCACTCGTCATGGTATATGCATCACTCCCCTGTCTAATATTTCTTAGATCCCATGGGAATGGCATGTTGGAGAGGGTAATTAAAATGAGTCATAGGTTTCGAGCGAAGGATGACGAGATCCATGGTTAATGCCAATAAATGCCACACATTTGTATGTATTCAAGCCCTGTAGGTTGCCACGATTTTCAGGTATAGGAGGAGTCCTTTCATCGTTATATAAGTCACCATATTTCTAAGGATGCTAAATAAGTCATAATCTAACAACGCCAATGATTAAATGTCGAGGAATGAGGGGGGAATGAAGGTATGGGAATTGGGGGAACAAATTCCCACTGATTAACTTAGTTTAAACAAAATGGAGAAGCCATGGGACGAGGGAGGGGTAATAAATATACTTAATAGACATTGATTAGGGGATGATAGTTTGGTCAATGATTCCATTGATTTCTACTTGTCCTTCCGCCAAGAGTCAGGCTTTGTTGGCTAGGAGGTTAGCATCACTATTGAGACTCTGAAGGATATGAGGGGGGTAGAAATTAGAGAAAGATCCCATAATACTAATGATGTGATCAAATAGAAGACTTGGAATATTATCATTTGGAGGAGTATTTGTTCTAATATGGTGAATAATTAGGAAGGAGTCACCTAGGATGGTTATATATTTGATTCTTGTTTTTTATGTTATGGTTAGCCCCAAGTAAGGACTGTACATCTCCACCTGATTGTTGGATTTTCTGCCAAGCCCCCAAGATAAATTTTCCATAATTATTTACTCGAGATTCAAAATAATCCCTCCCCCTCCTACCACCCCTAGTTTAATTAAATTTTTAATTATTAATAGCCTGAGGAAAATTGGTAGAACTTGGGATCATTTCTTATTTTGGGGAGGGTTTGTTGAGTTAGTTTTTTCCAAGCCTAAAACCATCAAAAGAAGAAGCAAAGAAAGGTTTACAATCCTATCCAGACTATTGAAATTCCAACAACAATAAACCTCATTTGTCCTTACCAGAAATGTAAGGAAATCTTATGTGGACAAACACATTAAAAGCCATGTTTCAATTCTTGTGGTAGAAACGGTACATGTAAGAAAGGGTAAGAGGGTTCTTGAGGAAAAGCCTTTAGCCTTCCATCAAGAACAATTTTCAAAGTTGCTAGAAGAGAACCTTAACGATAAATTTCACAATGATAAACATGAGGAGGGTTTAGAATTAAATCTCAATGAAACAAGGGATTTAGAGGGTCAAAACAAATCATCCAAACTTGTACAGAGAAAGAAGGAAAAATAGGTTACTTTAGTTAAGATGTTTGGGATGAGAAAACCCATACAAGGCCCACAAATAAGATTAGTCTCAACTCCAAATTTCAACAGAACCCAACCTTGAAGGATTGAGTCATTGATCTTGATGATACACCTTTGAGGGACTTAATAATCAACAAAGAGGAAGCTTCAAGTTCCTCTAAAAAGAAGAAGATCCAAAAACAGAGTAAAGGAGAAAAACAAGACCCCAAGTCCAAGAAAAGAAAAAAAGACAAAACAAATTAAAGCAAACAATGTTGACCTCTTGTTAGAAGAAAAAAAAAGCATTAAAATGAGCATCAAAAAGGAAACATTACTAGATGTTTTGGCACTGTTGATATTTGATTTTGTTTTTGACAATGCTTCCAGATAGTTTGGTAGTGTTGATATTGATTATGTTTTTTGAAAACTTTGCCATATATTTTTGAAGTACTTTCACTATTTTGATTTTGACAGCATATACCTAGATATTTTGTCAACTCCTGAACGATACTCCCTAGCAACATAGTTTTGACAATACTAAGGATATAGATTTTGTGAAATCTTTCTAGAGCCTATATTTATATAGAAATCATTATCTTAGAAATGTTGAAAATAGCAACAAGAAATGTTAAAAATAGCATCAAGAAAGAAAACCATAATTTAATTTTGTCCTTGAATTAAATTGTAATTCCACATCTCATGACAACTTGCAATAGTTAATTAAGTTAATTTGAATTATTTGGATCAATAAATTTGAGTTAAGAGTCTAACTTGAGTCATGTAGAGTGTCTTATACTTTTTAGGAGCCCTGGTTGAGTTTATTTTGAGTTATAATTAATTAATTCAGTTTAATTAAGTTAAAGTCAGTTAAACTAGTTCCAACTGATGGGGGAATTAGTGGGAGATCCAATAGTGGGGTGTAACCTACTGTGATCAACCAGTAAACTGAAGCTTCACTCATAATTAGCTCATGCATATTAGATCAGAGAAAGATCCGGTTGAGATTGGAGTTTAGGGACATTGTACTATCAATTGTAAAATCATCTAAATTAAACTAATGGTGCATGCAATCAAAGAAATGCCTATGAGGATTGCTCAATTCATAATTGAGGAATTTTTCCATTAAATAGGAGTTAATTCCTTGAGGAACAGTTCAATAAAGTAGGATCTTGGAAGGCTAGGAATTTGGCTAAGTATTAGACAAAGGCAGTCAGTCACGGAGAGGATAGGAAATACTTGTGTAGGTTGAGCTCAAGGTTGAGCAAAGCATATTGTATTCATCTAAGGCTTGCCTAGGAAGCTGTGGGATAGATAGAGATAGTGAAGAGGTTGCTCAGGCTTGAGAAAAGCATTGTAATCTTCTCATATTTTTTTATTAATGCAATATACAGATAGCATGGGGTTTGAGCTGTGACTTTCCATATAAAATCATTGTGTTATGTGTGATTGAATTCTTTCTCTTATATGCCTCGTGATTTCATTTATCATTTATTGTTTTTGCTTATGAGTAGAGTAGATTCAAGTAAAATGTTTTAGCATATTACAATCTCCAGTTTCAATCTACAAGGAATTTCCACATGGTATCAGAGCTAGATTTGTAGAAATTTCTACATGGTGTCAAAGCTAGATTTGTAGAAATTTCTACATGGTATTGGCGTTGAAATCACACTAGAAGAGAAGAATTTGAAGTTTTCCTTGTAGATTGATGGACCTCTAATTTAGGGCAGATCAAGAAGACCCTATGTGCAGACTTCTTAATGGAGCTAGAAGGTTGCTAGCGGGAAAATCAGTGAGCCAAGCAAGCAAATCAGTGAGCCAATGTTTATTAACACAAAAAGTAGTTTTGATCATTGATATTGGCAAAATGAGAAGCAGAGAGATTTCCCACAAGGAGATCGAAACTCAGAGGGAGTCTAGTTTCAGAGGGAGCATCCCTATGGAAGCTAGTACTTCAGGACCTAGGGAGATTAGACTCATTATTACAATGATTGCAGCAACAAAAAAGCAGTAGCAACAATAGTATGAGTAGATCATATTATCTCATGCATGAAAAACCTTGAGGAGCAAGGAAGATACTAGAGACTTGGTGGTTGAGAGGGAGTATGAATTATCTCTCAACATGCGGCCTCAGAAGTAGCCTCAGCAAGTTGTGGAGCAGCCACCATTGGAGAATCATAGAGGACATTGAGTGGATACATCCACTCAAACAAAAACCTCCACTAGGGGGGAATTTTGAGCCAAGTTGGAAGAGGGAGAACATGCAGCCATACCTCCAGGTGAGAGGTGGGGCGATGTGAATCAATAGTCCCAAGAGTGTAGAAATTTGGGCAGGATCCATTGAGGTGTTTTTTGTCTCATGGATCATTACCTTGCCATGGGGTGGCCATAATATTTGGTAGCAGGAGGATCAGTGTCAGTAAGATATTGGGGAGTGCATAATAGTGTTGATAGTAGAGCGAGAGGCTTAGTAGCAGAGTCAGCAACATCACATTTTTTCCCAGTAGATCGTTGTAGACACAATTGATTCAATTTATTTTGTTTGGATTCTTTTTGGGTTGCAGATGTTGCAGTAGCAACAACAATAGTGACAAGAGTTGCATGCAGAACAATCCAAAGGTACCGGATCATGATAGATTGAATTTCTTTCTCATTGATAGGGAGGGTTGAAAATAGCAACAAGAAATGTTAAAAATAAAATCAAGAAAGAAAATCATAATTTAATTTCATCCTTGATTTAAATTAGGAATTAAATTGTAATTCCACATCTCATGAAAACTTTTAATAGTTAATTAAGTTAATTTGACCTAGTTAGCTCAGTAAATTCGAGTTGAGGTCTAACTCGAGTAATGTAGAGTGTCTCATTTTTTTTGATGGAAAAGAGTGTAATTTTATTAATGAAAACAAAATTACATGTTGCATGTACTAAGAAACATAGCATCATCATGTCCATGACTGATGGTAATCAGAAACATACAGTAAGAAAACTAATATATATATATGAAGAGAAAAGCTAGGCTTTTCTCCCTTTCTTTTTCTCAACCTTTCGTGGTTCCCCTTGAGATGGCACAGAAGAGACCAGTGTGAGCTAATTCCCAACTTCATGTCTTGTGTTGTCCTTGTCTTAATTAGAATTTTTCAGATGAGTGAATATGCTTGTTCCCACTGGTATCCCTTTCTTTTGGTATCTTGTCTGATCGTATTGGATGGTTCAGAGGTTCAATTACGTCTTGTGGGGTTTCCCCTTGTGCTTTTGTTTCCTTTGGTGTCTGGTTATTCCCATTGGGTAAGGGTTCATCCTCATCATCGTCTTCCTCCTCTTCGGACTCAAGAGGGGGAAATTTCAACCTTTAGGTTGTTTCCCATTCTTCTTCTTTCTTCTGGTGTCTTTCTTAGCTTCAGGACACGTATTATGAAGGTGCTCTATTTGCCTGCAATTTCTACTCCCGAAAGTTGTGTTCTCATAATATAAAATTTGTGTTCGATTTCGTTGGTTGTGGAATAGGTGTATGTGATGTAGTAGGCCTTTTTAGAGGTCTACTTCCACACATATTTCTACAAATGTGAAGACCCTTTCCACCACTCTTTGGGTATCTGTCTTGATGTACTTCCTAATGTTATTCCCTATGCTTGCTAGGACCTAGTTGTCCCAGAAATGAAGGGGAATATTGTGTAGTTGAACCCAAACTGGCATTCTAAAGATGACCATGGTATTTGCATCAAAATATGGAAACCAAGGAGTGATGAGAAGGCCCATCGATCCCCAGAACCATGGTCCATCCTATAAGATAACGTCTCTTGCATTAGTTGATAGGAATTTTACAATAAAGAACCCTTTGGACTAGAGGTGTATTTCGTAATCTAATGTCCGGTTAGTTAAAATCTAGTGAAAAGGTTCTACTGGTTTTGGCCAGAAGTAGTTGAATCGGAAAATAATGGCTTGTTTTTCAAATGTGGCACAATGCTTATCTATTTCTAGAGTGTCTATGTTTAGTTGTGGGGTGTAATTCAGTTGCTCCACTATGTATGGATTTTGTAAAGTTCCTACTTGTTTCGTTGGTTCTGTGGCTATGTTTTTTCCTTGTTGAACATTCTTGAAGGATAGTCCTCCATTTGTATGCTTATGTTTTGATTTTGTGCTTTTTCATGTGCTGCTCCCAATACCTCCTCTTGCACCTTTCATTTTACTAGATTTCACAGCTCCTCCTCTAAGTCTTAGGTTAAGGATTATGGAGGATATTGATAAGATGTAATAATCCATAAGGAGCTAGTTATCCTGCATTATTCTGCCCCCATATAACAAGATTTTCATATGAATAGGATATCCCATTTTTTGTGTGATATGATGCTTCAATTGCATCACTCTATCTGATTTATTCACCCAAATTAATAAAGAACTCCCGAAATGAGTTTTTAGAAAGATTTTAATGTAGGATTATTTACCAGTTGTCGAGAGCTGATATCCTGTCCGTTGTCGAGAGATAGTTTTGCTTTAGGTGTTCCATTTGGCCCCATGCTCTATATGTTCTAATTGATATAATAGTTTGAAATAGTGACAAACCCTTCTGAGCTAGTTCATAGCGCTTGTTCTAGGTCTATCTTGACAGAGAGGAGGAAGGTGTCGCAGTCCTGAATCTGTGGCCATTTGTCCCCTTTGACTTCAAAACCCTGGGCACCCAAATCTGATGTGCTCCCCTCCAATGCAAAGGAAGTGAGCAAGTATGGTTGGTTTGAAAGCCTAGCCGCCACATCAATTTCAATCTATGGGGAATTCGACATATCTAAGCGAAGTGTAGTTTGTACGCCTAGGGTCACGATGGAAAATGTGATTTTATGGCCGCAGTGGAGACTCGAAGAGCAGGATTGATTTATCCCATCAATAAATGCCACTGTAAAAACAACAACCACCTCTATCCACAGAGTCTCCCATCCTCGCCACCAAAGATATGTCCAAGTAACCTTATTCAACCAATCCAATAAGGGAGTGTCAACTCCAATAGTCCTGAGTGGGGATACAGAATGCTTGCGATAGAGCGGAACCACGTTTATGGCCCTGTGTGTGTGAATCTCCACTCAGCCATGTTTTCCTTCTTGTGAAAATTCTGGGTCCCCTCCATACCCACATCTAGGATGATCTCACCACTTTGGAGATACTGCAAGTTTCCACCCAGGTTTGTGTGCCCACCAAAGGCTTGTAGCATCAGACACTTGATTACCATTCGTGTCCACTGAAGGGTTGATCTTGGTTTCCAATCCCCTTCTTGCATATCCGCATATAAAAACCCGAACACAAAAGGGTGCCATTTTCTCTTCTGATTGATTCCTCGATTTCTAAAAAAAGTCAACACTATTCTCTTTATGTAGAGTGTCTCCTACTTTTTAGGAGACTTGGTTGAGTTTATTTTGAGTTGTAATTAATTAATTCAGTTTAACTAAGTTAAAGGCAGTTAAACTAGTTCCAACTGATGGAGGAACTAGTGTGATATCTAGTAGTGGGGTGTAACCTGCAGCGATCAACCAGTAAATTGAAGATGCACTCATAATTAACTCATGCATTACAGATCCGAGAAATACCTAGTTGAGATTGGATTTTAGGGACAGTGTACTATCAGTTGTAAAATCATCTAAATTAAATCAATGGTGCATGTACTCAAAGAAATGCCTATGAGGATCGCTCAATTCATAATTGAAGAATTTTTCCATTAAATAGGATCTAAGCCTCGTGGAACAACGGAAAGAAGTAGAAGCTTGGAAGGCTGGGAAATTGGCTAAGTCAAGTTTAATATAAGGTCATCAAGATAAGTATATATTTTTAGTATTTTGTAATTAAAACTTTCCAGGTATTATGGATCTCAAATCTTATGTAATTTTGGTATAGATTAGATGAAAAAGTAGAGAGAAGGGTTGGTTTGTGATGAAAAAGACTTGTGTTGTATTTGGCTCCATTTTGGGATTAATAGAGATTTCAAGGCAAAAATATTTGAACTCTTGTCAAAGATTCTTTTAGTGATGTTTATTAGCTAGTTTTTTTAGTGATGTTTATCTTGTGCAATTCCATAAGTGTTTTTCGTATTCATATTTGAAACGTAAGTCATATAAGTTTGTAGAATTCATTTGGTGCCCTGCTTTACAAGTTTCAAGTGCTATCACTTTTTCTTCTAATATCAAACAGAAATAAGTTTGATGATCTATATTGATGTTTGTTTCTTTTTTCACCTATTAGTATGATAATTGTAGATCTAAATAGGTGTTATTAATTCCGCCTCTGAGGTCTGATTATTCTCCGACCAGATCTTGAAATCTTCATTGGAATGACATCTTAGTTGTAACTTATGTGAAATTTTATTATCCTATGTGCAATTTCATATGATGTAATACGATTGGTATTTCATTTCATATGTTGTAATAGAAATTAATTATTGCATGAAATAAATAATAACTTTTCCTTCTAGATGTTTTTTTTGTAGAACAAGGATTCTTTAGAAGATTCGAATGATCTTGAGCACATAGATCTAGATCAAATTGGTTGGATGCTAAGATGGCAAATGATGCCCATGATGACATAGATATAGATGACAATGATGTTGATGCCAATACAGATGATGATGATCATGATGGTGATGAGCCAGTTGTTGGTTGCAATAAGTGAAATTCATGATCATATAGACTGCATCATGGATCATATTTTATTTATTGTTATGATGTTGATTTTCATGGTTACTATCATATGTATCATTTTCATGGCCTCCACTATCATATTATTGAGTTGTATCTTTTTGACATGTCTCATTTTGACTTGTATCAATTGGATATGGCGTATCATATTGACTTGTATCATTTTTTCTTATATAATTTATCACTTCTATTTGTATCATAGTACATGATGTATCATTTTGACTTATGTCGATTATTGGACATGTATCATTTTCACATGTTATTGATCTACTAGTATATGTGAATATCACTTTTTTTAGTTATATATGATGATGATCTTATCAGCATTGACTCATCAATTTTTATATATTGAAAGTGGTTCATGATTTGGATGCATATTTAATATGTATGATGGTTTTGATTTACTGTTCATAATGGATGTTGTCAAGTTCACTTAAATTATAGATATTTGACTCGTTTTAATTATAGATGATTATCTTTTTTTTTAAACTGAAACGGTTAAGTTTTATTGATAGAGAGCTGGTCGGGCAAAGCCTAATCAACCATTACAATTTCCAAAAGTTACAAAAGCACTCTTTCCACTTAAGGAATGGTTGCCTTGATCAGAGATTCTACATTTATGCTAATCATTCCTTCTTGTAGAGAGCATCCAATATTTGCCAATCTATCCACGTCTTTGTTTAGTCCTCTGAGAATGTGGCATATTTGAACCGAATGGAAGTCTTTCAGAGTTCTATTTACTCTTGCTAGTTATTTATTCAGTGCTGGATCCTTGAGCCTTTTCTTTTTTACCATTGTTTTTATCAGCAATTCTGAATCACCTATGATTATAATTTCGTTTGGGTTTTCTTTTCTGAAAATTTGGCAGGCTTTTAAGAGACTTAGAGTTTCAGCTTGATTATTGGTTTTCAGTCCAAGGCCCCAACTGAATTCTTATTTTTTCTCGTTTTGAAAGAAGATCACACCTCCTACTCTTGACCTCCCTGGGTTGCCTTTTGAGGCTCCATCAAAGAAAATAGTACACTTGTCCTGGGATTTCCACCACTTGTGGAAGTTATCCTCAGATTCACGGATCTTCCATCTTTCCTTGTGGTTTGGACGCATATATGTTGAATGTCTGGCCTTTCCTATATAATCTTCCAACCACGATCTTTCTTCGCTTCTAAGGGAGTTGTCTTCCTTTACTAAAGAGTGATTAAGAGTTTCTAAGAGTAGCTTCTTTGCTTGTTCCATCACTTTTACTGCGGGTAGCTCAGTGTTATTAAAAATAATCTCATTCCAGGCTAACTAGATTTTCCAGCAAACATATTTTGGAACAGTTATCCACACTTTGTGCCAAATTGATTTGTTGACAGTACGGTGGGGATACCTGGCATTCCAAGAAGTGAACATGGAGGCTATCGTGTTTTGAGTTGGGGGGCTCACAGTCAGCCCAGAGAAGAAGGTGGACCATACCTCCTTCGCAAAATCACACCCTATGAACAGATGATTTGCAGTTTCCAGATCTCTTTTGCAGAGGACGCATCTATGTGGTCCTGCTATATTCCTTTTGCACAAATTTTCTCTAATAAGAATTTTGTTGTGAAATAATGTCCAAAAAAAGAAGTTGATTTTGGGAATGTTGAAGCTATCCCAAATTTACTTCCACACAGTTTCCTGATATGGTATCCTTGGCTTGCTATGTACACTCCATTCTCGCCCCAGCCCCAAGTGTCTTCGTCATCAATGTGAACTAGAGAAAAGTCATAGATTGCGTCGTTGAGGGCTGCCAACTGAGCATTTAATTGCTTTGGAATTCTGGGGAAATTCCATCTCTACCAATTGCCATTACTATCCCACTCTGAGATATCCTCAATTTTCCTAATGCTTTTTTCTCAAAGCCAGTCTCTAATCTCAGAGATCTCCTTGTTTTTAGTAAGAGGGTGGTGTCCCATTATACAGTCTTTCCATAGCTTGGTTTTTTTCCTATTCCCTAAGATGCGATACAGGTGGGTTCTGAAAAAATCTATGCCTCTGATGCACAATTTCTAGGCCTGCGTGCCTTTTGGGTATTTCTCCAGCTTGAAGGTCTTGATAGTCTAATTTTTGAGATATTTCTGCTAGAAGACCTGGCTGACAGGATGGTTAGTTTCAGCACAGAGCTGCCATAACAACTTGCAACCCAGAGCCAAGTTTGCGTGCACGGGGTCGCGTATTTGAAGTCCTCCTTCCGCCATTCCACAGTTTCCCAATAGATTAGATGGAACCTATTGGTGTTCCCACGCCCACCGTTCCACAGAAAATTGCGCATGAGCCTGGAGATTTGTTCTGAAATGAATTTAGGAGCCATCATAAGAGAAGCTTGGAATGTGGGCAAAGCCAAGAGGACAGATTTAATAAGCGTGAGTTTACCACCTATAAATAGCCAGAAGCCTCCCCACGCTGCTATATTCTTTTTGAATTTTGAGATTACTTCCTCCCATAGATGATTTCTATTTGAGCCCTTCGTTATAGGGAGACCCAAGTATTTGATTTTTTCCCATTCTGTGTGCCCTATATATCCCAAATCTTCAACAATTTTCTCAATTGAGTGTTGGTCTATATTCCAACCGTACACCGCGCTTTTCCTCTCACTTACTAGTGCTCCCAAGATGCTGCAGAATTTTTGAAGAATGGTTCTGAAGGTGTTTTCTATTCTTGAAGAGGCCCCCCCCAGCAAGAGAGAGTCATCAACGAAAAGTGCATGATTCACTGGCTCTATACCTTTCTCGATTCTGATCCCTGGTATACTGCCATTTTGTTTTTCCAAAGTCAAATTTCTACTTAATGAATCTGCCATCAGGATGTAGAGAAAGGGTGAAGGGGGACAACCCTGCCTCAAGCCCTTGGTGGCTAAGAAGAAGTTTGCAGGTCTACCATTTATCATTGGTGCTATCCATATCCTCTCCAAGCAAGCTTTGATTAAATTGATCAAATCCTGACTGAAACCAAAAGATAATAGAACCCTGTACAAAAAGGAGTGGTTAAATCTATCAAAGGCATTACACATGTCCAGTTTGATGAGCATACCTTATTCTTTTCGCAATTGACTGGAGTGCAGAGCTTCCTATACTTGAATGACGTTATCCAAAATGTATCTCCCTTTCACAAAACCACCTTGGGCAGGAGAAATTAATTTTTGTAGTAGTGGTTTGATTCCGTTTGCCAACAGCTTGGCCACAATCTTATAGGATGAATTACACAATGAGATAGGTCTGTATCTGTCGAATGAGCCCGGGTTTGCTTCCTTTGGAATTAAGGCGAGGAAGGTGGAGTTTATGCCGCCTCCTACCTTTGCCTTCCTCATGAAACCTTGAACCATTCTCAAAAGATCAGATTTGATTAGCTCCCAGCATACTCTATAGAAGTGAATTGAGAATCCATCGGGCCCGAGAGCTTTATCTGGCTCCATGGACCAGACAATGCTTGATATTTCTTCTTCTAAGACAGGGCTTAGAAGGGTGTCATTGTCGTTTGAACTAACTAGTTGAGGAATGTTTGTGAGGAATTCTACGATGACCTCCTCGCTCCCATCTTTTCCAGCACTAAGGAGATTTTGGAAATGCTTTTCAACGGCTTCCTTAATTTGTTCAAATACTCTGCATACCTGTCCAATGGATGTAGTGATTTCTGCAATGTGATTTTGCGAAAGGCGGGCCCTGTATTGTCTATGGAAATATGTAGTATTTTTGTCCCCTGCTTTGAGCCACAAGCTGCGGGACTTTAATCGCCAGTATTCCTCCTGGTTTCTGAAGGAGCTATATTCTTTCCTTTGGGCGTATTTTTCTTTATCTAAATCCATGGGTGAAATATCTTTCTCTTCCAAACCATGTTGAAGTTCTTCCAACTAATTTGTTGCTTCTTTCCTCTGGCTGGTGGGGGTGTTAATGGCTTGCTTTATCCATTCTTTTAATGCCTTCTTAGTGTTTTTCATTTTTTACTCCCATACAAAACTTGGGGAGCCTAAGACATCTGTTTTCCATGTTGTTTGTATAGTTTCAAGGAACTCCTCCCTTTCGACCCAGAGAGGGCTGAATCTAAATGGAAGGGGACCAGGATCTTCTTCTTCCTTTATGCGCAGTAGGATTGGCTTATGATCCAAAGTTAGTTTAGGAAGGATCTTGGAGAAAACAATTCTGTTGTCCATCATGATAGAGCTGCTAGTGAGGAATCTGTCTAGCCTTGCGGAGATATGATGTTTCCCTGTTCTATTATTTTTCCAAGTGTATGCTCCTTTCACAAGCTTAAAGTCTATTAAGTCCCATAACTAAATGAGATTTTCCACAGTGGAGAGGAAGGGGTCTCTTGATGAGGATCCACCTCGCTTTTCTTTAGGATCCAGGATTATATTCAGATCTCCTCCTATGACAATATTCATTAGGTTAAGATGCTCTAGATAATCTGAGAGCGTCTTCCAGCACTCTTTTTTTTCCTCATAATGCACTGGGACGTACATGTTAAACAAGGCTAGTTTAGTATTACTTGTTGTATGCCGTAGTTCTGTATATATCCAATGTTGGGACTCATAAAATCTGCCTAGAATGAAGGAATTTTTTGACCAGAATGTGCCTATTCCTCCAGCCGAGCCTCTAGCACTGACTACCTTTCCCAAATCAAATTTCCACTTGGTATTACTGGTGTTAAGAAGGATCTCCCCTTCTATTTTTGTCTCTTGGAGCATGAGTATGTCTATGGGTTCCATTTTCATTAAATCTTCGATGGCCTCTGCCTTATTGGGATTTCCCAAAACCCTGCAGTTCCAAGATACCAGATTCATCATTTACATTTTGTTGGGGTGGGACCTCCTCCCTTAAAAGCCCTTGGTCTGGTATTCCTCCCAAGAGTCATTTCAATAGTGGCTTGACTTTCGAGGGTTTTTTTCCTTTCTGATTCTTCTTCCCTGGTTTCCTTTTTTGATCTCCTTCCGACTCGCTTAGATGGCCTTTCAAAGGTCTCATCATCCGAGGAGCCCACATTTTCTACCTTTTCTTCTTCTGTTTAATTATATCAGCATATGAAGGGGAAGAGTTATTGCTTGGATTCGGATTTGATGTGTTACCTGGAGCTTGAAAGTCGATGTTGTTTGTCTAGGGAGGATCTTCTTGTTCTGTCTCCAAAGGCTCTGAGGGAGGAGTGAGAGATTCGAATGGATTTTTTTCCTCCACTATGCTGGTTGCTTCTTTGTTCTCGGCATTTTGATGGCTTTCAGTATCTTGCCCTGATTTGTTCCCTATCTCCTTGCCTTTATTTTTGTTATTTTGCCTGTTATTTGTTGTTTTCTTTGCTTGCTTCCATTGCTCTCCTTTTTCTCTCTCTATAGTTTCCTCATTTTTCTTCTTACAGTATCTTGCAAAGTGTCCGTATTCGTGGTAGTATCGGCATTTGAAGGGAAGCTGCTCGTAGTCGAGCTATTGAATGTGAGTCCAATCCACCACTGAGAGCTTAATGGCTTCAGGAAGCCATATTTCAAGGTCAACCTCTATGCAGATTCGAGCACAGGAGTATTGATCCTTCCTTGGTGCCTGGTCTATATATCTGCCGAGAGCATTTCCTATTGATTGCAGTGAGTTCTGACCCCAACAATGAAGGGGAAGATGAGGTAGGCACACCCAAACCGGCACCGTCGTGGGCACGTCTTAAGGTAGATCAAAGTCGGGGGACCATTTATTCAAATAGGGTCCTTGAGGGCCCATGAAATATGGCCCATTTCTAAAGATTAGACTTCTATCTTCCGCATTTTCGAACATGAACACAAAGAAACCTTTGCCCACAAAATAACTTTTTATTCCTTCTTTGACCAGGGGGGTCTAGTTACGCTTTACCCAATCTTCAACAGCTTTCGGGGAAGGCCATAACCCTATAAACTAGCCAATAAGGCCTCTTTCGGTAATATTCAGTGTTGATCTACAAGTATCTTCCACCGGCAGAGACACCGTTGGAATGCTTCCCAGCTTTTTAAAGAACCTGAGCTAAGGGCCAGAGGGCTATCATTTCCCAGTAGCTGCGATGAGAGACCTGAATGCTTCCAGCTCAGGAGATGGAGGAGGAGAGTCTTCAGAGTCTTTGCCATGATCCATGTCGAAGAAGGTCACCCTCAAAGAAGGGAACCAACCGATGCTAGACCACAAACGGAGCCCCCATGCGAGAGAAATGTAGCCTCTAGCAAAAAGATAGCCAGATCACCGCGCAGGAGAGGGCGAACCTAAGCGTCGTGAACGCCTAAAGTAGGAACCCTAGAGGAGTTGCAAATCGAAGGCTCCTGTGGCTCAACGCAAAAAAGTAACAATCCTTAACTATATATGATTATCATGTTACAATAATTATCTTATTATTTTGTATATATTGGATGTTGTAGATTATATTTTGATGGAGATTTCATAAGTATAATGATGTTGTTAATTTGTATGGATGTTTGTTTCCCTAAGAAATCTTTATAAATGTTATCCTATAAAATATTTCAAATGCATTCATATGACTTACAGTATAATCATATAAATTATTTAAGAGACATGATATATTTAACTAATTAAATTGAAATAAAACATATTAATTTAACTATATGCAAAACAATAATTATTTTTGGAAGCAAAAAAGGAAGCAACAATGGAAGCCAAATTGGAAGACACACTAGAAGAAAAATGGGAAGCAAAATCAGAAGCCAAAATTGAAGCAAGCCCTGGAGTTAAATCTGGCACTATTCCTAGCACTATTCCCACGGTTATTCCAACACTTGGAAGCAAAAAAAAAGCAACAATGGAAGCAAAATTGGAAGCCACACTAGAAGAAAAACGAGAAGCAAAAATGGACGTAAAACTGAAAGCCAAACCTGAAGCCAAATTGGAAGCAAATCCTTGCATTATTCCTCGCACAACTTTCGATGTATTTTCTGGAGTTATTTCCTGTACTATTAACATTGTTGTTTATGGTGCTATTGTTAGCGCTATTGACATTGTTATTTCTGGTGTTATTATTAGTGTTGTTTCTAGTGCCATTGTTGCTGTTATTACCAAAATTATTGTCATTAATATTGTCGTTGCTATTTCTGACATTATTTATAGTGTTATTGTTGACACTAATGTCATTGTTATGGTCGATGTTATTGTCATTGCTATTGTCATTCCTACTATTGGTGTTATTGTCGTTTCTATTGTCAGCACTATTTCTGACATTATTTTTAATGCCATTGTTGGCATTACAAACAACACTACTATTACCCCTATTTCTAATGCTATAAATGATGCTATTTATGGCGCTATATTTTCTAATGCTAAGACGGGCACTATTCTAGACGTTATTTTAGGTTCTAAATTTGGCGCTATGATAATCATACCTGATTACACCCTTTTTTGCGTTGGAGAAGGTGTCCAATTTGTGGAATGGAATACACTAAATTCTGGCACTATTTTAGGTGTTATTTTCCTATTCTTTTGTTGTGATATTATTAGTTTTTTTCTTTTCTTTAATGACTAATTATTTTTGAAGTGAAAGTAGGAACTAGCAATTTGATTGCTTGTTTACTTCATTAGCATTTTCTTGGCTAGGATTGGCTACAATAGTTTTGTTTTATGTATGTAGATTAATTCATATTTCACTCTACATGTTTGCATTTCAATCACCCCATGCCCATTCATTTCTAGTAATGGTAGCCAAACTAAAATCTAGATGGGTCTCCTACACTAAAACAATGTGGGGAATGATTAGGACTTCATACCAGGGAGTGCCCATATTTATTTGACAGAATTTTCCCCACATCAACAAGGTCTTTGGTATATGTTCCTTTAGTAGATACCCCCAAGGGATAGCTCAATCAGTCAATTCTCTTGTATGAAAGTTCACGTAGGTCTTATGATCAAATCTCATTAAGTCTTTTGGGTTCACCAACCAATGTTGGTGGTTATTGTTATCCCCCATCTAAAAAAGCTATTGGAAAATAGAGGAAATATAGTGGGGGCTATCAAAGTGCAAATATCCTCACTTGGAATGCCCAATATGCTAATGAGTGAGGAACTATTTTTCTTCAAATATACAAAAAAAAAAAGATGTTTTATCAAATGCTAAATTTTTTTAAGAAATTTATTGACCTAAATGTTTATAACCAAGCCATTAATTATATTTTGAAAATATAAAAATGAATCCTATTGTCTATATAGGTTAAAATTTTTTGAGTAAACTAATTTTTTTTTTAACTAAAACGGTTATGATTTTATTGATTTGAAAAACCTTGGATCTATGCCCAAGCGGCTCCAATTACATTATAGATTCCTATCTGTCGATGTTTTAAATTTGCTTGATTTTCAGGGCATTTGTATAGTGCTTTCACTATTTACAATTAGTAGTCGTTTGAGCAGAGAGCTGCCTTTGTTTGCCAGCTGGTCCACTTCCCCGTTTGACTTTTTGAGAATATGATAAAGCCTACATGTATCAAATTCTAGAAGAACTCTCTTCAGCCTGTCCAGTATTTTGTTAAGGCTGGCATTGCTAAATGGGTTTCCCAGCTTCAGGCTCTTTATTATTAACTCTGAATCTCCAAAAACTTGGAGGTCTTTAACTCTTTTGTCTCTTGCAATGTGGCAGGCTTTGAGTAGCCCAAGAATCTCTGCTTGATTGTTAGATTTTTGGCCAAGTCCCCAGCTGAAACATTGTTTTGCAATCCCATCAGTGGAGTATATGACCCCCCCTGCACCTACATCTCCGGGGTTACCTTTGGATGCTAAGTCAAAGAAAATTGTGGTTAAATTTTGTGACCACCACCATAGTTGGAATTTTTCATCTTCTTCTCTTATGCGCCATTCCTGATTTTCCTTTTGTGGGGAGAGGAGCTGCTTGTGCGAACAGGGCTCTAGCCTGCCAAGCCATCTTTTTTCTTCAGGCAATAGCAGTGGATCTTCTTTAAAATATTGCTGTTGGACTGCTTCCAGTAGGAAAGATTTAGCTTTTGCTACAACTTGCAGTGGAGTGTGCCTCATCTCTCTTAAGATCTACTGATTTCGAGCTAACCAAAGCTGCCAACACACATACTTTGGGATAGCTGTCCATATTTTTTTCCAGAATGATTTGGAGGGGATGCAGTGAGGATAGATGTTATTCCAAGTGGCATATAGATCTGCAACAGAGGTTTGTGAAGGCAAAATAATCTAAAAATTATGTAAAATAATACTCCATACCTCTTTTGCAAAATTGCACTCCAAGAAAAGGTGTTGGGCTGTTTCAGAGTTGCTGCTGCATAGTACACATCTATGCGGCCCTTCTATATTCCTTTTTTCTAGGTTGTCACCAGTTAAGAGTTTGTTATGAGGCAGGGTCTAGAAAAAGAAGTTCACTTTTGGAAGGGCTAATGGATCCCAGACATTCTTCCAAAAGGTCGGGTTTTGACTGCTATTTCTTGAAGCCTGCAATGCTCTGTATCCTGTTGCTGTCGTGTAAAATCCGGACTTACCCCATCCCCATTTGTCTTTCATGGTTCTGTTGGTGGGCACTGCTTCCTCCAGCAAATCTTCAAGGAGATTTTGTTGGTGTGTTAACCTCTCTGGGACTCCATGGAAATCCCATCCTATCCAATATCCACGATGATCCCTCTTTGACAATTCGAATATGGTATTAACTCTTGCCTACTTCAGCCAATCCCTGAGATCAGTTATGTCCTCCTTATCCTTCAGGGGTTCTTTCCCCATAATTCTGTCATGCCACAATTGGGTGCGCTTTCCATTGCCCGGAATCTTGTAGGCCTGTTTGTTGAAGAACTTACTGCTCCTGCAACATAGTTTCCACACCTGCGTGTTGTTGGCTGCATTTGCATTCTGAAGATTGCTGAGACCTTTGTTGGGTCTGTATTTGGAGCTCAGCAATACACTAACTAGATGAGTGGGTTCATGGATCATTTTCCATAAGATCTTTCCTCCTAATGCTAAATTTACGAGAGCTGGATCTTTGATTTGTAGCCCTCCATCTGCCTTTGTTTTTTTAACCACGTCCCAATTCACTAGATGTATTTTATTTTCATTTCCCTTTCCTCCCTACCATAGGAAGTCTCTGAGCAATTTGGAGATTTGCTCAATCACATTTCTTGGAGCTAAGAGGAACGCTGCCTAGTAGATTGGTAGCACCGACAACATTGCTTTGATTAAAATTACTTTGCCTCCCTTTGTCAGCCAGTAGCCTCCCCTCGCTGCAATTTTAGCTTTGATTTTCGAGATTATTTCACTCCAGAGCAATCTTTTATTTGCTCCTGATATAATGGGAAGGCTCAAATAATTGAATCTATCCCAGTTTACTTGTCCTTTGAATCCGAGGAGAGAGGTTATGTCAGAGAGCTCCCTCTGATCTATGTTCCAGCTATACACTTTGGTTTTATTCTCATTTATTAATGCCCTAGAGGCTCTGTCATAATTATTGAGGACTGTGTTTATGGCTCTGGCAATTCTAATGGTGGCTCTGCCTAGTAGAAGTGTATCGTCAGCAAATAACGCGTGGTTCTGGGCTTCAGCTCCGTGGAAGGGCTTAAGACCCGGGATGCTGCCTTTTATTTTTTTCGCAGTAAGTTTTCGACTGAGAGATTCTGCCATTAAGATGTACAAGGATGGGGAGAGGGCGCATCCCTGTCTGATGCCCCTCTGACTTTGAAAGAAATTCGTTGGGCGGCCATTGACTAATGGGGTGATCCAAGGTTTTTCTATGCAGGCTTTAATAAGTTTGACAAATTGATGCGAAAAACCAAATGAAAGCAGGACCTTGTAGAGGAATGAGCGATCCACTCTGTTGAAGGCGCTTGCCATATCTAACTTGACCAGCATGCCTTTTTCATTCCGTTGCTTGCTAGAATGGATGATCTCCTGAATTTGAATTACGTTGTCTAGAATATGTCTGCCTTCAATGAATCTGCCTTGAGGGGGAGAGATCAATTTTTTTAACATCGGCTTAATCCTGTTAGCAATCAGTTTTGCCAAAATTTTGTATGAAGCGTTTCACAATGATATCGGCCTGAAACTTGTAAATGTCTCCGGATTGATGTCTTTAGGGATTAGAGCGAGATATGTGGAGTTTGTTCCTCCACCCACCTTGGCTTTTCTCATGAACCAGCATATCATTTTGCAGAGATCAGCTTTTATGATGTGCCAACACGACTTGTAGAAATGGATTGTAAATCCATCAGGCCCGGGATCCTTGTCTGCGTCCATGGACCAGATAACTTTTATAATTTCCTCCTCTGTGGTTGGCCTGCAAAGGGCTGCATTTTCTTCAGGGCTAATAAGTGTGGATATATTGGCATTGAAGTTAGCGACTTATTCTTCGTTGTTGTGGGTTTCTTCCCTATAAATCTTCCTAAAGTAGGTTTCTGCAACTGCTTTGATCTGATTATAACCTTTGCAGATGGTGCCCTCTGGAGTTTTAATCTCTGCTATTTGATTCCTAGTCAATCTCGCTCTGTATTGATGGTGGAAGTAGGAGGTGTTTCGGTCTCCAGCCTTCAACCACAAACTCCTGGATTTTAATCGCCATTATTCTTCCTCCTTTCTGAAGGTTTGGTGTGCAGAACATTGGGCTTTCGTTTCTTTCTCCAGAAGTTCTGTTGTAATGTCTTTGTTTTCCATCTCTGTTTGCAAAGTCTACAGTGCATAAAATGACTCCTTTCTTTGCTCAGTAGGATTGGATCATGGTCTCTTTATCCAGTTCTTCAATGCATATTTAGTTGCTTTTAGCTTTTGCTCCTAGACATAACTAGGGGATCCCGTGAATGTTTTATCCCAGGCTGCCTTTACTGTCTCTGTATAGCCTTCCTTCTCAATCCATAGGGGGTTGAATCGGAAAGGTATGGGCCCTAGATCATCTTCATCTTCTAGCAGGAGTTGGATGGGTTTATGGTCCGAAGCTATTTTGGGCAGAATTTTAGTAGTTATTATCTTTTTGATCATCATTATGGAGCTTTGTACCATGAATCTGTCTAACCGAGCTGAGATATGATCCGTTCCCACTCTATTATTGGACCAGGTGTAAATGCCTCTGATAGGATTGAAGTCCAGCAAGTCCCAGCGCTGAAAGAGTTCCTCCACCTCATCTAGCATGGGGTCTCTGTTACTTGTCCCTCCCCTCTTTTCTTTTGCTTTCATAATGATGTTGAGGTCCCCTGATATGATAATGTTGCTGGGGGATGTCTACTCTAGAAATGCTGAGAGGGAGTTCCGGCATTCTCTCTTTCATAATAAGAAACAGGGACATAAAGATTAAAAAGGGAAATAGACAACTTACTTGTTTTGTGCATCAATTCAGTTTGGATCCAATGTTGTGTTTCCTTGTAGTTTTTCAGCTGAAAAAGGTTATTCTTCCAGAGTGTTTCCAGTCCTCTAGAAGTACCCCTTGAGTTGACCGCTTTGTCTGCTCTTTTATTCCACTTTGAGCTGCTGATCTCTAGAAGGGCATGTCCTTCTATTTTGGTCTCTTGGAGCATGAGAATATCTAAGGGATCCACTTTCATAAGATCCTTGACTGCTTCTATTTTAGAGGGGTTCCCTAGGCCTCTATAGTTCCAAGAGACGAGATTCATTATTTATTTGAGGGGGTATTGAGCCCTCCCTTGGAAGGCCTTTGTCTGGTGTTTCACCCAATAGTCATTTCTATGGTAGCTTGGCTTCCTTGTGTTTTGAGTCTTTCTGCCTCCTCCTCCCTTTTTTCTTTACGAGATTTCCTTCCAGCTTTTTTCGTTTGGCGCTCATAGGTTTCATCCTCAAAGGAGCCAGAGCTTTCGACTGGTTTTTTCCTTGCTATCTTTGCATATTAGGGATTGGATGGGCTGCCCTGATTGGCCTCACTCTGGATTGCTTCCCCTACCTCCTTGTTTAGTGGAGGAATATCCACCTGTTCTTCATTCTCCTGGGATGGGATAGCTTGATTACTCTGAGCCTTCTCTATCCCTTTTGGGTTTACTTCTGTTTCCTAGTTGGATTTGCTGCTGCTAGGGTCTCCGTCTATGAAACCTTTGCCAGTTCCTTTTTTTTTGTGGATGTGTTCTTCTGGAAAAGGGTCCATTGTTCCCCATTCTGTTTATCTGCTTGCTCCTCTACTCTCTTTTTACAATTCTTTGCAAATTGACCATGACTATGGCAATGTCTGCATTTAAAGGGTAATTGTTCGTAGTCCAACTCCTGGACGTGCGTCCACCCAGCTACAGTGAGTTTGATGGCTTCCGGTAACCCCTCCTCTAGGTCCACTTCTACGCAGATACGAGCGCATGAATATTGGTCTTTTCTCGCTACCTGATCTATATATTTTCCCAGGGAATTACCTATGATCTAAAGATATTTTTGGTTCCAGCAGTGCAGAGGCAAATGAGGGAGCCTAACCCAGACTAGGACAGTAGAAGGGATGTCCTGGGTGGGATCGAAATCCGGGGACCATTTGTTTAAATAAAGGCCCTGAGGCCCCATGAAATATGGTCCATTTCTAAAGATCGAGCCTTTATCATCTGGGTTTTCAAAGACAAACATGAAGAAACCCTTACCTACAAAATAGCTTTTAACTCCTTTTTGATCAGGGGCTTCCAGTTCCTTTGGGTCCAATCCTCCACCAACTTGGGAGATGGCCAGAGGCCTGTGAACTACCCTATAAGGCCTCTCTCCGCAAGGATCAATGCAGCTTTGCAAGTTTCTTCTTCAGGCAAAGCTACTAATGGAATCGAATCCAACTTTTTTAACAAACTTCTGTTGTGAAACTGAAGGGGGGCGCTTTGGATCTGAAGCTATCATAGAGCAGAAGGTTGTCACCTCCAGAGGTGTAGGTGGAGGATCAGGGTCCCCACTGCCCTCCATTGGAGTGGAAAAGCGGTTGAAGGGCGCAGGGCGCAAGGAGCTGTAGCGAGCTGCAGCAGGCGGGGAGCAGAGCAGGCACGCACTCGATTTTAGTTTTTTAATTGAACCTTGAGATGAGTAAACTAAAAACTTTGAATAAAACTTAAAACCCAAAAAAAAATTAAAAATGTGAATAACCGAACCCAAAAAATAAAACTAACAATGCTCTTATACTCATTTAGGTTTAATGATTTAGATATTAGCCTAAAGTCTAATAATGCATGCACCTCCAATCAAAATCATGTCTCTATTTTTTTAAGCCCAATGTAGGAAGCATAAAATCCTCCATAGTAGTAATAAAATCTAATTTGACTTTCCATGTGAGAAAATGCAACATTTCCTTACAAACCTTCAACTAGTTTTGAGGAGGATAAGATCATGATAGTTTTGAGGAGAATGATCATGTTATGGCTCAATGTCTAGACCATATCTCTACTCTTGGGAACTTTCGACATTCACCTCCTCACCATGGGCATAAAAACTGTGTTGTTAAGGTAGTTGCGGGCATCCAGGAACTCAGATTCGGCCAAAATGTTTATTGGGATCAGGTGGTGGGATTATAATGCCACGCTTTAATGGTGGGGAGGTGGGAGTACTAGAATATGGATGGGAAGAAGATATACAAGTGGGTTGAGGAAAATTGGATCCGATTATCAACTATAAGCCTAAAATTAGTTGGCCTTTAAAAGATGGTATTGTTTTCATTTTGTACATGAGGAGGATGTGTGTCATATCACGGAGATCCCTTGGGTACAAGGACATATTTACTTATCTTTGCAACCTTAGAATGTGAGTTTTTATCCTTTTAAATTTGTTCCATGTCACAAGCAGACTTGGGTAAAGCTGTTGGGACTCCCTTTGGAACTCTAGTCTAGTTTGTCTTTGGTGACAATTGGTAACATGATTGGGAGGTTTGTTTATCTAGAAGACTACAATTTATTCACCCTTTACAAGCACATTGCATGGATACTTTTTGAGTTAGATTATTTAGGTGGTTTTTCGGCAAAGGTTGACTTGATGTGGGGTGACATCTCTCTTCATGAAAGAATATATTATTGGGGCATCTCATTTCAATGCTCGAGGTATCATATGATGGGGAATTTGGTTGCAAAATGCCCGTGAAGGTTTGGAGGTACTCATCATGCGTTGGTGGAGTCAGAGGGCATGAAACTAGGAGATATTAGAAGAAATTTTAATGGTGTGATAGCGAAGGTGGTTCCTATGACAAATGACACTCCCTCTCCAGGTACATTTGTTCATGATCATGTTATTTCTCCTCCCAGTTATAAGTGTGATGGATCTGCATTTTGTGATGACTATCCTAATGATAATACTATGGTTATTTTGGATAAACACATTACACCTTTCACAAAACTATGTATTTGGGTGGGGATTTGTGGGGTTTGTTCCATTTTTAAAGCCTTTTTTATGTTGCAAACAAGTAAGGTTGGTGCTTATCAAACAAGATCTAAGGCCCATTGTATGGATTACAATCTTTTCACTAGGGTTAGGCGGGATGAAAAATATTTATTTTACCATCCTATGGTGTTCATTTTGAGATATACAATGGGGAAATTTCACCCATGACTTATGTGGGTAGTGATATCAAATTGTTAAAACTCAATCCATCCATGGACATTGAACCTTTAACCATCCATAGGGCTATTGGTTCACCGGTCACTATTTCAATTACCCCATAATCCATGAGAAATGTCACCATTCGGTGACATAAGTGTGGGAAACTTAAAATAATGTGACTGGGGGTAAGGACCTACATGTTTTAAATTTAGATTTCGAATATGTTTCATTTCGTTTTTCTCAATATTAGGGTGAGGAGTTTTATGTGCAAGCACTTAGAGGGACTTCACCCAGTATCAATATTCGTCCATGAAGCCCTTATCATTAAAGATTAGGGGTTTGGGGATTGCCCAAAAATGGAACTCTCTTCCACATCTGATTGGTGTCCATAGACCATCCATCATCCTTATCTAGTAGACTATGGTTTCACGGGAGAAGGCCAGACGTTATTTCTTGAAATTATGCCCGAGATGGTATTTTTGTGTGACTAATGCACATGGACTTTCTGGTAGTTTGGAAGCTCTTTGAGACCCTATGGTCATTAATTTTTTGGTGTTTAATACTTTTGCAGATATTCTACTATCTTTTGGTTTTTAATACCTTTGCAAGTATTCTACTATTTGGAATCTCTAGGGGATCTAGATCTCGTATCCACATCCTAAACATTTATTCTCCTTATGATTCTAGGAAGGAGTTTTTGAACTAGCTTGATGGATGAGGCTTGTTAAAAATAGGTTTAGTTATCATGGTTGGTGACTTGAATGTGACGGTGAATGAGGGAGAGATATGGTGCTTGAAAATTAAATCTGATCCATTAGGGAGTTTCTTCATGGACCTTTTTGGAGTGAATCATTTTATTAATATTATGCCAAATCCTTTTATTCTAACTTGGAGAAATGGGTTCACTAAGAGGGATGACATTGAAAAAAGGTTGGAACATTACTTGTTCCATGAATATTTGACTGAAAGATTGGTATCTTTTCGTTCTTCGGTAGTTTCAGCAAGGATATCTAACCATGAACCTATTTTTCTTCACTGTTATGGGGATTGTGATTGGATTAGTATTGCTTTAAAATTCAATCATTCCTGGTTATAATTGTGAATTTTAGAAGCTTGTTTGTTGTACTTTGTCACAGGAGGTTTATACATAGGAGACTTCGCAGATGCAATTGATGAGAAAGAAATTAAATTATCTTAAGAGGGTTATTCAAAAATGGGAGAAAGAAAAAAATGGAGAAACATTAAAGAATTAGTGGAGATCAATAAAAAACTCCTTACTATATCTAACCCATTTGGTAAGGACTACTTTTCAAAGGAGTAGAAAAATGTTTCACTTGACCTTGAACAACAAAAAAGGAGGATTTTAAACCTAACAAAATAAGAATGGAAACTTAAAATCCACGCAATATGGATCAAGGGAGGTGATAAAAATACACTTTTTTTCATAGATATGCATTCCAAAGAAAAATGGAAAAATTATTTGGAAATATAGAGATGGAGAGGGTAGGACCATTTCCTCTTAGAAGGAACTTCAGGAGGAGGTTGTTCGGTATTTTAGCCATCTATATTTGTCCAGGAAGGAGGTGGATATTGAAAATCAACTTAGAGTCATTCAATATTATCCTATTATGTTTGGGGAGGGAAATAATGATATTATTGGTCGACCAATCTCTCTTGATGAATTTCTTAGTGTAATCAAGACGTTTTCCAGGGACAAAAGCCTTAACTCCGACGACTGGTCTATGGAGTTATTTCTCCATTTCTTGGACATTATGGGGTATGATTTACTTCTTATGGTGGAGGAATATGGATCCACTTGTGCGATCACTGGGGCAGTAAATTCTACCTTCATTACTTTAATTTAAAAAGTATCTTTGCCTACTACTTTCATCAACTATCAACCTATTTCACTTTACAATATTGTATATAAGTTGATATTGAAGATCATCACTTCCAGGATAAAAGAAACATTGCCAAAATTTGTGTCTCTGGAACAATTTGGTTTCTTAAAAAATAGGCAAATTTAGTATGTTTTCGCTATTGCACACTAGTGTATGCATATTATTAAGGAAAAAATAAGGAATCAATTCGTATGAAAATAGACTTGATCAAGGCTTATGACTATGTCGGTTATGATTATCTGCAAATGGTACTGCATAAGATTGGTCTTTATTCAAGGTTTGTGGGCTAGACCATGGCTTGTGTGGATTCAGTGAACTTTGGTGTTTTAATAAATGGGGTCCCCACGTGATTTTTCAACGCGACTATTGTTTTAAGGGAGGGTTGTTCACTTTCTCCACTCTTATTTATGTTGGTGATTGAAGGGATGAGTAGGATGACCACATAGGCACATTCCAGGAGATCATTTATAGGTTTCATGATCACAAGGGCCATATCTGTCACTCACCTTATATTTTTTGATGATATTCACAGTATGGGGAAACTTTCCTTTGGGGAATGGACATTTCTCCAATTATTTTTGGTACAATTGGTGATTCTTTTGGGCTTTACATGAGTAAAATTAAATCCCTTATGACTACATTGTCTCTAGATGATAATACGATTGTGGTGATTGCAAATTTATAGGGAGTGGAGATGGTCCCTTTGGATTGGGGTTTCAAGTATCTTTGTTTCTTGTTGAAACCCAATAACTATGGGATAAATGATTAGAGTTGGCTTATTGAGAAATTTTAGCATAAATTAATAACCCGGTGCCATAAATGGTTGTCACTTGGGGGGAGGTTGATTCTTATATAGTCGGTATTACATAGTATATCATTTTATTGGATGCATATTTATTTCCTGTCTAAAGATATTATTGGAAGGATTAATACTTTCATTTCAAAAAATTTATGGGTTGGTGCTTCAGATGTAAAGAAGATACATATGGTTAGGGTGGAGAACTTGTCTAGGTGGTATAAATATAGAGGATGCAATATTTTGGATACTGAAAATTTTGGATGGGAACTTCTAGTTAAGAGTTTTTGATGTGGACTAAGTGGCGAAGGTATTTGGAAACAGATTATCACTGAAAAATATCTACAAAATAGGTTAGTTCTTGATTGGATAAAGGATGGAACTCAGTCACCATGTTCAAAAACATATATATGGAATAGTTTTATTAAATCAAAACATTGGCTGTTGGGAAATACTAAATGGGAGATTGTATCTGGTAATTGTGTGGAGATTGGTCTTGATCCTATCAGAGGATTTTATGGTCGCCATACTTTACCCATTACGCTTACCAAGATCTTACATAATATGGGGTATTATTATATTAACTATATTCAAGTAATTTGGGTGGATTGCAATTATCTCGCTTGCATAATCTCTTAGCCATTGGGTTTAGTTGGCGAACTAGCGATTATCTAGGATAGGTATATGGACAATTTAAAATTGGCTGGTATTTCTGTGTCTGGAGGGGAAGATAGATTGGTTTGGGATGGAATATTAGTACAGGGTCATAGTATTGTTGTTGAGGTATATAGATATATCAGGAGTACTCAACATTGTGTTGTGATCCATGTGGCTTTAGAAAGGCTCTAAAATAAAAGTTCTCATATTTCATCAAAACTAGGACTAGTTCGAAGCCTCTCGTGATCCTGATTCCAACGATGCATACAACACTAAAATCTAAGTCCATTGGAGAAAGTTATTACAATTTCAAGTTTGTACCCAAAAAAAAAATTCAAAGTCAAAATTCAACTAGAGGGTGCCATGTGGCACTCCCACAAGCTTCCACATGGCATCCCAATTAGCAGACTAGGTGGACCACAATAGGTGATGTGGAAATATCACAAGTTGACACATGGCATTTAGATGACAAAAGTGGCATATGATGTGGACTAATGAGAGCCTGCCACATGGACCAATCAAATGGTGCCACATGGCACCTCAAAATTGGCCCAAGTGGCCTTGCATGGTGCAACCTATATTTTTGTCTTATTCTCATGGTTTGGGGAGTAATTACAATATGGTTGTATGTATACCATATATTATATGGTTTGAAAACTATATTAAAACCACAGACTTTAAAAGCAAAATTGGGAGTCCATGGGTTTTAAACCTAAAACTTCCTTAACAACAAGGTACTTAATATGACTATGCCAACCATTGTGCCAACCACACACTTTGTCTTATTCACCCTCACACTTTGTTATAAAATGTCATTCAAATGGTTCAAAGGGAACCATGGAGAATACATGGGAGATGAGCACACAGGCAAACTAATGAAGATATGAATCTCAAGAAGATTCTAGGAATATTGTTAGAGCATATGATAGCAAATATTTCAAACAATATTGTATATAAAGAATCTTTGAGGAATCTTTAAGATTCCCTTGGAGCCAATTTGTGAAGGTGTTAGATTCATGCCAAGTTTCTACCCAAATGAACCAAAATTTGACTAGGAGTTTGATGGCTTGAACGATTTTCTGATCTAAGCAATAGATTCTTTAGAAGCATAATGTTGAGGGAAGAACAATGAAAGTGGAACCTTGATGTAGGACTCTGCAGGAAATCTGAAATATTCCCTAGAGGCCAGAAAATGACAATTTCATAACCATACCAACTTTATACTCATTTTTCTCAGTTTTTCGCAATGAATGTGATGGCGTGATCAATTTCTTTGTCAAAGCAACCAAATTTTGGTCAGCATGTAGAAGAGAATCTTTGAGATTACCGCGGAGCCCAAATTTGACTGAGTCAGAAGGGGGTCGAGTTTATAGTCAAATTTCATGATTTTTTGCCAAGAATTCAACCATGCAGTCTGTTACTTCAGCAAAGGTGTGCATTTTTAGGCCATCCCCAGAAGTGGAGGTATAAAATGCAATGATGCTATGTCTTCTTTTGATTTTTACTAAGATGATCATCTAATGTTGATATCCTTATTTTCCATTTTGTTGGAGGATCCTTGTATGCCACTTCATGTGAGGGTTTGATATTTTTTCATGCTGAAGGAGAACTTATATGAGTGAGAGTTCTTATAGGAGAAGATCTCATGGAGAGGTATGCCACTATAGTTAAGGAAGTTCTTCCTTGTATTGACAAAGAATACATCATGTGTTCATCATCATCTTGCAACATTTAATAAAGTGGCCTCCCCACTATTGACACTAGGCCTGAAGATGTAACCCACACTGGGTGAACTCCGTTATCAACTTGTGTGTGTTCTTTGATTTGATGGTTTCCTTTATGTTTCCCCTCCTTTAAAGTATGCACATGTGGCTTTTCATACTATTTCACATGTAATTCTGCTAACATCACAGAAGTTAAAGATCTTGGTTAATTTCAATAGATGAGAGATTTGTTAGACTCGGTATGGTCAGTCCTCCGTCAGAGATCAAAACTATTTATGCATTTCATTTTTAGGAGTCCCGCTCCATTTACTCAGCTACATTCTGCTAGGGGCATGCCATAATCTGATGGAAAAGGTCATGCTAGTCATTTCCCCTCATGTCTGGCTCCTGCTGGCTTAGGTCTTTTGTCAATGATCACCAAAGTTCATGACAGTCAAGGTCTGGTCCTTTAATGGACAAAAGTCATTTTCGATCATTAGGTCTAGGGATTAATCAATTTGGTCTTTAAACATGTCCAATAAAGCCATACATGCCAGAGTGAGGTCCTTACAAAGTTATGATTCGGAGAGTTTCATCGCCATGTTGATAGACTTCGACTCTTCTTCAAAACTCTATTTTGAAGAAAAGTCAAACAGTGTCATTGGTGATAAAATTTTCAAAAAATTCGTTAGTTGATTTCTTTAGGTGAAGTCATGGTTTCCGTGGCCAAATGCCCTGTCATGCAATCCCTGCAAAGAGTGCCAAAAATTTCATCATTTGAGCTAAAATTTCAAAGGAAAAAGTGAAATAGTATTGCTTTAAGTCAGTGAAAAAGTGTCAAAACATAACATTAGCAAAATGGGTTTTCAAAGAAGCAAAAATTTAACCCATGACTTCCAAGTCTTTATATACAAGTTTCCACCAAAATCAAAGTCATTGTGCTAATCAAGGTCATAGACAAAGGGTGCAAAGTGTTGGAGAGTGCAAAGCACACGTTTGGAGTGAAGTTGGAGGCAGTTTCCAGAAGGCGGTGCACACACTGAGGGGCGTGGCGCACACAGAGCCACCTCACAGTGCAAATTTTCAATGGGTGCGGCGCACACACAGGGCCCGGCACACTGGGTTTGACGCACGACGCATACCCACAAAGGCCCAAAACTGTGCCATATTGCCTCAAATTGTTTGTGAAATCCCTCAAATCAACAGATATCACAACAACACCTAGCTTCACACCATCATCAAAGGGCAGCCCAAGTACAGTACACACAGCAGTCATGCATTAGAGCATTCATCAAATTATGAGATGGAGACACAAAGTGATTCATCCTCAGAAGAACAGGCTCCCAGGAGACATCACAAGAGTGGAAAACATGTTAGGGATGAGCCAACTACCCTCACTGAATTGCAGGCATACCCTCTTACCATGTCATGTTTCCAGCATCTATCATGTTTTGAATTTTTTAAAAGGGTAGCTAATGTCAGAGTTCATCATGAGTTGGCCCGTCTTTTTGTGCTTCACCTACATGGAGGTCAGTCTATCTTGGCTGGGGTCACCTTCACGTTGAGACCCGAAACTATATCAGTGGCAACCGGCATACCGAATGTTGGAGAACAGTGGCACAAGAAAAAGAAGGTGGATAAGCAACACTATGAACCTTACATTAAGGCCAGATTCTTGAGACAGCTCACAAGAGTCTTTCCATTCAGATATTTGAAAGATGAGTATGCTCCACTCATGAAATTGATCATGAAGTACTTCAGCTGTGAGGGGAGGTTCTCTTGTCTATATGCCTACCACATTAGGTTGCTCATGCACTTTACTAGGGTGTGGATGCTGAACCTCCCATTTTTCATTTGCAGGAACATAGAGAGGATGAACACCTTCATGTAGCATAAGACCCCTCAGCAGCAACTTAACAGTGTTTATAACTTTGCTCTTATCCGGATTTTGGTGGATCATCAGTTGGGATTGTAGGGCATTGCTTGGGAGGACTTCATCTCCCGTGACCTCTTCAGCACTTCACAAGTATTATTAGAGGCAGAGCATGAGATAGGTGGTCCTTCTCATCAATATGAGCACCA